>JADLZN010010489.1:0-152500 GCA_018155175.1 Sinocyclocheilus anophthalmus
CACAGTTTATTTCATTTAACTTTCTACCGTATCGTAGAGAAATGAAGTAGCACGTTGATCTGCCAGCTGTGGGTTTTGTTATATCACTTCTCATATAGAGAGCCAAATAATCTTATAATTACACCTTTCCCCCATCAGCAGCTGTCATAAACAAATACAGCCCTTACCTCTTATATAGATGTGAAGTGTAACATGAGATCCAGGATCCTCAGCAAAATGTCCTGATCAGCTCAGCAGAATTCTTACCACTATGAAGCTCGCATTGAAGATTTACGCACAAAATTCAGATAATAGTTTACTCTTAATGAATTACTCAGAGACTTGTTTAAAAGAAGTTTAACGCTTCACAATAGGAAATGGTTTTGCTTTATTAAAACAATAACTCATAAGCAAATATCAAGAAAGTAACAATGTATAGTCTTCACCCGATTTTCGGCCTGCAAAATCATAAAGCACTGGATTATATAGGAGAGGGCGTATACAATCTTCCTCTCCTGCAAAGCATCTCCTAAAATCTCCCCTATTGGGTAAATGCAAGTTACTCTAAGCACTTGGTCACACCCCTTGCTTCAGCGGGTTGCGATACCATTCCAACATAACATCAAGCACAGCATACACACACACGTGCATCTCCAAAAATATATGCGAAGAAGTTCAAACAGTGTTTACCTCCTATACGCTAACACAGGATGTCTGACCTTTTTTGTTTAACCATAATTCCGCATCTTCTTTACTAGACAATAACAATACCTTTTCAAAAATATACGAGCGAGTTTTCACACCTCAGCATTTTCCATTCGTTAACTGTTAACCCAGATAGCGACACCTGCTCTCGCTTTTTGACAGGATGTCAGTTAACTGTTTATATGTCTATACTTTGGAGGCGGCGCTGGCTTTTTGAATTTTCAAACAGTCAACCTCGCCTCGCAAAGTTTCCATTTTCAAATTAAACTCATTAACTTCAATAAATTGTTTAACCCTTTTCATCAACCGTTTATTTACACGTTCATGTTGCCGAATTATCCGTAGAAGTTCCTTAGCCATCAGTATCATGTCTTGCGTTTCTTGTCTGGTTATTTCTGCTCCTCTTCTCCTCCATTTTGCTCTTCTTTTTCGCAGCCCGGAGTTGTCTCCTCTGCATTGACTCTATAAGTAAATGATTAATAGGAATTTCCAGTTCACTTTTTTATTCAGTTTTCTAATATGTGGAGTTTGACCAGTAAATTGCATATCTTTTCCTTCACCCTCTCTTTCCATTTTTCTCTGTAATTTTGGAGTTCTTTTTTCAGCACAGTCCATAAACATATACCCAATTCGTTCACTACTAAACCATTTTTCAATATACACATCAAAAATATTTCCCTTTCTCCTGATTAAGGTGACTTCACAAAATTGACATCTGTATAACTCATATTCATTTCTTGGATATTCATTGTTGAACAATTGACTAGGTCCGTCCTTTTCCACATATGTCTCCAGAACTTCAGACGAGAAGAAGACTTTCTCTGGCGAGTCCGATGCAGATTTAATCACTTCCAGAAACGCTTCGAAAGTCATTCCAGCCTTTCGGCCGTCTTCCCTCACAATGACTGCAGCCATCTGTAGAAAAGGCGACAATCGTCAAAATAAGAAAGACCATAGGTACCGGTATTGGCTATTTCATCTTTTACAATTTTATCTTCATCATTCCCAATACCAGTTGCTTTCATTTGTCTTAATTCGATAATTTGAAATACAATTCTTGGTGTGTTACTTATGTATTCCCGGACGACAGTCTGATAGACCAGAAATGATAATTTTATCCACCATGGTATCATATACATTCCATAATTGTCTTTTTCTAATATTATTTCAGTAAAACCACATACTTTCAATTCATTTTTTATGTCAATCCCCACTCTTACACTCATGGCATGGACCATTTGCCATATCAAAACAAAAGCTTTAAAACCATTTTGAACCATTGTTTCAGGATTATTCATACACATTATACATCGGCGTTGGCCGTCAATTAATTCAAAATATATTTTCCAGTGTACCCTTTATATTCCATACAATATTGATCACTCTTGTGATGTTTCCACTTATACAAGAAATTATCCTCCACCATTCCCTGCTTCATTCATTCCACGCCTGAAAGAACCATCTGTAAATCATGCAGACATGGAATCGGAATTAACTGTAGCAATTTGTCCAAAACATTTCCTGCATTTCTTCAGAGCTATCTTCATTTTATCCCATCTGTTCATCAGTATAAGAATGCCTAGGAACACTATGTTGTCATTACTTAGGAAAAATCCCAGCATAAATACAGTTAATGTCATAAGGCCAATCAAAATCCATAGGTTTGCTTCCTTTCCATAATGAAACATTAATATTCCAATTAGAATACAATGCACTGGTTACAATAATAACTAGTTCCCCCCAATAGACTAATTCATTCTTTTTTATCATTATAGTAGCAATATCAACAATTATTTTACCTAAGCTCGATAAGAATAGGATTAAAGCCCCCCTTGCTTCTAGCAAATTTTGCCAACCTTCTGATACCATCATCAGAGAACACACTAGAATTATTTGGCTTAATTTCTTCATTATTATGATCCTACCAATTTGCAGGCAACTAAGTAGAAGGTGCCACCAGAGATTCTTGTTAAGACCTTGAAGAAGGATCCATAAAATAAAAGCCCCAATTTCCCCACTAACCTGAAGCAGTTCATCAGAGGAACCTGCAGAATCCTCCTCAGGCTGCCCGTTAGTTTCGTTTGGTGTCCCTCTTATTGAATCGTTGGATGCCATTTTATCGTTATCAATTTCGATTTCTGTTGGACTTTTTAGCGGCAATTGGTTTAAATGGTAATTGTTTTCAAGTATATCCCTCAATTACCCAAATGTTTCTTAGTTTTCAGTCCCAAGTGAGTCTGTGCCCTCGTCTCGTGAGCTTTTTCCCTATACTCTTCTAACACCTTAACTCCTCCTACTTCCTTTTCTGTAACTGTCTTACAACAGAGGTTTTTCCGTTATGCTTTTAGTTCTCATTCTGAAACGTCTCTGCCCCTTAGCTTGAAAATCTATTAGTTTTTCTAGAATAGCTAACTCATCTCCTTTATTCTCTTTCTTTGATAAAAGGCATATTTGGTCGTATACCCAAGCGATTTTTCACCAGGACCCCTGTTTCAGATCCACTTCAGGGAAGCATTTCAAGATCGGCTCATGCCAGAGCGTCAGATGCCACCTTGTGGACTCTAAGTCCGTTAGGGTCAAATCCTTTTCGCGATCTCTCCTTTTTATTTCTCGGACTAATTCTTCTCTTTCCGAAAGAACCCTGTCTTTAATTTCCTCCCTGTCTCTGGGTAGCATAGGGACCCTTGCGTCCAAAAATGCAGCCCTCTCATGTTCTCGCATACCTAGATAAGGATGCCTAGAGAACCTGGATATTATTCCGTCCTGGAATAATCCCAACGGTTTGAGAACTCTCAAAGTCTCCCAAACCGATCGTGAAGACATTAAAGTCCGTTCCTTTGCCTTGCAGATCAAACAAACCCACGAAATCTTGCCGTTCCAAGTACAGTTACATCGTTCACCAAAATTCCCGGACACTCTGTATGAGTCTATCCGTATTTTAGGATGGCCGAGTCAGCAGTCTGCACATATAAGGATGCCTGCTACTTCAGTGTGAGTCTATCTATACATAGTCCATTCAACCCCAATGTCTTTCTTCTCAATGCAGAAAGACAGAGTTGGCATGGCGCATAACTGGCTGCATATTAGACAGCAATATGGCCTCACCGGGGTTTCTATGACTTTGTCACTTGTTCCGTCAAAGCCTAGAAATCTCTCCATTTCCGGTTCCAGCCATAGAAAAGCCCTTGATCCATGCTTACCGTACTCCACCCGTATTAAGCCCTTTCGATTTATGATAGCTATTATAGCTTCCATTTCCTATTTCTTTATTAGATCCTTGTTACTTTGAATACCGTTATTCTGTAACTCAACCGTATTGGACCCCCCCCCCCCCGGGATGGTAAAAAAACCTCCCGCCCCTTAGGTCGGCTGTGTGTTTTTTTTTAGGTTTTTTTTTACCTTTATTTAACCAGGAAAAAAACTCATTGAGATTAAAAATCTCTTTTTCAAGAGTGTCCTGGCCAAGATAGCGTCAGCATTATACGCCTGTATAAGCCAACCAAAAGGAAATCCAACCATGCATACATACAGGTACAAAATGTAGTAACATAAAACAACTAAAATAGCGAATCCTTCAAAATAAACCACAATCAATAACACATCAGTCAGAACATCTACAGCCAGATGTGACTGCCTCCAAGTCAGTTAACATCCTCTTAAAAGCGTATTAATTTTCATAGATTTCTGTAATTTGTTCCATGAAGAGGGAGCAGCATACCTAAAAGCCTTTTTCCCAGCTCAGTTCTAACCTTTGGAACAGTCAGAAGAAAAAAATCCTGTGAACGAAGATTGTAAGTCCCAGTGTTATTTACACTGATGTAGGTCAGAAGGTAGGATGGAAGTAGACCTAAAATAGCTTTGTATATGAAGATATACCAATGTTGAAGTCTCCGCATTGATAGAGAAGGCCGTCCAACACGTTCATACAGTTCACAATGGTGAGTGAGGACTTTAAAACCAGTGATGAACCTCAGAGCTCCATGGTATACAGTGTCCAGTGCATGAAAACTTTGAGACGAAGCAGCAGTATAAACATCACCATACAGTCATGTAAGGGAAACAGGTCAATAATTTAGATCAAAGGGAATCATTTAAGATTTTAAATGGAACTCCACCATTAATATGTAAGCGCATTTGGACAGAATCACTGTTTTACAGCTGATCACTGAGACTGTGGATGGATATTTATATCCAAAATATAGTGAAAACACTATTAATTAGCACGGTAACAAGGTCGGCAGTTTAAGACATTAACTTGTGAGCACAAAACACAAGATACTTCTCTTTTCAATATAAATAAGGCTTTATTGGATAAATCTAAGACATATAAACTAATCTAACACATGAACACACGCATTCATACAAGTTTGCAGAAAGAGAGAAAGTGAGGAAATAATTAGTTTAAGAGAATGAAAATGTGAAATCCCAAGTTTACAGCAATATGTGCATAGATCTGAACAACCATCAATCACTTAGTTAACCCTCGCATTGAGTTCCTCAATTAGGTTAAAATTTATATTAAATGCACCAGTTCAGTTAGAATCTGGAGGTACTTGCGTTCCTGTGTGCGGGGTTTCCCTTCCTTGTCTGGTTGCCGAAAGGGGTTTCCCGCTTTTCTGATTGGCTGGAGGTTCAGTCTTGGGAAACCAGTGGTTGGGCGTTGGCTGGCGACGCGGAGCTGTGGTCTGCAGTTGAAGTTTTAGACAGCACTCTTTCGGAGATGCGGCGTTAGGCAAACTTAACTCAAAACACGAAACTCTCAATGGAAAATAAAACAAACTAAAGAAATAGAAATAGAAGTAAAGTTTGACGAGACCAGGTGGCGTTTCTCCTCATGGTTTTGGAGGAGATGGCGTGTAAGCCAGAGCACGCTCAAAACTAAAGAAGCATGATTTAAAAGAAAACAACAACAAGGCTCGAAAAGGCAAGAAGGAAGAGGGCGAGAGAGACACAAAAAGCAAAGTTTGATGGTGTTTCTAGTATTTAAACCAGGCTGTTTAACACACCACAAATGGGGTTTTGACCAATTAGATGTCGTCGTTGCTCGGGGTGTTGTATATTCCTCCTCCCCATTCATAAATCAAATGTTCTTTTATCGGTCACATGGTCCGCGTTTTTTCCCGCTCTTTGCACAGTATAGTTTTGGACATGATTTTTATAACAAGAATATGATACATTTGACAAAGATTTGATTGGAAGGAACGTTTCAAGCATGATTTCTCAAACTCACACATACCAAACATGAATACAAACCATTAAGCTATTCAATAGTTATTAAAAAAAGACATACACAATAAGTGATTAAAACACGATAGTCTAATGTGTGGGTTACATACATAATTTGGAGTTATGCATAGAAATGATTAGTTGCTCAGGTCCTTTTAGTGTCATTTAGGTGCATTGAAAGGCAGTTTCCGTGCCATTCTGTAAATGTCATGAAGACCAGAGATTAAGAGGTCTGTAAGCATCTCTGAAAGTCTGTTCTTTGTCTCCTAGGTGGGGGGATGTCAATCCACAGAGCTCGTGATTGTGGTTATCACGTGATGGTCATGTTGTCATCTCTTTGATCATTTAATCTTGATTACTTGCCCTAAAATTGACAATCTCCTTGGAATTGTCAATAAGTGTTCTTTTGTTTAAATGCTGTGAGCTACTCAAAGCTGCTAGTTGGTTCAGGCTTGGGGCCAGGATCTGATTTATGAACATCCTGTTGTCTTGGGCCTCTGTGGAATTCGTCTCATGTTTCAACCATGTTTTTGACCAAATCTTAGATTGTCTGATTCGGTCTGATACCCTACATCAAGTATAGACATAAAAGTGGCAGCAACCAGCCTCTTTCTAGATTCGAACGAAAGGCAGGATTTGATTCTATAATAAAACCATAATTTAAGTTTTAATCTTTTTGCTAGCTGATGAATATGAAAGGTAAAAGAAAGAGATTCATCTATTAAAATACCAAGATATATGTATTTAGAGACACATTCAATCTTCATTCCCTGGGAAGTGAGGATTGAAGGCAGATTTTATTTGGATTTCAAATTTGAAAAAAGCATGACTTTTGTTTTTTCAGCATTTAAAACAAGTTTTAAATCACAAAGATTCTGTTGGAGCGTGTTAAAATCAAGTTGTAATTGGGAAAGAGCCTGGTCTGCGGTGGGTGCTGAGCAATACAGTACAGTGTCATCTGCATAAAAATGAAATTTTCCTTTAGACACGTTACTATCAATATTATTTATATAGAGAATAAAAAGTAATGGCCCCAAGACTGACCCCTGAGGCACACCTTTTGTTATTTTGAGATAGCAAGAGGTGTTGCCCTCCGCCTGCACACACTGAGTTCTGTCTGCAATATAATTATCTACAGCTGAGAGTTTGTTCAGAAGTCCAGCCCTACCACAGTCTGTTCTAGCACTGTGTGGTCCACTGTACTCAATGCCTTTAGATAGGTCAATAAAGAGGGCTGCACAATGCTGCTTGTTATCTATAGATTCAATAAAGTCATTTAAAACCTTAAAAGCTGCCGATGTTGTACTATGCTTTTTTCTGAAACCAGATTGGAAGTCAGACAAAACATTTTTATTATTAAAAAAATCTTTTAATTGATCACTGACAAGGGACTCTAAAACCTTGACCAAAACAGACAGTTTTGAGATCGGTCTGTAGTTATTTAAGATAGAAGGGTCACCACCTTATAACAGGGGAACCACAAAGGCTGATTTCCAGATGAAAGGAATGGCATTTGTGTTTAAGCAAAAAATATTAGTTAAAGGCACTACAATAAAATTTGCTGCTAGCTTTAAAAAATAAGGATCCAATTTATCAGGGCCTGCAGATTTTGTCATGTCCAAATGCTTGAGGGCTTTATTTACGTCTGAAGCTATAAAAGGACTAAAACTAAAAGACTGACTAGAAGGATCCAAACCAACAGTCTCCACTGTAGAGGAACACCCATGTTGAGTATTGAGTGACTCAAATAAAAATCCTGAGGCTATAAAATGTTCATTGAATTTTCAAGTCAAGTATTTTGGTCTTGTCCGTGAGTTTTTGAGAGTCTATCATAATGCTTGAAGGAAATTCCTGGCCGTTACTGTTTTCTGATAATGATTTGATAGTTTTCCAAAATTTTGATGGGTTATTTAGGTTATGAGTAGTTTGAGAAAGAAAATGGTCAGCTTTGGCTTTTCTAATTTTTAGAGTACATGCATTACGCAGTTGCCTGAAAACCAGCCAGTCAGAATTCTGATTTGATTTTCTGGCTTTTGCCCATGCCATATTGCGCTCATGAAGGATATTTGCTAAATCAGAAGAAAACCAAGCATTGTTTCGGCCTTTAACTCTGTATTTCTTTTGTGGAGCATACTTATTAATTATATAGGTAAACCCCTCATGAAAGAGGTTCCAAGCACTATCAACATCTGTACTAATATTAATTTTTTCCCAATCATAATTCGATAACTCGTAAAGGAATTCTTGTTCTGAGAAATGCTTCATGTTACGCTTGACTATAATGCAGGGTTTAATCTTAGGTATTTTAGTATTTCTAACTGTTGCTACGACACAGTGGTCACTAATGTCGTTTGCAAATATGGAAGCTGTTGAGTACTTATAAGGAACGTTAGTTAGAATCACATCTATTAGCGATGATTTTTTGGTTGGTTTTTGAAGTTTAGCCGTGTGGGACTGTCAACATCTGAAAAGAAGATTTAATGAATCACAATAAGCTCTGAAATCATCAGATACTGGTTGTAACCAGTTCCAATTTAGGTCTCCGAAGGCTACTAATTCCTTAGAGTTCAAATCAGAAAGGAGTTGCATTAAGGAGGGCAGAGCACCGCTAACAGCTGAAGGTGTCCTATAACAACCAACAACCGTTATACAAAGTGATTTAGAAACTTTAAGCTCCAAGGCTAAAAATTCAAACTGTTTAACTACCGATATTGATAACAATACATTAACTTGATACTGGTTTTTGATGTAAATTGCTACACCCCCACCTCTATTAGGGCGGTCGGTCCTAAAAACATTATAACCACTTATATTGACTTCTTTATCTGAAACCGATTTACTTAACCAAGTTTCAGACAAGACAATTACATCAGTATCTGTAGAGTGAGCCCAGATACGCAACATGTCAATTTTAGGAACAAGACTGCGTACATTCAAATGAAAGAAACCAAGACTAGACCTTTCTTTAAAATCTGCCGGGGTGTTAAAGCCTATAGGGGTGTCTGGGCTTGGGTTTGGCTGCACATTTCCTGACATCAACAGTAATAAAGCAATTAAACATTTTAGCTTAAATGATTTCTTGTACGATTCATTGCTTCTCCGACCAAAATTGGAATCTAGGCA
This sequence comes from Sinocyclocheilus anophthalmus, assembly GCA_018155175.1. Lineage (NCBI taxonomy): Eukaryota > Metazoa > Chordata > Actinopteri > Cypriniformes > Cyprinidae > Sinocyclocheilus > Sinocyclocheilus anophthalmus. The sequence continues at coordinate 9,034 of JADLZN010010489.1, forward strand.
CACACAGGAGATAGTGGTAAAATTGTCACAAAACATCATAATACTAGACAAACAGACCAAGTCAACAGTATCAGAGGGGGAAAATAGGGGCAGAGGGAGTGATGCGACATTAAGTGAACAACCAAATGCGCACGTGCCTTTATCCGATTCTCACAGTATTGGGAGCGCTGGACTGGAATAGCCATTCCAGTAGCTGGTGCTCCCAGAGATAAATAAGAACAAAGAAAAAGTAAAACAGAAAAAGGCAAGGAGCAACCACTTCTTTCTCTCCATGCCCATCGCACCACCCAGACGTAGAAAGACAAAATATTACATAGGACCCGGGCATCCAAAAGAAAAAACAGGCCTAGGTATGATAAAGTCCAGGTCAGCGACGGAAAAATCCAGTACGGGTTATCCGTTTCTCAGCGGCGACTGATGATGTTGCGTTTCGTCACTCGTAAACAGGAAGCCCAGCGAGTGAGGCAATGCTGCGGGCAAAAAAGTCAAAATCAAGGCCAGCCACCTCTAAAACATCAGGCTATATCTCAAAAACCAGCAGCAAGAACAAGAAAAAGCACTTTCCTTCATCATGAAGAGACCAGACCCATCAAACTCAGCGGGCACCGACCAGCCAGCTCGAGCCAGATCCCCCAGAAACGGCGAAAAAGCAAACCACAGCTCCAGGTAAATTTCCGTACCAGCTTGATGGTCGTAACCACTTGTTCAGACTGGGATTATACGGATACTGTGCGTTTTTAAAATGCACTGCTAGAACTAGCGAAGTGCCAGTTCACTGAGGATGTCAGTCTCGATTTAAACTATACGGATTAGCATCATAAAACAACCATCAAGTATGACGAATTCCGACTCTATATTATAGTTATATTTTACGAACGTTCACAAAATGAATAGTTGGCAAATATCCCATGAACAAACAAACATCAACCACTCAATCACGCACAGACAGAAAGATGTGCCACCATCTTGTATCAATCACTTCCGAGCCCTCTGAGAACTTGCCTACCTTCCTTCTTCTGGTAATAATGACTTAATCTCTGACTTTAAACTTCGAATTCTCAGCAATTTCCCTTTCCTTCAAGTTCACTGCATTACACCTGTTGAGATGCAATAAACACTTATCAATAAGTGTATCCCATTCTCCGAGGTTCTTATTCTTTCCAAACCATTCCTTTACAGAACGAATGGCGCGTTCCGCAATCCCGTTAGTTCTCGGGCCTGTAGGTTATGCTTTTCACTAGTATGATTTTATTCTCCTTACAGAAATCTTCTACTAGTTTAGCGCTTATATTATGCGCGTTGTCCGCTCTGATACTGCCCATCTTCCCGCGCCATTTAATCCACTCTTTTAAGCACTCCACTACTTTTTCTTCCAGTGCGGATCTCATGGGCCAAACCATGTTGTCTTTGGTATGGTTGTCAATAGCAAGCAGGAAATAACAGTTTCCTCTGCGCGTGCACGGCCTCAGAGGCCCCGCGAAATCTATGCTTATTTGTTGCCCTGGAAACGCTTTGGGCAGCTCGCTCTCTACGCAGCCTTTCGCTGTCATAAATTTTCTGCAGACCTGACATTCCTTCCTTACTTCCCTATAGCGAGTTCGCCAGTTTGGGATATTTAGATTCCTTAATCTAAGTTCCACTTGTATCGTATTTACACTCGGATGGTTTAACTCGTTATGCAACTTTTGAAATAACTCTGTTACTTCCTGAAGTTTCACTCGCCCTATCATTTTATCAATTTGCCTGTTACCCTCAGTGGCCTTGGTTGCCTGCAATGTATGGCTTGCTTGATGATATGTGTGGGCTGTTACTTTTTCTAACAGAGCAGCTATGCTTTTCCAATCATTAGCCTTCCATTTATCTAGTTCTTTATTGATACCATCCGTGACATATTCAGAATCGCTGGTTAAGACGATCTCATTATGCCCTAATTCAGCTGCCTTTTGAAGTGCGCGCTCCACAGCTGTCACCTCTGCTAGCTGGGCTGTCCCTTCAATCTCATCACTCTGCGAGGTTATCAGCTGTCCGTGTTGTTTGACTAAATAGCCCCATCATACTCTCCCTGCTCTTTCACTACCATTAGTAAAATATTTCGCGAGGTTTTTGTGGTCTTTATGATATCTGGTCATTTTTTCTTCCCTTTTCTGCTTCGTTCTTCACCAGTCTAGCTGATTATCATTCAGAATCAAGCTCCACTGGTCAAATCGATGACTGTGGATGTAAGCCTAGTTCATCACTAGATTTTTCTTTAACCTGGAGAGCTCTCCTGCCATGGAAAAAATTATTATGGGCTGTTCTTTTGCTATTGCTTTCAATTGCAAAAGTCGCTTAGTCACAGAAGCCAGTACCCTCTCGGCTCCATTTTCTGGATAACGCCTCATTGCTGCTTCCTGCTGATGTGTGAGAAAGGCAAGAGGGCACCTTCCCCCCTCATTGGAGAGCGTTAGGGTGACTTCATCCTCTCTCTCTGAAACTTCAACCTGTAAGGGAATTGTCTCATCACACCTCTCGAGTGCACCACTATTAAGGGCCATTCTGATTAATTTCAAATGGGCGTGTTCAATTTGTTCTGTCCATTTCCATTTTCCTTCTTTCGTTCCCTGATAGAGAACTTTTGCCTCCCTAGAATATTTGGGTATTAATTCCCTGATATAATTCAGGGTTCCTAGCAGCGATTGCAGCTGTTTCCTGGACTGAGGGGGCCCTGTCTGTTCCATTTCCACCAGCTTCACTCTGGTGCTCGTCGTTAGAGCTTTTGTGTCCTTACCCAGTTTAAATCCTAGGAAATCTACCTCATGTTTTCCAATTTCCATCTTTTTCAGGCTAGGTTTTAAACCAGCCTCTGTTATTCTGTCTAGCGTCTGTTCTAGCAGTCTCAAGTGTTCTGCCTCATTCGTCGACGATATCAAAATATCATCAATATATACTGTAACTGGAATTCCTGATAAAATTTTCTTTTTATTGCTGCCAATGTGGTGGCTTCCGCCACTGCTGTGAAGAATCTTTCTCAGAGTCTTGGAGTTTTGATGCCAGAAGAGGTTTTATATTCAGAGACAATAAAACCTGAGAGAACTCTCCAGAGCAATCTCCAGACTCTTTTTCTGTACTCTCTTATATACTGTTCGTTCTCTAGGCTTGTTTAAAGGTTTCATTCATATTTGTTATGGGATCATCACGATGCAGTCATGAGGCCTTAATTTGATGTTCTGTGAAAATAAGGGCCCCATTATGTGCCATCATGTGCTTATCATGTACTTCACCATATGTCTGCACATACCATTCTCATACAGTTTTCTATACATGCAGGCAAATACACATGATTATAATAGTAGAATAACTTAATACATAAATGGCCACATTCACACCGATTATACCTGACAATTTACATTTTGATTAATTAAAATCTTCTACATCATTAATTCATTTGGCGCATTCTTCAGCCCTTGTGCGAGCCTGGTCCATACATAATGGTCACTTCCAAAAGTAAAAGCAGTTTTTAATTGACTCTCCTCCGCCAGAGTAATGCTCCAAAACCCGTTAGCTAAGTAAATTTTTAACAGCCAGTTTTTCTCTCTGCCTATCTCTGCACTTACTTCTCCACAATTAATTAAATACCTATTATCAGGGACTGTAACTTTATTTAAGGCCTTATAATTAGTTACTAATCTCCAGGAAACATCAGGTTTTGGCACCGCCTGCAAAGGAGCATTAGTGGGTGCCAATTCGCCTTTTGGCAGCTTCCTGATAATTCCTTGCTCTGTCAGCTCCTTAATTGTCTCGGCAATTTCCTTTTCTGCTAAGCTGTTAATTTTACATTGCCTCTGGGGAGGGGGAATTCCTCCTTGGATCACATGTTCATATTCAGATTGGACTTTGCCGCAGTCATTCTTGCTTTTTGAATAACTATTTGTATATTTTCTCAGAATTTTTTTCAGCTCCCCTTTATTGCTTAATTCTGATTAGCTTACTATTCTTTCTATTTCTTTATTTTGATCAACAACTCCTATCCTGCCAATTTTGATTAAATCATCCGGACAAAGGAGATTTTCACTTCCAAGAACTACATTTATTACTTCTTTTTTCTCCAACCATCTTTATTTCTCGAATTACCATCAAAATACTCTAATGTAATTACTTCTTTAAATTCGTCATGTTTTTCTGTGGGTTTAATAACACGGTGATCAGCTCCTGTATCAATCCTAAAAGTAGTATCATCATATGTCTTGTATAATCTTTGATTAATTTCTTTCGTTCTTAATAGAGCTTTCTTTAGGGGAGCCGAAACCTGCTATTCCTCCTTAACCTCAGCATCTCTCTTTTTGTTTCTTTTTCTCTTGACTTGCACTTCCTCTGTCTCTGCAGGGGCTCTTTCCTGCTTGTCTTGTATTTTGACTCTGCCTATTTTAGTTTCTGGCCTGCTTTTTCCCCTTTCTGCTATGATCCGCGCCCTTTCTTCAGCGCTCAATTTGTTCCATTTCTCGGGACTTATGTAATTACCTTTTTCCCTATTACTGTCATTTCGATTTGTTCTAGGCCTCGATTGATCCCTAAATCTCTTTTCTCCCTGCGATGCATTTTTAGGGCTGTTTCTCTCTCCCCTCTCTGGCCCTTTTTTCCATTTTTCATCTGCTCTGCGCTCTGTGCGGGAGGGGGGTCAGGGGGGGGGGGGGGGGAGGGGGGGGGGGGGGGGGGGGGGGGGGGGGGGGGGGGGGGGGGGGGGGGGGGGGGGGGAAGGGGGGGGGGGGGGGGGGGGGGGGGGGGGGAGGGGGGGGGGGGGGGGGGGGGGGGGGGGGGGGGGGGGGGGGGGGGGGGGGGGGGGGGGGGGGGGGGGGGGGGGGGGGGGGGGGGGGGGGGGGGGGGGGGGGGGGGGGGGGGGTGGGGGGGGGGGGGGGGGGGTCTCTCGCTCAGGGCGATTGTATGGCTTTCTCTCACGGCTTGACCGCCTGGGTAGGTCCTTTTGCTGCGGTGGTTTATTATTCTATTTTTCTCTGTCTGTCTGAATTATTTCAGTTTTCCTGTCAAATCGAATTAAGGCCTTCTCTAATTCTTCTGAAGAAGTCTCCGGACCATAAAGGAGAAATTCCTTTGCCCCCACCAGAGCATTTCTTTTTACTCCCTGAAATATATGTTTCAAGATCCCCTCGACGCCTTTCCTGGCTATTTCCTGACAGGCTGTTAAAGAGCCTACTGTTCGCCATTTCTCCTCAAATCTTTCCTGTTCGACTCCTCTTTTTATAAAAAGAAGGAAAAAAAAGAAAAAAAAAAAAAAACAAAAAAAAAAAAAAAAAAAAAAAAAACAAAAAAAAAAAAAAAAAAAAAAAAAAAAAAAAAAAATAGGTATTAACTCAAAGGTTCTTCGCTAATTTCCCTACCTCCATTAAGTCCCAACCTCGGCTAAATATGTGAGTCTATTGATTCGCCATATTTTTCTCGTGTTCCCCATAACGAACCATCTCTCTCTGACTTTTCCTTCACTGTGGTATTTTTCAGCTTGGCCTTTTTCAGAAGCTTCATTTCCTGATCTTTCTTCATTAATTCTTCCAGAGTAACTCTGGATTCCATCGAATTAATCTCTGTTTGTCTAGGGGAGCGCACTTGATTTATGGGAGTTATTGGCCTTCTCTGACCTGGTGTCCCTAAATGTAGTGCCTCTAAATGCTGATTTAGCGCATCAAACTCCACTGGTTGATTCATTTCCCTCTCTGGATGAATTTCCCTCTCTGGCTGAATGTCTGGCTCCGGAGCTCTGTCTCTGAAGCGGAGCCTTCTCGGCGCTCGTGCCGCTCTGACAGGGATAGGTGTCACATTTCTTTCTGTTCTTTTAACCACTAACTGTTCATAATCTGAATCTTCCCAATTCTCCTCTAAGTCACTGTCTGCGCTGTCACTTTCTTGTCCCACATCAGAATAATATTCTTCGAACAGGTCATTACCGACCGCGCTTCTAATTATCCTTTCCAATGCGGCCTGGCTTGTCAAATCTTTTTGAGCTAATATCGCTCTCTTACCTCGCTGTGTTAGTGAGGTGTCTGCTAAAATCTGAACTGCATTCCCTCCGTTCAAGATGCTCCAAACTTGTCCACAGGTTATTCCTGGGGCATATTCCTCATCCCATTTATGTATCCTGTCTAAAGCTCTTTCTCTTTTCCTGCTCGCAGCATGCGTGGGTTTATAGAAGCTTTTTCCTAGTCGAAAAGTCTCATAACTCTTTCCCAGCTTTAATCTGGGGAACGTGTTTTCTACCCTGTCTTTTCTCCCCCTAGCTGTTCTCGTTCGCCTCAGCTCTGGCCATTCAGGATCTGGGTCCCTTTCCTCTGGCACCTCGGCCTCGGTACTGGTCGGTCTCTGTATAATACCAGCTCCCTGGTTCAACCTCCCTTCCCCAGAATCCTGATCCTGAGCCCCCCCCCCCCCCCAAAAAAACAAGAAGAAGAGGCCCCCCCCCCCAACACACAAAAAACCCCCCCCAAGAACCAAAAGAAAAAAAAAAAAAAAAAAAAAACACCCAAAAAACAAAAACAAAAAAAAAAAAAAAACCCACAACAACCCAACCCCAAAAAAAAGAAAAAAAAAAACACAACAAAAAAAAAAAAAAAAAAAAAAAAAAAAAGAAGGGAGGAAGACAACGACCCAAAAAAAGAAAAAGAAAAAAAAAAAAAAAAAAAAAAAAAAAAAAATAGTAGTTATGTTTTCTAGGAGTATGGGATCTGGGTGACAGATCATCCATGCTTTAGGCCAGTCAGTTCGATATGTTTTCCTTAGTAACGCGTTCACTAGGGCTGCGCCCATTGTGATTTCATTAAATCCAAAAATCCCTCCTGAAATTATGGGCATAGCTACTGCGCGATATTTATTATTTCTGGCCAACTTACATATATTGTCTATTAAAGTGTCCAATGTGAGAATCACTGTTAATTCTTCTGCTATGTCACCATTCTGTCCTTTCTTATGGCCTATTGCATGTATTACAGGATTCCCATTCGGCCCTCCTTTTTTCTGTAAAACTGCATAGGATTTTTCCTGCGCTCTATTATTCGATCTGACTCATCCTGAAACCTTTGCCCTGCGTGCTTTCGAAAGGCACCTGCTACCCCCGCTCCGTGCTGGAGTTCGGTGTTGGCCGCGTTCACTAAAACGCTAGCTTCCTCCTCTACTTCCAAATGCCCTTCCTTAAGGATAATTAAATTCCTGCCTTTGCCGAAATATATCCTAAGCGGTTCCTCATTTTCTGATGAAAACTCATCATCTGGGCTTTCTGGATTTTCCCGCTGTGGAGCACTTGGATCTAGGGCGCTTCTATTCCCCTCTCTACGGGGAATAAAGTTGGGAGCTAAGGATCTGCGCTCGGATCCTTCCCCCATATCAACTTCTTCGAGGTCATCCCAACTTCTGGTGGGTATATTTCTGATTCGAATTTGTCAAACACTCTAACTTTGGGATATCCATCCCTTCCCCCTCTACTCGAATAGATAAAGGGTGGGATTTCCGCTCCCTCGCATATCCTGAAATTCACCACTGAAGACATCATCCTTATTTCGTGCCACGGAATTTGACCAGAACCACATCTACACTGTGTGGGATTAATCCAATCTAATCTTCCAGCTAGATCTTGAGCGATGAGGCTGACCGTCATCATTTGCCCCATTATAATTCACTTTCACTTTTGAATCCGCTCTTGATTTAGCTTTACACTCAAACAGGACTCGTTCTCCTCCGAGAATTCATTGAGTCCTTTGTCTTTATTTCTCAGGTCTTTACTTAAGCCTGCGTGCACGAAAAAGACAACAGTCCTTTTGAACTACTATTGTGGTCGTGATCTGCAAGGACTTTCTGGGTTACTATACGTTCTCTATTATCCTTGAATTTTCCACTCCATTATTCGAGCCTCACACGTTGGGCGCCATGTTATATCACTTTGCATATAAAGAGCCAAATAATCTTATAATTACATCTTTCCCCCATCAGCAGCTGTCATAAACAAATAAAGCCCTTACCTCTTATATAGATGGGAAGTGTAACATGAGATCCAGGATCCTCAGCAAAATGTCCTGATCAGCTCAGCAGAATTCTTACCACTATGAAGCTCACTTTGGAGTTTTATGAAGAAATTCAGATAATGAATTACTCTTAATAAATTACTCAGAGACTTGTTTAAAAGAAAGTTTATCGAATCACCATATTCAAATAGTTTTGCTTTATTAAAACAATAACTCATAAGCAAATATCAAGAAAGTAACAACGTATAGTCTTCACCCGATTTTCGGCCCCGCAAAATCATAAAGCACTGGATTATATAGGAGAGGGCGTATACAATCTTCCTCTCCTGCAAAGCATCTCCTAAAATCTCCCCTATTGGATAAATGTAAGTTACACTAAGCACTTGGTCACACCCCTTGCTTCAGCGGGTTGCGAGACCATTCCATCATAACATCAAGCACAGCATACACACACACATGCATCTCCAAAAATATATGCAAAGAAGTTCAAACAGAGTTTATCTCCTATATGCTAACACAGGATGTCTGACCTTTTTTGTTTAACCACAATTCCGCATCTTCTTTACTAGACAATAACAACACCTTTTCAAAAATATACGAGCGAGTTTTCCATTCATTTTGGAGTTTTCCACACCTCAGCATTTTCCATTCGTTAACTGTTAACCCAGATAGCGACACCTGCTCTCGCTTTTTGACAGGATGTCAGTTAACTGTTTATATGTCTATACTTTGGAGGCGGCGCTGGCTTTTTGAATTTTCAAACAGTCAACCTCGCCTCGCAAAGTTTCCATTTTCAAATTAAACTCATTAACTTCAATAAATTGTTTAACCCTTTTCATCAACCGTTTATTTACACGTTCATGTTGCCGAATTATCCGAAGAAGTTCCTTAGCCATCAGGATCATGTCTCCTGTCTCCTGTCTGGTCACTTCTGCTTCTCTTCTTCTCCATCCTGCTCTTCTTTTTAGCGTCCCGCTGATATCTCCTCTGCATTGACTCTATAAGTAAATCATTAATAGGGATTTCCAGTTCACTTTTTTGATTCAGTTTTCTAATATGTGGAGTTTGACCGGAAAATTTTATATTTTGTTGTTCAGTTTTTATGCATAGAATTCTGCTCTAATTTTTTTTGAATAATGATGCATTTAACAGTTAATGGCCAAGCGGATGTTTATAATAATTCACATTGTTGTTGTTGTAGATGAAATATCCTAACACAGATAACATTAAAGACATTTTTTTACAAGTTAAATGTTGATTATTAGTAACTCAAACCCCTTTATCTAAACCTTTCTACTCTCTAACCGTTGGTTGTGCACATCCGCCATGTTTGTAGTTTAAAAAAAATTTAAAAATTTGTGTTTGTAAGTCTGAACCGAATCATTCGTCAAAGCGCAATGGATTGTGGGTAATATTAGCCATTAGAGTGATCCACACTTCAAAAATCGCCCTGAAATATTAGCCATCCGGTACTTTCTGTTATACTCTTTCCAACATCCTATGCTTTGGACGCACTTATTTATCTCACATACTATTAGGATGGATGTATGAACATTGGTACACAGGTCAGAGTCAGCCTACTCAGGATGGATTAACCTAATTCAATTCAGCTGTTCTGAACCCGAAAACTCAAGAGTTTCCCATCTCAGGGTTAGTCAACTCAGCGTTCAGTTTTAACTCACGTTGGTTAACCTCCTTATTGAAACATGCCCCTGAATCACCATGAGGGACTTCAACCGACCATTTTGTCATTAGGGTGTGTTCACACTTGTAGTTTGTTTTTTTTTGGTTCATTTGGTCTGGACCAAAATGGAAAATGATACATTTGGTCCTGGTCCATTTAGCATTCATATTGGCATTTTTGACAGCGAACCTAAAGACACCAAACCTAAAGGCATAGTGATACATTCACAACCTGATTGGTCGGCTTGAATGACGTATATATAATGACGGAACTCACCGAACACCCCAAACAAACGTTTGCCCTCAGCTCATTTTGTTTTGGTTACACCGCGTCATCAAATCATGTCGCATAGCGTCGCATATTGTCATTACATCCTGTTTTCGGTTTGTTTAGAAGTATTTTGTCCGTGTTGCATTCATATATCATTCGAACCACACCAGAGTTCGTTTGGAAGCGGACCGAGACCCATCTTTTTAGTGGTCTCGGTCCGCTTGTTTGGTGCGCACCAGGGTTCGGATGGCAGCGTTCACACTTATTCAAACGAACCGCACTAACAGAGCAATCGCACCAGGGTTCGTTTTAATCGAACCAAGCATGACACGTGTGAACGCACCCTAAAACATCAACATCTAAACTTGAAAATGTAATTTAATTTTCAATACAAACTTCTGTAGATGTATGACAGAAATAAAATAATTGAAGCTCATAATGCTGTTTTTGGAGTTGTTTAAACCTCCTCCGCTGAGATCTTGAGAGATTAAAAGCCCTGATATACTTACAGCAAAATTATTTTTCGTTCTTCATTTAGGGGTAAAAAGAAGTTGGAAATACCTATGCAGCCACACATACTGCTGAGAGTGGCATTTAAATGATTATATAAATATATGCTGCGCACTTTCCTCACAATAACAATATAAACAAAAAAAATTACAGCCGTGAGAAAACAGCAGTTAAGGAAGCAACTGATCACAGCGATGTGGATGTTTGCCACAGCTCTGCAATTTGGCACTCCAGTCAAGAACAGTCACGTCATGTTGATTTATATAGCGCTTTAAACTAAACATCTTTACAGTGTGAATCATGAAAAAAACGTGTCAGTGTTGCCTTCATTTAGAATCACACTTCTATTCATTACTTCACTTCATTTCTACTATAAATCAGCTATCCAGTGTTTATGTTTTCACTCGCAGATGTCTGACCTCAATGGACTCATCAAAGGAAAAGAACCGGAGAAGACTTCCACATCAAAGTGGGCGGAGCCTCAGAGCGCACCTGCCTATTACACATGGGTTTTGCATTTTCTTTACTTTATATTGTACTCGTTCGTTCGGTTGCCAGAGTCGCACAGGGTCCTCGCACCAGCCGTTCATTATTATGCGGGCCCACGATCACAAGCTCTACCGTATAACCAGAGGTTATGGCTAAATCAATTTAACAATGCTGCCCATGCTTGCTATTGTTAAAAGGTATCCATGTAGCCCCATACAATCGCCTATATAACAACTTAGTTAGCTCAGACAGTAAACAGGGTTTATGATCAGTACCATAAGGTAATATACTAGAACATAAGTATTTTATCTGACCCCATATAGTTAATAGTATAACTATATAACAACTTATTTAAAGCAGAGGCAATGACCAGAGGTTATGGCTAACAATATGAAAGCTCCATATAGTGGATGCGATTGCATATCAACTTAGTTAAAGTTAAGCAGTTAATTCAGAAATCAAGAATCTCGCTTGATGTGCCCCATGCACCATACAATCCGAGATTATAGTATATACTTAACCCTGGTCGTAGACTTGCAGTAACAAAGGATACATCTTAATCTACTAGAGCCAGTAATTTCAGAGTAAATCAGAATTAATTCAAATCTAACTATTTATTATCAGTCAGGTAAATATGTATTATGCCAATTAGCCAATTCAGAGGTATCAATAAATCAATACAAAACATCACATTCTCAAAGATAAATCTAAGAGTAAAGGATGCATACCTGACTTAAGAAAAATACATAGTATGGAGTGTATGGACACACTCCAAACTATGGGCTCATCTGGCTTACAGAAGCGCCCTGATCTCCTTGCAACATTCACTTAAGTACTCAGACCAAGACAAACATCCCCCAAATGGAGACAGGAACAAAAAATTGGAATTTGCATTGATCAAGTCCTAGACATGTAGAGTTTACACCTTTTGGGGACAGATGGTAATTTGCATGAAAGACACTGGGAAATGACACACCCTCTACAGTGAGCAAAACATCTCTAAACTCTCTAAAATCTGTGTTACCTTTTAGTCTACTTCTTGTAAGATTGAGACCATTGTACCAGTCGCACAGAGACAATTCAAATTATATCAAACATGACTGTGAATATCATTTGCGTTCATGTAGAACATTATATTTTGCTATTGACCATTCAGAGTGAGCGGAGTGAGGGGAGATGGGTGAGGGGAAGGAAGTGGATAGAAAAGGATAGGCGAGAAGGGGCTTTTCTCGCATCTTCTCTCAGTGAGATGTCAAAACAGATGTCTGTATGTTAATACACTGTGTGTGTATTGTCCGGATCTCAGAAGATCAAAGTGTCTGAGGTTCTTCAAGTCTTACACGCATGCACAGAAAAATCCATGCGCACAGCCTTTCACGCAGAAGTGTTGGAATGCAGTTGAGGTGGGCTATGAATAAATGTCGAAACCAGAGCTCGAAGTGGGCTGGTACACACCTGTACGCTGTTGCAGCACTTTTATACTTTTACCCTTAGCGTACCATGAATTTTGCTGCTGTTCTTAGCCGGCACTTCTGACATGTTGCCCTGTGCCCTCCCAATTTCCACCGAGGGGGATCCCACCCAGCCCCCGAACATGATTTCCCTCGCGGCAGTTTTGTATTTCCAATTTAAGCACTGGACGAATCTAAAGTATGTTTCTAAATAATATAATGATCTTATTTTGACTAAAATATTACTGCCTCCTGTAGATGGACATCAGAAATATTTTTGTACGAAGCAGTCACAGAGTAGCAGAAAGGAGAGCTGATGAATTTGAGAGAGGTAAGATTTGATGAATAAACTTCATTCTCAGCCATCAGAGTCAGGTCTCAGACATCAGATGAAAAGCATTAAATCCCAGGAAAACCTCTGTCAAATCAGTGAAAATAAAATGGGGAAGTCGTGGCCTAATGGTTAGAGAGTCGGACTCGTAAACCCAAAGGCTGCGGGTTCGAGTCTTGTACCGGCAGGGATTGTAGGTGGGGGGAGTGAATGTACAGTGCTCTCTCCCACCTTCAATACCACGACTGAGTTGCTCTTGAGCAAGGCACTGAACCCCCAACTGCTCCCCGGGTGCTGCAACATAAATGGCTGCCCACTGCTCCGGGTGTGTGTTCACTGCTGTGAGTGTGCACTTTGGATGGGTTAAATGCAGAGCACTAATTCCAAGTATGCAAAAGATTTCTTCTGACTAAAATTAGAATCTGAGCATATCACACAAGTCCTCAGATCTTTACATTGGCTTCAAGTTACATTTAGGATTGATTTTAAAGTAGTATTATTTGTTTATAAATCACTCAGTGGCTTACAATGCAGATGTGCTTACATTGCAGATGTGAATACAACAGATCATTAGGATCATGTCAGTTAGAAATACCAAGGGTTCACTCAAAACAAAGGAAGTCTGCTTTTAGCTATTATGCCACACATAGTTGGAACCAGCTTCCAGAAGAGTTCAGATGTGCTAAAACATTAGTCACATTTAAAAGCAGACTCAAAACACATCTGTTCCCTTTCAGTCGGTCACTTCGACGTTGTGTCGATGTCCGACACTAGGGGTCGCACTTGGGAACCCAGACACCTCTGACATAGAGAAAAGGCCAATGACAATTGGTGAGCAAAATTTGTATAGCTGGCCACGCCCTGGATATCTCTGTATAAATAGGCCAGCGTGGAATTAGCTCATTCGTTCTGTTCTTCAGAGCCGATGCAGCATCTCTTCGTGCGAATTGCAGCATTCATTCACCTCTCGATGCCCCCATTTCCCAGGTTGGACTCTTCGGTGACACCATGGAAGAATTTTCCCAACAATTCTCCGTGGTTAAGAAGTGGATACCACTTATTACACAACATTTCACCATATAAATAATTAAGGCAATAAAATATATTGATTTAAGATGAAAATGTTTTAAAATCTTACCAGTTTGTTAGTTATATCTTATAATCCATTACAGTGTACAAAACAATCATTGCAAAATGGAAGCAGCTGCATTTGTATGAAATGAGAGAGCAAGTCTGCGATACCAGGATGACATAATTAAATAATTGTACACAAAATATTGAATTGAATTTTAATATTTTATTAGCTAACCAAATTCAAAGCTTCCACAAAAAAAATAAAAAAAACTGTTCCTGGCAAGAGTATAGCACCGACTTGTGAGTCTTGTGAGCCTGTGATAACCAGTGGTGGAAAGAGTACTGAAAAAATATACTCAAGTAAAAGTACCATTACCTTCCAAACAATGTAGTGTGAGTAGAGTAAAAGTACTTGTCCAAAAAACTACTTGAGTAAGAGTAAAAAAGTAGCCTATTTAAAAGTACTCATGAGTATTGAGTAGTGAGTACTGAGCGGTGGATTCTAGCCCCTCATAATAAACGCTGTACACTGCAATTTATATATTTTAAAAACGTTGTACATTTTGTAATTCATGTTATCTTATTTGTCATAAAGAATGAAGAATATCTATCATCCAGCAGTTTTAATTTTGACTGCCAACTCTTTAAAATACATCAAAACAGCACGGAAACAGTATTCAGTTGAAGAAAAGATGAAAGTTATTCTCAGTACAATCATCCCCATTTAAATCATAAAGTTTGAAAAAATAGATTTAAAATCATGTGTAAGGCCACTGAGACAGCATATGCTGTTGTTGCACATAAAATATTAATGTTTAGAACAGTGCAAATACAAACACCATTAGAAACTCATAGTTCAGCATCACACACCATGATATGGGTTAAAATGAGATCCCATTTCTCTCCAAAACGGTGCCAGTTTAGCGTTTTGCAATAAAGAAATAAAAATAACTAAACTTGATAATTTATGTTACAATTTTAACATAAATGCACATTGTTCTAGAAGGATGGCAAATTCATGCCATACCTTTTACACATTTACTCGAATTGTTATGCTGATAATACAATTTGTAAGGAAAAATGCATTAAATAGCCAAGTATTTCTGGGGAAACTTTTTCAAAGGAAAACACACACACACACACGCATGTCTCTTTGCTGAGCCGCGGCGGTCTCGGTGAATCAGCAGCATCCACAACTGAACGGAACAAAAAGTGTTGAACTTGAAAATTGTTTAATGCGCGAGTGCACTTGCTAATTGAAGGCGGATTGTATAAAATTGATTTTTTTTTTAAACCGTTTATTAACGAGCTGCAGTTTTATTACATCACGCGCTGGCACAGATGCAGTATATTAAAGCCACGGGTCATCAATAAGGTGCAGATTGGTCCTCAATTTGTGTTTCCAACACACTTTTCACAGCGCGCATCACGCGCTCAAACTCATCAAAAGTCAACAAGGTCATCAAGCAACAATGACGACTTATCCAAGTGACTGCAGCAGAACGCACGCGAGAGAGAGACGACGAGAGAGCGAGTCTCATAAGTGAGTGAGCGGGGAATTTACCGAACGTGGCACTTGCGGGAGTTAACACTTAACACTGTACGCAATACCCGCAACCTCACACCAAATTTCAGGCCGTGTAGATAGGCAAGCATATATACAAATCATTTAGTAAGCAGAAATCCGAAATTTACCTTAACATATCAAGTTAGAGGAAGATGCGACAGAATTAATGCTTGAAGAATGCACTTCCAGAAGCCATGATAAACAGCTGGAGATTAAAGTTTTCTATGCACAATTTGATTTGACGAAAGTCACGAGACCTATTACTCTCTATCCAATCACGTTGATGGATAAAAATAAAATTAAAATAAGCATGTAAAAATAGCGGAGTAAAAGTACCGATACATCACTTAAAATGTACTCAAGTAAAAGTAAAAGTACACAATTTTTAAACTACTCAAAAAAGTACAATTACTGATAAAAACTACTTAATTACTGTAACGTGAGTATTTGTAATTCGTTACTTCACACCCCTGGAGATAACACACCTCAGAATGTAGCGACTGACCAGTCAGAAGCAAGTATTCCACAGAGCCGTGTAATAAATATATATAAGGCGGTCCCATATGATGCTGATTTCACGTTGTTCTTTCTCTTGGAGTGTTACAACGATGATTATGCATAAGATAAGATCCCTGAAGTTGCAGCTCAAGTCATCAAAACCAAGAGATATTTCTTTATCAAAGTTACCCGACTATGCCACGTCTCCCCTAAAACAGGCCCTCGTTCCTTCTAACACGCCCCCCCCTATCTACCTCACTATGTGGAAATATTATTAGCATAATGCCGCCCAAATGTTGAAAGAAGGCGTGGTTTCAGTAACCGAAGTTAGTGTTGAAGCAGCATGTCAGGGAGACGCTGTGTGAAAGCAAAAGCACTTTATTTGACCTTCCAAAAGTAGATGCATTTAGGAATCTCTAAGATTACTTACAACAGAACAGCAATGCATTTTTATGGACGACCGTTCGTGAAGCTAGGAGAGGAGGTCATTCTGACTTTAACATAGGCTATGACAATCTGGCGCTTCTGAATCAAATACTGTTTTGTTATTAGTTTAAGTATTTGCTATTGACTGTTCAAATGCGGAGTTTTGCGCATCGTGTGTGTGTGTGTGTGTGTGTGTGTGTGTGTGAGAGAGAGAAAAAAAAAAAAAACAAAAAACGGGTGCGAGAGAGAGCACAGAACATCACAGTGCGTAGCTGTCTTACAGTGGCTTGGTACTGCAACAATACCAGCTTAATTCACTGTGTTGTCACGCGACCTCCGTTCCCCCTTTCGGGCTTGAAAATGATGGTAAAAACTATGACTATTATTTACTGCTTTACATTTATTTTGAAAGATGAAGCTCGTGATTATGGTAAGGGCCGTTACATTTCCGACGAGTGCTTGCGGTGTTCATTTAATGTTCATTAAGGAGGGATCAAGAATAAAACACCAACCAGTTTTCTCTTCAGTATCTTCAGGTTTCATTCTGCAGGGTTCTGGGTCACTCATGTTCTCAGTCTTCAACTCAATCTGTTTCGCTTGTAGGCTGATGGGAATATTCCAGCATTTATTAGTGAACTGCTGTGGGAGGAGCTTCACTGAAGGTGAACTGCTGTGGGAGGAGCTTCACTGAAGGTGAACTGCTGTGGGAGGAGCTTCACTGAAGGTGAACTGCTGTGGGAGGAGCTTCACTGAAGGTGAACTGCTGTGGGAGGAGCTTCACTGAAGGTGAATTACTGTGGGAGGAGCTTCAAGTTCTGTGCTAGGAAGAGCTAAAATCAAAAATAGTTAATGAACTGATGTTTTCATTATTGCACACATTTTAATAATTCAATGTTTTGTGTTTACATTTTCATGGATGACATATAAAGTTAAAAATTCACATTCATTGTATTTCTGTTTTGTTTGTGGGTCGATCTAATATAAACTTTTTTATTACCCATCATAAACTGGACAAAGAAGAAAAAATGCAAATAAATACCATAATTAAAAGATTTCATTTTCAAATATAAAAATGTACCAATAATAGAACAGAGTTCTAATATAATTCAACTTCATTTCAATTGTCATTGCTTAGTTTTTGTTCATTGTTTTTTATATGTTTATAAATCTCTTTGAGTGGCAGTTTACAGGTCATTTTAAGACATCAGCATAATAAATGAGGTGAAAACATATTGACATAAAACATGGCCGTAACCAGGGTTTGAAAATTAGTGAGGTCTGGGGTGGGGTTAAGAATTGTGCTATAATTAACACCTACAAATACAAAATTAAAATGCCATATACAAGTAGTAGGCATGTAGACCATATTAATTGCATCATATTGTTTCACGACTTTATCAGGTAGAGGTGGATAAATAAATAATTTGTTTATTATTCATGAAACAATACTTATTACTGTAATAGTTTTCATTTGTATGATAAGAACTTCTGAATGTTTTAACATGACTTTTAAAATGTTAACTACTATAATAAATGAAATAGCATAGCCTTTTAATAAAACCGTGGTTTCATTAAAGGGGTCATATGATGTTGCTAAAAAGAACAGTATGTTATTTGGTATCCAGTTTGTATATGTGCGATCCAGTGCGTTGTGATTGGCCGAATAATTTAAGCGTGTGACGGAAATGTTACGCCACTACCATACTGTGATGCCCTGTCGGCCGGAGCGATGATTCAAAAACATAAAAAACCTGTTATAAATGAGGCATTCGTTGCATCCAATGGGGACACATAATTATGGATTATTATGATTTATACTGTCTTTTTACGCATTGAGTTGCATCACGCGGTTATAAACATACAAACAGTCTGAAATTTGTTATTGGCGAAATGGTACAAACAACAAGATCCTAATCTACACTGCCCAAAAAACTTGCATTAAATATATAAAATATAAAAACACTCTGAGTCAGAACAGCCGGCATTGTAGTATACTTACCAGGATCAGGAAACGGTCCTCTATAAAATGTGCTGCACACATCTGTATTTTTGGGTTGAAGTGTTCTGGAACAGTTGTAAATACAACTTAACCACCGATTTCTAGTCGTGTCCATTTTTGTTGGAAGGCCAAACAATGTATTTTCGCTTTCACAACAAAACACAGCGTTACACACAGTGGACTAGAGTGAGCTGCGGCGGCCTAGAGTGAGCAGAGGCCAAGGGCTAGAGTGAGGAACGGCCGGAGGCCTAGAGTGAGCGGCGGCCTAGAGTGAGCAGAGGCTTGAGATGGGTGGCGGGCTAGAGTGAGCAGAGGCGGCGGGTTCGATGAAGGAGCGTCTGGAGGGCTTGCGGTAACCACATGTGACAACCCCGGTCCGGCGATCGACAGCGCAAAGTTGTAGTATTTCCTCAGCAACCAGCACGGATCAGCTCCAGGTATGATGAAGCAGATACCGTCCTCTTTTGGAAGACAAACCAAGTAGTTTTCGCTTTCACAACGAAACACACAGGCCTTCACGACATGGCGGCAGCAACAAAACTACAGCGAGAATCAAAGTTACGCCTTCTTTCTTTGCATGAAATTTGGGCGGAGTTATGCAAATCTTCCAAAATAGGGGACGTAGATATGTGGTGGCGTGTTAGAACAAGCCGTTTTAGGAAGGCATGGTTGACTCTTAACTTTTATAAAGAATATCTCTTTGGATTTAAGACTTTAGTCTTTGCAAGTTTACAGATCTTCTTTATGCACCAAGAGCTTGTAACACTCCAAAGAGAAACGAAAAATTTAAATAGCATCATATGACCCCTTTAAAGGGGTCATATGATGCTGCTAAAATGAACATTATTTTGTGTAATGAAATGTGTTTTTGCGGTTTAAAGTTCAAAAAACACATAATTTTACACATACTGTACATTATTGTTTCTCTATGCTCCGCCTTTCTGAAACGCATTGATTTTTACAAAGCTCTTTGGTCTGAAAAAGCGAGGTGTGCTCTGATTGGCAGCTATCCAGTGCATTGTGATTGGCCGAAGTCCTCAAGCATGAGACGGAAATGTTACACCCCTCCCATACTGTTGATGCCCTGTCAGGCCGGAACGACGAGACATAAACATTAAGTACCCATTACAAACGAGGCATTTGTTGCATCCAGTGGGGACATAAATACTGATTATAATGACTTATACTGTCTTTTTACTGACAAACAACAACTGCTACTCTACTGCCCAAAAAGCTCGCTTGGAATCATCGTCACAGTTTGGCAACGACAAAACAAAGCCGGAATTTGGAAAGAATTAATTCCGTTAGGTTTCCTGACGCTTTTCCGCTACCGCGCATTGACGATTGTATTGACAGTCTTGGGGTCGCCAAGTATATTACGAAATTGGATCTCTTAAAAGGTTATTGGCAAGTGCCTCTAACCGAGCGCGCTTCTGAGATCTCCGCATTTGTTTTCCCGGATTCGTTCCTCCAATATACGCGAATGGCGTTCGGTCTGCGGAACGCACCGGCGACATTCCAGCGTTTGATGTCCTTGGTTCTGGGCGACGTTTCTAATTGCAATGTCTATTTGGATGATGTAGTCATCTATGCATCTACCTGGTCTGAACACTTGTCGATTTTATATGATGTGTTTCCTCACATTAAATCTCAAAAAGTGTGAATTTGCTAAAGCTTCGGTCACCTACCTGGGAAAACAAGTGGGAAATGGTCAGGTAAGGCCATTGGATGGGAAAATAGCTGCTGTCCTTGAGTATCCGATATCTACTACAAGGCGAGAGCTGCGTAGATTTCTTGGGATGGTGGGATACTACTGATGTTTCTGCAAGAACTTTTCGAGTGTTGTTGCTCCATTGACCAGATTGTGTGGTCTGAAAGTTGATTTTAGTGGGACTAATGACTGCCAACAGGCATTTTTGTCTGCAAAATCCCTTCTTTGCAGTGCCTGTCTCTTCTGCCCCGGCGATCCCCGGTGTGAGCTGCCGTTCCCCACACCCCCTGAAGGGGTGTACTATGCGAGTGCTGTTGAAGCGGGAGCTGTCCTTCTACAGGAGGGTGCTGATGGAGTAGCTCACCCTGTTTCATACTTCTCTGTTAAGTTTAACCGTCACCAGTTAAATTATTCAACCATTGAGAAGGAAACTTTAGCACTTTTACTGGTGTAACAGGGTTAAAAATTTGTCGCTTGATGTATTTCTCTCCTTGTTGTGTTACAGGTATGTTTATTTGTTTGAATCTTGACTGTTAAAACTGTTCTATTAAGACAGATGCGCGCTGTGTTGCGTTCTGGTGTTTGTTAACAGCAGAGAAGTTTATCTGATGCTGAGAGGTGATGAATGTACATGTGTATAAATGCCCACTGTCGCCAGAGGATGTATTTCTCTCCTTGTTGTGTTACAGTAAACCACGCATGAAACGCAGTTCTCTGTGTCCACCTGTGATTTATGTGCTGTTGGATGAGAAGCATTACACTGGTGCCGTGACTCGTCGCATCGCGAAGATCCGCATGACGCAGATCGCCGTGTGGTTGCTGAATTTCGTCATACTTTCACCGCAGAATCAAGAAGACTGGACAAATAGTAGACTGGTTGGTCGTTCCTTTTACATTCTGAACAGTATTTCTTGAGTCAAGTGAAACATTTCATGAACTTTGGACTCAGTTTGGACTTTGGATTCAATTCGTCATACTTTTGTGATTGAATTATATCTGCGTAGGCAAGTTCATCTCTAATTTTGTAAGGATTTTTTTTTTTTTTTATTATTTTACCACCCACCCCCACCCCCCCCCCAACCCCCCCCCCCCCCCCCCCCCCCCCCCCACCCCCTCACCCACCCCCCCCCCCCCCCCCCCACCTCCCCCCACCATTTGAAATATGGACTGAGAAAATTCCCTTCAGATTATGATGCTACTACCCCATTTGTCCCTAGAGGGAGGGGTGTTTTACTTTCTGGGTTGAATAATGGTGGCATGACACGCAACGAGTCATTTTGTGGAGGGATTGGCCATCTCCAGTCTACGAGTGATAGTGAAAGGGGTATAGGGCGTGGACATACCACAACAAATCTGACAATGAGACAATTTTTGGGGGATGGGCCTTTTGTTTCTACTCCAAGAGATGATAATACAGATCATGCATTGCAACAATTGACAGATATGATGGGTAGACTTGGAACCCAAATAGGTGATTCGATCATGGCAAGACTTACTGAGACTGGAGTTGTAAATGCTAATTGTAACTCACAAAATAGCAAACATGTGGGCTCTGATAGCGTCAGACAAGATACGCCTCAAGTCATAGTTCATGTTAAAGCAGACAGAGAACCAGTGATATTTAAAGGTGACAGTTCTGATAAATACTCTGTCTGTGATTGGATTGAGTTGACAAAATCTCAACTAAACAAACTGAAGTGTCCAATATCCGACCGGGCTGATGAGATACTGTCAAGAATAATGGGTAAAGCAAGATACATCATTAAAATTGGGTTGAGGAGTGATGTTTCTCTGGATGTGGTACGCAACCCTGACATTATCTATTCCATACTGCTCAAATACTTCAGCGATGCTTCTTCTTGTTTGCCTCTGGGTGATTTTTATTCCACATGTCCAGAGCCAAAAGAAAATCCAGTTGATTACTGGATTAGACTTGACTTAAAGCAGCTGATTTGGCTGAAGATGGGTTGCGCAGACAGGGTAGAGTTATGGATAATTTTAGCATGGAAGTGGCACGTATGTTTGTGAAACACTGCCCTGACCCTGAGTTGTCATGCCTCTTTAAATGTAAGCCAATTGACGAGTGGAATGCGAGAGACATTCAGCGGAGGCTTGATGATTACCAGAGAGAAAAAAGAGCACCATTGAGACATGCTAGTCCTCATCTTCGAAATCTTGCTGCTGTCGTTCAGTACGATGACCCATCACAGTCATTTGAACATTGCCAATCTAATGCACAGACAAGCTGTTCCAGTGTTCCTCTACCTGCACAAAGTCAGCCATGTGGTGCTCATTGTACTGACACGGTCACCTCCATGGCACAAAATGTGCAGAAGCCAGATGGGGAAATCTTCAGCCGAATGATGAGCATGCTGGAACAAGTTCTAGAGACGATAGCGCAAAATAGCAATGTTCCTACTTCACAGAGTGCTGATTTTAGGCAAGTGTTGAAGTGTTGATATGTGATGTTTGTAAGGCGAACACTCATTCTACTAAAACTCATTGCCTTCGAGAAAGACTTTGTTTCTCTTGTTTTTCCTCAGGGCACTTGCGGAATGCATGTCCACGCAGGGTGTCAGCTTGGCGCAATCAGAATGGGGAAAACTAATGGACCCGTATATGGTGGGGGGATATACGGGTCTAGGTGATAACTCCCATAAGACTGATGTTGGTGCTGGAGCTGCATTTACGGTGGGCAAAGACTTCTGTGATTCAACAGAGAATGTTATTGTACAGAACACAAATACAGTATGCAAAAGTGATAGTTTGTTTTACACACCAGTTATCGTGGGGGATAAGTTGACTCTTAACTGCATGCTTGATAGTGGGTCAATGGCTTGCACAATGAGTGAGAAGGCAGAGGCCAAACTCCTCGATGCTGGTGTGTTGGCAAAAGAGAGCGAATCCAATTTCGATGTAGTTCTGATAGGCTGTGGCGGCAGCCGAGTAAAGCCTAAATCTGCTTATGATGTTGAAATGGAAGTGTATGGCTGTAAAGTCATTGTGCCTACTCTAGTTGTACAAGGCCAACTGGATGACCTTATAATAGGGACAAATGTAATCAAACATGTGATCCGTGAGTCTAAACGTTGTCCTGCATACTGGAAAGCATTGTCTTATCCATGTCTGAATACTGATCTAGAATCTGAACAATTTCTCTCCATGTTGGCAGGGGTGGAACGTTGGAAGGGTGGGGAAATCCCAGACAAGATAGGTACAGTCAGATGTGCTTCAGCAGTATGTCTGGAACCCGGCCGTGAATACCTGTTGTGGGGAAAGTTGGATAAGTTTTGTGCCATTTCCCCAGGCAGTACTGTGGTAACTGAACCTACTACTTCAAGATCAGCCCCTAGACATGTGTTAGTAGCAAGACTTGTCACACCCTTGTGGGGTGATGGTTGGGTACCGCTGAAGCTCATTAACATGTCTCATCAACAAATTTTGTTGAGATGCAATGCAAAGATTGCTGATGTGTTTGCTTGTGTGGCACTTGAGGATATGGAAGATGTTGTACCCACTAGTAATGATGTTCCTCTGTTGAGCTCTTCTCAGGTTGCTGACTCCACAACAAGCCTGGTTGGAGGGGAGGAGTTAAAGGAGCAGTTGCTGCGTGTTGGTTTGGGTGGACTGAGCATTGACGCATGTGAGGTTTCTGAAGGTTGTAGGAAACAACTTCTGGACCTTGTTTTGCGCTATGAGGATATTTTCTCCCGCCATCACCTTGATTGTGGTAAAGCTCAAGGATTTGTACACCGAATTCACCTTATTGATACTAAACCCTTTCGTTTGCCATACGAATATAACCGTCTTCCACAGGGGTTATGTAATAGTCCCGGTAGCTTTATGAGAATGATGACAGCTATTTTTGGTGATCAGAACTTCTTAAGCCTACTCTGTTACCTTGATGACCTTCTCGTTTTTGCCCCTGATGAGAAGACTGCTTTGGAGCGTCTTGAGATGATTTTTAGCAGATTGCGTGGACAGAACTTGAAGCTATCGCCAAAGAAGTGTTATTTTCTTAGAAGGTCAGTGAAGTTTCTCGGGCACGTAGTTGATGAGACGGGTATCGCCACTGACCCTGGTAAAGTTGAGAGTATTGCTGGAATGACCTGTGCTGATTTGATGGAACAGGATGGAGTGACTCCAAGTCAAAAACGCATAAGGTCATTTCTTGGGATGGTAAATTATTACCAACACTTCATACCCAAGTATTCGTCCATTGCTAGACCTCTCTTTGAGTTACTTTCAGGGCAAACAAGAAAGTCGAAGGGTGGCTGGAGGTTGAAGCGATCGTCACAGGGTCGTAAGCTAAGTTGTGAACACTGGACTGATGACCACTTCAGAGCCTTTGAGGTGCTTAAGTCATCCTTGATTAATAGTGTTGTCCTGGCCCATCCAAAATTTGATCAGCCTTTCATTCTATCCACCGACACCTCATTGGATGGCCTTGGGGCTGTTCTATCTCAAGTAAAAGAGGGTGACACTATGGCTAGGCCGATTTCATTCGCTAGTAAATCGCTGTCTCGATCACAGAGAAACTATCCTGCTCATAGATTAGAATTTCTGGCCTTAAAATGGGCAGTGTGTGACAAGTTTAGCCACTGGCTAAAAGGTAACAAGTTTACTGTCTGTACTGATAATAATCCACTGACCCATATAATGACAAAGCCGAAATTGGATTGTTGTGATCAGCGATGGGTGGCTAAATTAGCCAGCTATGATTTCGACATTAAGTATGTCGCAGGCTCTCAGAATACAGTTGCTGATGCTTTGAGC
The DNA here is from genome assembly GCA_018155175.1 of Sinocyclocheilus anophthalmus. Classification (NCBI taxonomy): domain Eukaryota; kingdom Metazoa; phylum Chordata; class Actinopteri; order Cypriniformes; family Cyprinidae; genus Sinocyclocheilus; species Sinocyclocheilus anophthalmus. The sequence continues at coordinate 33,817 of JADLZN010010489.1, forward strand.
CGTGTGCCTTTTGTGAATGTGGGATACAGGTTGCTGAATGAATCGTTTGATTGTCTCAGGCATGATATGAAAGAGCTGTCAGATGTGTCTGTTCAAAATGCTATCAGGCAGTCAGCAAATTGTGCTGATCACTACACACATGTTGATTCTATTGACCAGTATTCTACATTTGTGTCGCATGATGTTGTTTCAGCAGTCCTGCAGTCTCATAACGAGTGGGAAGTTGGAGCTCTAGTCCGTGCTCTGATGACTATGCAGAGTTTGCCTCAGATGGTTGACATTGACTATGACTCTCTCCCTGCTTACACAGTGAGCGAACTTCGTGACAAACAATGCAGTGACAGAATTCTCTCTCGTGTTTTGGAGTACGTGGAGAGATGTCGTATGCCCTCGAGGAGAGAGAGAGCAAAAGAGCCTGCTTCGGTTGTAAGGTATTTGAAGCATTGGGAGAAACTTAAGATTGTTGATGGGGTGCTTTACAGGGTGTCTAGGGACAGCTTGTTGAGGACAAAGCGGTTTCAGTTTGTGGTCCCTGACTCCCTTAGAGCCGAGGTAATGAAAGGCACACATGACCGCGCAGGCCATCAGGGTCAATTCAGAACCCTCAGCCTGGTGAGGCAACGGTTTTTCTGGTTGCATCTGGACAGGGATGTGCGTGGATATGTGCGTCATTGTCAGCGATGTGTCGTCAGTAAGACTGCTGAACCCGATGGTAGAGCCCCTCTAGTAAATATACAGTCCAACAGACCTCTGCAGATTGTCTGCATTGACTTCTGGTCAGCAGAAAATTCGCAGAACAAATCTGTTGATGTTCTTGTTGTGACTGATCATTTTACTAGACTGGCACAGGCCTTCCCATGTAAAAATCAGACAGCCAAGGAGGTAGCCAGTGTTTTATGGGATAAATACTTCTGCGTCTATGGTTTTCCGGAGAGGATTCACTCTGATCAGGGGGCTAGTTTTGAAAGCAACCTTATCGGTGAACTTCTTCAAGTCATGGGTGTAAAGAAATCCCACACGACCCCATATCACCCAATGGGGAATGGTGCCGTTGAGCGTTTCAACAGGACGCTTGGAAATATGATTCGTGCGTTACCTCCAGGTGAGAAACATGATTGGCCGAGGCGGTTACAGTCTCTCACTTTCATGTATAATTGTACAGTGCATGAGACTACAGGATTTGCCCCTTTTTATCTCATGTTTGGGAGGGTCCCCCATCTGCCTGTAGACATGATGTTTCGAAGTGTTTTGAGTGACTCGACATCAACTAATTACTCTAAGTATGTGTCTTCCCTATCAAAAGATCTTTCCCAGATCGTGACGTAGGTATGTGGGGGCGTGTTAGAACGAGCCGTTTTAGGAGGGTGTGGTTAACTCTTAACTTTTATAAAGAATATCTCTTTTGTTTTGAGATTTTAGTGTTTGCAACTTTACAGATCTTCTTTATGCACCAAGAGCTTGTAACACTCCAAAGAGAAAGGAAAAATTTGAAATCGCATCATATGACCCCTTTAAAAGAGGGATGCCAGAGCGGGGAATACAAGCCTGTTTCGACCTCACAGATTGGAGTATTTTTGAAGCAGCTGCCACTGATCTGGACGGCTTCGGAGATTGTACCTATACATCAGTTTCTGTGAGGATTCTGCATCCCTCAAAGACTTCTTATTATTTAAATATGGATAAAACCGTGGTTACAGGGAAATTCATGCCAAAGAGGATGCTTACAGAAGAGGGGATAAAATCTTGTATAACCAGGCAAGGAACAGACTAACAAAGGAGATCAGAATGGCTAAAAAAAACTACTCAGAAAAGCTGAAAAAATAGCTTTCAGCAAACGATCCAGCGTCAGTATGGACTGGTCTGAGGAACATCACCTTGTACAAGACACCACCCCCACAGCTTGCAGAGAATCAACAACTGGCTGACGATCTAAATGTGTTTTACTGCAGATTTGAAAAGGCCAGTCTACCACCCCCATCTGCTCTGATCTGCACTTCACACATTCACCTACCCCTCCTGCAACCCCCCTCCCTCCCTCTCCCATCATTCAACCTGCGCTTAAGGTCTGTGTAGAGAATGTGAACCGGGTCTTCAGGAAGCAGAAATCTTCAGGCCTAGATGGGTTTCACCCGCCTGTCTAACGTGGTTTGACAAACTGGCCCCCATCTTCACACAGATCATCAACAGATCACTGGAGCTGTGCGAAACCCCTTCATGCTTCAAACGCTCCACCATCATCCCCGTCCCAAAAAAAACCAAATCAACGCAAAAAGCGATTTGGTGCTGGCCTACCTGAAGGACATCACTGGACCCTTACTGGACCCCCTGAAGTTTGCCTACAGAGCAAACAGGTATGTGGATGACGCAGTCAACATGGGACTGCATTACATACTGCAACACCTCGACAGACCTGGGAAATACTCAAGGTTCCTATTTGTGGACTTCAGATCGGCCTTCAATACCATCATGCCTGACCCTCTCTCAGACAAATTAACACAGCTCTTGTGCCCACTGACAGACAGGCAGCAGCTTGTGAGGCTGGGCAAACTCACATCTAGGACTATCACCATCAGCACTGGAGCTCCTCAGGGACGTGTGCTCTTCCCACTGCTTTCTCCTGTATACAAATGAACTGAATTCAATGGACCCCTCCTGTCAAGCTCCGAAGTTTGCGGAAGACACTACCGCATTGGCATCACACGGATGGAGACGAAGTCTGCTTACCGACAGGAGATGAGCTGTGGATGATCTGGGGCGTCTTAACAACTGGAGTAAACACTCTCAAAAACCTGTGGAATATGATCGGGGACTTCCGGACAGGGGAAAACCCCTGCACTCCCCCAACTATCCATCATGGACAGGCACTGTGCTGCAGGGGAGTCATTCAGGTCCTGGGGAACACATCTCTCCGGACCTGAAGTGGGGACACTAACATGACTCATGTGAAAAAGGCCCAGCACGAGGCTGTATTTCCTCCACAGAGAGGAAGTTAAACCGGCCACAGGAGCGTGAAACAGTTCTACTCCGCCTCATTGAGCGGTCCTGTTCAATCTTATTCTGTTGGTTTGGTTCAGCCACCAAAACAAAACATCAGAAGACTACAACGGACACGTCAGGACTGCTGAGAGGATTATTGTGCCCCTCTACCAAACCTCCAAGAAATTTACATCATCAGATGTGAGGGAAAGGGCTAAAGAAAATCACCTGGGACCTTTCACTGCTCCAGCCCACTCTCTCTTTGAACTGTTGCCTTCTGGCCGGTGCTACAGAGCACTGACCACCAGAACAGCAGGCACAAGAAACAGTTTTTCACCCAGGCCATATCCCACCTGAACAACATAAAACACCTCAGCACTGTACATCTATAAATAACTCATTCCAACCGTCATCTGTAAATAGCAAATATGCACATTCACAGTTCTGTCTTCTGACACGTTCCTGTACTGTATATTTTATTACTATGTTATTTATAATTTATGTCTATTCTCTCTTTTATGGAGTCTGCACTTTGGTTGTATTTCTGTACCGGAAGTTCCATACACCAAGACAAATTCTTGTGTTGTGACACACTTGGCATAGCAAAACTTTCTGTGATTCTGCTCTTATAGCCAATGTTGCAAATTTTCTTATATTTTCCTAATGACAATTTTATGACTGGTTTATATTCTACAAACACTTTTCATTTTTATCGCATAATAAAGCAGAATAGTTTCTATACTGTAATAAATGCTATGTCAATTAGCACTGTATTGTTCATATACATTATTTATTACCTAGAGATGACTTTACAAACATAACTGCATTGATCAATCTGTATTGTATAAAATCTATAAAAAATGACTGTCAATCTGTAGTTGGTTGTTAAACTGAATCTCACGCTCAGATCATCAAACAGAATTATATGTGGATGTGGATCTGCAGTGAGTGTTTGGATCTAGAATCACATGAGACACAATCAACAGCAGCTGTTATTCTAAAGTTCATATAATGATCACACACACACACACACATCAGGGGCTGTTTTTATTCAAAGATTGAAAACAAAATCACGCTAGAATCGCTTTCACTCTAATTGTTTGTATAGAATACAGTATGTTACACCAGGGGTGCGTGCGCTTTTATGCACCGGTGTTGTGCCCAATTCTGACCTGGCAGGGGGGTCGAAATTGGGCACAACTGGTTTAATTTGCACTTTCCGTTTCGAAAGCTTGGAGGAGACACGTGTGAGACATGGCGCACAGATAGCTTGCGTAAAACACATAATAAAAATAAAATGGACAATATTCTGTAATGAATATTTGGTAACACTTTCTATGAAACCCGTATTTATAATACATTATAAGGGTATTCTTAAGGCATTATACTGAATGAATTAATGGCATTTATAACAACCATTGTATATGCATTTGTGGTTATAACTTTTAAGATTATGATTATTTACAACACATATTGAACACCATATTAAATCTACTTTTTACAGAATAATGGACTGTATCATATTTTGACATTGTTTATTTAAGATCTGCACATTATCTTACTGCATCTTGTGAGAGGTTAGGAGTGATTGAGTGTTTTTAAGTGTTTCCTGTGAGGTCCATGCTAATTTAGCTGTGAGCTAGTTTAAGAACAGATGTAATACTTTCACAAAAAAAAATGCAATGTGTTTTTTATTTATTTTGATATTACATTACATTTTATTTTGATGGTCCCCTTAAGTCTAGTACTAATAACAGGGTGTCCGCGGGTACTTAAAAGTTTAAAGTCATTAAATAACGTTTTTCCTAATAAGGCCTAAAAGTCTTAACATGTCTTAAAATTCGGAATTCGAGGGGTCTAATTATTTTTGGGTCTCATTAACCTTAAAATATCTCAGTCTGACGGACCTCAGGACTTTAAAAATCAGGGACAGAACGAAAGATGTTTTACCTTCGCCGCGGTAAGGCCTGAGTCATCAGAGAGAATCGCAGTAAGTTAGCAGAGCACAGAATACAAGCTCGCGCTGAGGCCACTCTGTTTGTCTCGAGACTTCAGACAAATGAGCGTGACCGCACACATTAACTCAGAAGAAAACACACCGAGTAAAATCTAAATGTTTAGTTATTCAGAACATGATATAGTTAAATCGATAAGTCATTGCGTGGCGCATGGCATGCTCGCTCTGCCTGTCATGCATGATTAGCTCTTTAAATACCTTGGAATGATCCCAAAGTCAAACATGGGGCAGAAAAGTGTATATTTATTACTCAAGTCATCTGTATACTTAATATGCATATCACTCTGATCCATGGTCAGCTTTGGGGCTCTCTGATCACTGCGTGGTTCATCTTATACCGACCTACAGGCAGAAACTGAAATCAGCTAAACTGTATTAAGCTGACTGGAAAAAGATGGACTAATGAAGCAGAGCAGGATTTACAAGCTTGTTTTGACTTCACAGATTGGAGCGTCTTTGAAGCTGCTGCCAACGATCTGGACGAGCTCACAGAGACTGTAAAATCTTATATCAGTTTCTGTGAAGATATGTGCTTTCCTACCAGGACTCATTTAACCTACACCAATGACAAACCATGGTTCACTGCAAAAATCAGACAGCTCCGTCAGGCCAAAGAAGATGATCACAGGAAGGGGGATAATGTCTTGTATAAAAAGGCTAAATACACACTGGAAAAGGAGAACAGAGTGGCAAAGAGGAATTATTCTGAAAAAATAAGGACTCAGTTCACTTCCAGCGACTCCGCATCAGTGTGGAAAAGTCTAAGATAAATCACCAATTACAAGACACCATCCTCCAGCACTGCGGAGAATCAACACCTGGCAGACGATCTGAACGAGTTCTACTGCAGGGTTGAAAAAACACCCCACACCCGCCCTGAACACCTCTCAACACAACCATCCACAAACGCCAGCAACCCCCCTCTCACCCACACCTGCAATTCAGATCAGCCGGGGGGGGGGGGGGGGGGGAGAGAGTGCGACAGGTCTTCCGGAAGCAGAAAAGGAAAAAAACACCAGGCCCAGACTGTGTTACACCAGCATGTCTGAAATCATGTGCTGACCAGCTGGCCCCCATCTTCTCACAGATCTTAAACAGATCACTGGAGCTGTGCGAAGTCCCTCCATGCTTCAAACGCTCCACCATCATCACCGTCCCAAAGAAACCCAAAATTACGGGACTCAATGACTACAGACCTGTGGCTCTAACGTCTGTTGTCATAAAGTCTTTTGAAAAACTGGTGCTAGTCCACCTGAAGGACATCACTGGACCCCCTTGCTGGATCCTCTTCAGTTTGCATACAGAGCAAACAGGTCTGTGGACGATGCAGAAAACATGGTGAGCATTATGTTCTGCAACATCTAGACAGACCAGGTACTTATGTGAGGATCCTGTTCGTGGATTTCAGCTCTGCCTTTAACACTATCATCCCAAATCTCCTCCTGTCCAAATTAACTCAGCTCTTTGGGCCCACCTCCGTCTGTCAGTGGATCAACAGCTTTCTCACAGACAGACAGCAGCTAGTGAGGCTAGAAAAATACACATCCAGCACCCGTACGAACAGCACTGGAGCTCCTCAGGGTTGTGTTCTCTCTCCACTGCTCTTCTCCCTGTACACAAACGACTGCACCTCTAAAGACCCCTCTGTCAAGCTCCTGAAGTTTGCAGACGACACCACACTCATCGGCCTCAATCAGGACGGTGACGAGTCTGCTTACAGACAGGAGGTCGAGCCGCTGGCTGTCTGGTGCAGTCTCAACAATCTGGAGCTGAACATGCTCAAAACTGTGAGATGACCGTGGACTTCAGGAGGAAACCCCCTGCACTCCCCCCACTCACCATCATGGACAGCACTGTGACTGAAGTGGAGTCATTCAGGTTCCTGGGCACCACAATCTCTCAGACCTGAAGTGGGACACTCACATAGACAACATTGCAAAAAAGGCCCAGCAGAGGTTGTACTTCCTTAGCCAGCTGAGGAAGTTCAACCTGCCACAGGAGCTGCTGAAACAGTTTTACTCCGCCATCATCGAATCTGTCCTCTGCACTTCTATAACAGTCTGGTTCAGCTCAACTACCAAATCAGACCTTAGAAGATTGAAGCGGATAGTCCAGACTACTGAGCGAATCACTGGTACAACCCTCCCTTCTCTCCAAGAACGGTACTCGTCCAGAGTGAGCAAAAGGGCAGGCAGAATCACTCTGGACCCCTCACACCCAGGCCACTTCCTCTTTGAACTGTTGCCATCTGGTCAAAGCTACAGAGCTCTGAGCACCAGAACGAACAGACACAGGAAACCAGAGTTAAGGTTTCCTCAGGCCAACCCACATCGCACACATGAAACCCAAATTCGACACATAACGGGGACACACCCACACGATTTATTATCATACAATTATTTATCTAACACAAACAATCAGTCTACATTTCAATTGGAACATAATATACACGGACATACAATGTCTATTGTTATATACGTGTACATAACATTGTCGATTTGTATATTTTTCTCCACCCAAAAATCTCAGTGATGCAAGTATTTTCGGGGATATTTGTCTGGACTATTGTCTGTGGACATGAAAAGTCAGTGTATTCATAGCAAAATTACCATTATTACAGCATGTATTTGTTTTCTTTTTAATTGATACACAGTAAATATAACATATATGTATGGAATAAAATGTGGCTTTGCCATACAGGTTTAGGTCCGTAAATTCATATAGGTGGTTATTAAACAGGTCTAAAACAGTGCTTTAAAGTTAACTTGTTCAAGTCGCAGAACACCCTGTATAAGCAACTTTGCAACTACACGTCAACTAACTCTTATTGGAGTATTAGTAGACTTAGGTTAAGGTTAAGGTTGGTTGAATAAATTGACGTACTTGCAAAGTTGCTTATAGTAAGTAGAATATCTGTTGGGGAACCATCAAAATAAAGTGTTAGCAGATATTAGGCACACAGTCTCCTAATACTCTAATGACTGCTAGTTGAAATGTAGTCGCAGAGTTACTTATCAACAGATGTCTAAAGGGTATCATCAAAATAACTATACTGATATTACAATAAAAATAGTTCAAAGCAAATGTTTACACATTCATCTGATCTGATATCTGATCTTTTGGCTGTTTGAGAAAAAATATTATTATTTTTATTTATAAGTGGTCTTTGTCTGGTTTAAGTACAGTGAGGTTACTTCACTTAAAGCAGACAAAGAGCACTTATAAATAATAAGACCACATTATAAAGGCTTTTGGATGTTTTCATGAAGACTTTGTATTTGTCATTTTACAGTAAAAACACTAGTAAGTTATTATGCAGATCTTAAACAATAGCAAGATATGAGTCTTATAATACATTATAACTATGGGAAATATAATTAATTGTAACATAAGTGGATGCAACATGTTCATTGTGTGTTATAAATCATCATACTCTTAAAAGCTATAACCACAAATAAGTAAGAATTATAATACATTAAAACTGTTCTTATGATCATTTATGAGATGATAACATATTATACATATTATAGGTTTTTTTTATCATGCATTTTTCATTCATTATAATGCCTTAAGAATACCCTTATAATGTATTATAAATAAAGACTTCATAGAAAGTGTTACCCGAATATTAGTAAATAAATGAACAAGTGTTAGCCCATTCTGTTCCACTGTTTTTAAACAGGCTCTCAAGGGCACAAGAAAAAAATTAGATTCTGTATGGCATTATGTAATGGCTTTGTGAAACATGAGCTACTAAAATGAATGGAAAAACCTTCATCATGATGTTTGCATAGGCTATTTGGCATAATTTCATACTGTAGATAGTACCAGTGTGCTACTGTTTTCTTACGGGAATGTAACATGACAAAAGAATGAACGACTGAGATCGTGAGGCGAGGGAAACTAACAGACTGCAGAGCCTGAAGCAATGAACTAACCGTTTCTGTTTCTCATGTGTCTTTGTTGCATTATAGGATTTTATTTATTTTTTTGGTATTCTGAATGTGATCAACGTCTCGTAAATAGATATGTTGTGGAATTTGTCTGTTAAGATGCAACATTTTATTTATGTTTTGCTGAAATGACTTAAAAAAAGATTTGTTCATTTTTATGAATGAGATTCAAAGACTCGAGTCAGTGAAATGATCCAAACTTTCCTTCACTAGCTCTGAGGAGAGCTGGATGCGATTGGACAATTCAAACAGTGGAAATGACATCCCAAAATATCAAACTTAACATTATTTTAAAACAAAAATTCACTGTTTTCATATATTCTTATAATGGTATTAATAGCAATATGTGTGGAGACATAAAAAAATATAAATAAATTTGTTTGTAGCCTTATATTTGTCATACAACTGCTTGTAATGTACTTAGTTCTTTTTTTTGTACATGGAGGTACCTATTCAACCAGCTCGCCAGGGTCTTCACAAAGATCTCCAGCCTCTCACTTACATCAGCCATCATTCCACCCTGCTTAAAATCTGCTACCATCATCCCTGTTCCTATAGAAGCCGCCCCCAATATCTATGAATGATTACAGACCGGTTGCACTTAAACCAGTAATCATGAAGTGCTTTGAGGGGTGGGGGGGGGGGGAAGGAGGGTCTCACTGCACTCAACCACCTCGAACTCCAGGGAACCGATGTAAGAAAGCTCTTTATAGATTACAGCTCAAAGTTCAATACGATTCTAGCAAATTAACTGAACTCGGCCTCTTTCCTTCCATCTGCACCTGGATATAGGACTTCCACACCAAGCGCTGTCAGATTTGGCCCCCAGCTCTCCTCCAGCATCATGCTCAGCATTGGTGCTCCACAAGGCTATGTATTGTGCCCTGTACTCGTTCTACCAACACCATCATCAAATCTGCAGACGATACTACAGTGATTGGACTTATCTCAGGAGAGGATGAATCAGCCTACAGAGATGAAGTCCAGAAACCAGAAGTGTGTTGCTCTGATATCAACACCTCCAAAACAAAAGAGCTCATTCTGGATTTCAGGAGACACAGCGTTGAGCCCCACTCTACATCAGCTGGACTGAGAGGAAAGGGTCCACACTTTCAAACTCCTGGGAGTCACATATCCGACGAGCTGCATGGAGTGCACGATATTATGTTGCCATATTTAAATAAAGGTTTAAAAATAAAAATGTGGTCACATTCAAATAAAGATTTTAAAATGCAAGCTAAGTGTCACTAATTAAGCAAGTTAATGTTCAGCTAATGGTCAGCCTCTTATATGTGTACTTCTCATAAACAATCAGTGGATATGCATGCATATAAACAGCCTTTTAATTAACAGAGTGGAATAATCATGGCTGAGATACTAGTCCCTTTCTTGGGGTACATGCATCGATGGGCATTTTTTCCCTGTGGCCAGGTATCGTAGAGTTGTCAAAAGCTTGACACAGTCACTTCATCAACAAACAACCCAATAACGACAGTTATTGGGTTGTTTGTTGGTGAAGTGACTGCGTCCCTGACAAGTTGTACAACAGTCATAATACCCTCGCGATTAAGGCGACACCTTTTTAAAAGCTCAGAGGTCATCCAAGGTTTTCTAAAATGTTTCGAGCAGAGGTAGAGTTGCTAGGCAAACGCCATGTTAGAAGTTGTGATTTGGTCATTAGGATTAGGAGTCATATTCATTACTCCTAACGTTCACAGATTTAGGAGCTAGTTTTAGCACTAAAACGCTTGTGAAATACTCTTAGAGCAAAAATAAGGAGTCTAAAGTAGGATGAACCCATTATTTTTAAGATTTTCTCCTAAAATCTTAATATGTTTTGTGAATGCGGGCCCAGGACTTTAACAAATGCACTAATTGTGTCATGTCAATGTGCAAGACTACATCTGGTCTCAAATCACTACTGCCACTTATTCACACTTATCCACAGTTCAGTTTGTAATTTTTGTATATACTCTCTGTTTCATATCAATGCAGAGGTCAATGTGCAGCGCTGTCAATGCTCACTTTACTCAGATTGCGCAATGTGCAAAATTATGACTTACTCATTTGTAACATATACTTTTATAATTGTACTGTACAGTTGTCACAACTAGACTGAGAGGCACAAGGAGGGTGTTAGTTAAACGATCTTCTTTATTGCAACAAACAGAAGGCAGATCCAAAACGATCAGTTTCAACATAAAAAGACATTTGAAGCTCAATCAACAGAGGAATAACAGTCCTTATCTTTCTTTACAGGAAATCCAATTGGAGAGCAAATATCACGAAGCCACAGGCAACTGAAGATAAATAGAGAGAAAGGAGAAGAGCGTGCAACCTTGAGACCAGCCGACGAGGGAGCGAGGTGAGTAGATTTGTATAGGGCATGGGAAGTGGATACAGGTGTAGGTAATTAATAATCTGGTGATTGCGATCGGGTGTAGGTGGATGGTTCGGGTGGTGAGTCCGTGACAGTACCCCCTCCCCCACGGGCGTCTCCTGGTGCCCGTAACCGATGGCGAGGACGACCATGCCCCCTGGGAGCAGGTCGATCTGGGTGGGACTGATGGAAGTCGGTGAGGAGGAGGATCCCAGAAGATATCTTGGTCCACCCATGATCTTACCGCGACGTAAACCCTCCAAATCCACGAGGTATTGGAGCCGGCCGCCCTGCCGTCGGGAGTCTAGGATCTCTTTGACTCAGTAGATGGTCTCGTAGGTGTCGACCATGGGAGGAGGGGGTATCTCGGGTTCTGTGGAAGGAGGGAGAAGTGGATTAGTAAATGGTTTGAACAGGGAAATATGGAAGGTAGCGAGATGCGATAGTGATTGGGGAGTTTGAGTTCATGTCACTTCACTGATTGCCTTGTGATGGGGAAAGGACCAAATTAGAGCAGGGACTCAGCTGTCCCAAGTGGAGAGGTCCAGACTCTGGTCGCCCAGGTGGTGATGTGTGACGGCGGGTGCGACTGGTTCGCCTGCCCGCTGGAGATGGGGACGTGTGCTGAGGTCCCATTACCCCTCGCTCTAACGGAACAGTACTCAATCTGCGGGACTGCAGAAGATTCTCAGTCCACGGGGAAGAGTGGAGTTGTAGGTGGTATCGAGCACACACGGAACGGTGGTTAGTCCGTTAGTTCCTGCCGCGTAAAAATTGGTACTTGTAATAGACATCTGAATAATCGTTTTCGATTTGCATTAAGATTTTATTACAGGGCGAGATCTTTTACTTGAGTAAATGCACTTAAGTAGATCCCCCCCAGGAAACAAGACAAAATATCTTATATAATTTTTCATATATAGAAAGTACATCTTAACTTAAGTATTTTTTAGATATTTGTACTTGAAATAAGGAAAAAAAAAAATACTTAGTTACGAAACAGCATTTTTGCAGGGCATGCTAGGAATTACGTATTTTAAACACCGCTTGCCTTTAAAAGGGAACCTGCTCCTGACCAGGTTAGGTTCACAGAGTAAGTTACCATGGTAACTGACTCTGAGTTTAAGTTACCTCTCTTTCAGAAACGGGTTTGACTTATCCTGCTTTCTTGGGTTTGACATACCTCCCATTCTGAAACAGAAAACCCAGAGTTTCCCTCATTTTAGGGATAACATACTCAGAGTTTTCACTTAACCTCCTTTCTGAAATGGGCCCCAGGACAGGGACTTTGGTTTACGCCGGAGGAGAGAGGTAAGTGCGGCAGATGGTTGACTGAAATGGGCTATAAAACAGCGGTAGAAGTTTGCAAATCCCAGAAACCTCTGCAGCTCCTTCACTGAGGTGGGTTGAGGCCAGTTCTGAACCGCATCCACCTTGCTCTGATCCATGTGCACTCCCTCTGGTGTGATGATGTAGCCGAGGAACTGAATAGTGGTTTGGTGGAACTCACATTTTTCCAACTTTAGATACAGGTGATGCTGGCGGAGGCATTAGAGTACTTGGGTGACGTGCCGTCGATGTTCAACTAGATTGGGTAAATTAAGATATCGTCGATGTAGACGATGACAAACAGGTGGAGCATATATTTGAAGATCTCATTCATGAAATTCTGGAACACAGAAGGTGAGTTAGAAAGGCCATACAGCATCACCCGGTATTCATATTGCCATAGAAGGGGTTACAAAGGCTGTTTTCCATTCATCACCTCTTTGTTTGGGAACCAGATTGTACGCACTGTGTAGATCTAACTTTGTGAAGATACGAGCTCCATGGAGTTCCTCTAAGGTGGCAGGTACCAGAGGAAGGGGTTAGGCGAATTTAATAGTTAGAGTTGAGAGCACGATAATCGTTTCCACAAAGAAGAAACTGGACGACGTGGTGAGGTGGAAGGACGGATGAACCCCTGTTGTAGTGCCTCTTGAATGTACTCCTCCATGGCTGTTTGCTCTGGGATCGAGAGCGGGTAGACACGTCCCTTAGTTAATTTGGCCCCAGGCAGCAGGTCGATAGCGCAGTCCCATGGTCGATGTGGTGGAAGATGTGTAGCCGTGTCCTTACTGAATACGTCCTGGAACGCCCGGTATTCCACTGGTATTTGGACTGTGCTTTGGGAGGCAGGGCTCTCAATGGAGGTGGAGCAGATATCGACAAAGGCACTAGCTCGTCGAGGTATAAGAAGATTACTTAAGCATCTCTTGAGACAATAATTGCTCCACTTCCGCACTTCTCTGGAATTCCAGTGAATGTCGGGATGGTGTTGTGCGAGCCAGGGTGTCCCAGAACGATATCCACAGTAGCATCCTCCAGCACCAGGAAGGAAATGTGCTCGGAGTGTAGGCAGCCGATGCGGGGAATGACTTCCGGGGTAAGGTGACGCACCAAGCCCTTGCCCAGCGGCTTTCCCTGGATATTGGTGATTTGATAGTGGGTGGCATTTTGATGACGAGGGATTTTGATTTGGGTGAGACAGAGAGAGGAGATGAAATTCCCGGAGGCTCCAGAATCAATGAGGACTTTAACTGGAAAAGATTGGTTCATGTAAATTAGGAGAGCATCAATGTGCAGTATACCAGAAATATCAGGATGGATTTGCACCATACTCACAGCTGGGTGTGTTGGGCGAACCGGACAGGCAGGCAGGAGATGCTCACTGGATCCGCAATGCAAGCAGAGTCCCTGACTGACTCGTCGAGCTCGTTCAGTCGGTGACAAGCGATAGCGGTCCGTCAGCACTGGCTCGGGTGCTGGAAGTTTAGTACTTGGTGAGGCGGCAGCGGCGGTATATTCCTCAGTGTGGCAAGTGGTTAGATCAGTGATGGGCAAACTTGGCCCTTCCAGGCCACTTTCCTGGAGAGATTTGATCCAACCCTGATATGACTCACCTGCCTGTAGCCTTCTAGTAGTCTTGAAGACAATGATTAGCTGGTTCAGGTGTGTTTGATTAGGGTTGGAGCTAACCTCTGTTGGAAAGTGGCCTGGAAGGGGCCAAGTTTGCCCACCACTGGGTTAGATGTTGTTAGATATGAATAGCCTTTTGAAGAAAAGCCCCACCGTGTCATCATAGACGGACATTTGTTGTCGGAGAGATGGATTTAGACTCGCCAAAAAGCTGGTAAGAGAGCGGTTTCATTCCATCTGCTGCTCGCAGCGAGAGTGCGGAATCGAACTGTGTAGTCGCGAATGGATATTTCCGCTTGCCGTAGCCATTAGAGTTCATCGTGCACGAAGATAGCTGAAATAGACTTCCCAAACACATCCCAAAAATGGTCAACAAAAGCGTCTACGCTCTGTACCACAGGACTGTGAGAGTTCCAGACTGATTCCGCCCGCCCGAAGCTCTCTCCCTGACAGCAGGGACATCATGAACGCGACCTTCGCTCTGTCATTCACAAATTGATGGGGTTGTAACTCAAAGTAGAGTGAACACTGGAGTAGAAATCCGCTGCAAGCGTCCGCCTCACTGGAGTAGATAGCAGGCTTGGCCATGGGACATGCGGAGGCTGATGGCATGACGGGAGGAGGTAGTGACTCACGGAGTGCTTGGACCAATTCGGCGAAGTGATCAGGTGAAAGGGGATTCCGTGTCTCCATCTTGAAACTCAAACCCGTTTTGTATGGGCTGGTCTTCTATCAAAACTGGACTGAGAGGCACAAGGAGGGTGTTAGTTAAACAAGCTTCTTTATTGCAACAAACAGAAGGCAGATCCAAAACTATCAGTTTCAACATAAAAGTCATTTGAAGCTCAATCAACAGAGAAATAACAGTCCTTATCTTTCTTTACAGGAAATCCAATCGGACAGCAAACATCACGGAGCCACGGGCAACTGAAGATCAATGGAGAGAAAGGAGAAGAGTGTGCAACCTTGAGACCAGCCGACGAGGGAGTGAGGTGAGTAGACCTTTAAATGAATGAATGATGCATTTATATAGCGCTTTATTGTTGTACACCCAAAGCGCTTTAGAATCATGAGAGGGTCTCTCCTCAACCACCACCAGTGTGCAGCATCCACTTGGATGATGCGACGGCAGACACAAGACAACGGAGCCAGTGCGCTCACCACACACCAGCTACTGGTGGAGAGGAGAGAGTCATAGAGCCAATCAAGTAGTTGGGGATTATTAGGAGGCCATGATTGACAAAGGCTAGGGGGGCAATTTGGCCAGGACACCGGGGTTACACCCCTACTCTTTACGAGAAGTGCCATGGGATTTTTAATGACCACAGAGAGTCAGGACTTCGGTTTAACATCTCATCCGAAAGACGGTGCTTTTTGACAGTATAGTGTCCCCGTCATTATACTGGGGCGTTAGGACCCACACAGACTGCAGGGTGAGCACCCCCTGCTGGTCTCTCTAACACCTCTTCCAGCAGCAACTTTTTTTCCCAGGAGGTCTCCCATCCAGGTACTGACCAGGCTCAACCCTGCTTAGTTTCAGTGAGCAACTAGTCTTTGGCTGCAGGGTGATATGGCTGTGGCTTATTATAGGGCACGGGAAGTGGATACAGGTGCAGATAATTAATAATTATTTTTAATTAACGCAAACACAATCAGCAGACAATAAAAGTTGATAAAATATAAAATGTAAATATAATGTATTAATAAAAAGGTAATATTTAATCAATAATTACTCAATGCAAAAGTGATTGTTAATTAGGCTGAAAGTAAAAACTAATGAGATGGATCTCTCTCCTACTGACTTACAAGGAGGGATGGGTTTATTAGGTTTTAACAGTATTACTAGTCTTCCACAATGCACCTCGTGGGTTCTTAATTTTTTTTTTGTTTTTTTTACAAAACAAGGCCCGGGACTACAGTTCCTGTTTAATACCGGGATCTGATACCATCCCTACTTACAAGAGAAGCAAAGAAGCATCAGTTTCAAAGCTACATCACAGTATATCTTGCATCTGCATTTTCTAAATACATCACAAGTGTAATAACTTGTCAATTTAAATAAAACAGTGAAGAAAAAGGTTAAAAATAAATCTCAGTCTCTCTTAAAAGTGTTACAGACACGTCTTCAATCCTGCACAAGAACAGGTTTGTTAAAAGCTACTTTCCTTCATGAAAGGTAGCAAACTACCCGTGATACTATTGCATTTAGGGATGGGTACCGAGAACCGGTATTGTTTGGACCGGTACGTAATTGGGTCGATACCGGAGTACCGATAAGCTTCAGGACAAACGATACTGTTATCGATACTTGCGTTGTTTTATCTCCGTATACTTCAATGTTAACGACGAATTAGAAGCTGCCGTTTGTAATTTTCTTTCACTGAATGATGTAGCTGAGGTTTGCTCGACGTGCGTGTGATATATGCGCATGTGCGGTGTGTGTTTGCGTGCAATCACGCCAATCAGTCATCACGGCAAGAGTGAAACGTTTGAAAGTGTGGGCTCACATTACAAAACTAAGCGACACCAGTGTCAGATGCAATATATGCAGTAGTGTAATAGTGAACGAAGGAGGCAACACTGGTAATATAATTAAACATTTACTAACAAAATACAACATCTACCTCAAGCAATGCGCTGTATTAGGCTATGTCTCCGGGCTCCAGCTCCAACTGCAACTGCAACTCGCGAGACACATTCAATTCAAATGTCAATTCAGCGGTAGAGTTACACTCACGAAACATTGCACTTATTTGCAATCACAAAAGTACATTATTTCAGCGTGCTTTAAAGCCTTGCCGGTTACACTTTTTTAATTCCAGTGCTGTGCTAACATGTGTTTATTCATCGCACATACACCCAAAGCGGGCGTACACGAAAAGGCCGTCAAAACGGCCACTGATTACTTAGTTATCACTTATTGCGCTAAACTGTCAAAACCCAAGGTTAACATTACATATAAACACAGTTAGTTATGTCTAATGCGAAAGTCAACAGTTGAGAGAGAAATGGTGCGTGCATCTCTTAAAGGGACAGAACTAAATATGCTCCCGCTTGTCATTAAAGGGATAGTTCACCCAAACATTTAAATTCTGTCTTCATTTACTCACCCTCAAGATGTTCCAAACCTGTATGAATTTCTTAGTGTCATTCTTGTGCTGAACACAAAAGAAGATATTTTGAAGAATGTGGGTAACCAAACAGTAGCTGATCCCCACTGACTTTGATTGTAGGAAAAAAAATATGAAAGTCACTGGGGACCAGCAACTGTTTAGTTTCCCACATTCTTCAAAAATAACTTTTTATGTTCAACAGAAGAAGAAACTCATTCAGGTTTAAAACAATTTGAGAGTGAGTAGATGATGACACAATATTCATTTTTGGGTGAACTATCACTTTAAATGATCATACAAACAACAAAGAGAAAATAATTCACTGCTCTTGACTGAATAACTATAAATACAGTTGCTAAAGTTCAGAAGTAATAAAATAACTTGAAATTTTCAACAAAAATAGTATCGATAACAGTATTGATAAGTACCGGTACACAATAATATAATTTATATCACAAAATAAAATGACATACAAGAATAAAACTTTTTGACATTTGTCATGTCTCATTTGGTGAGGACGCAGCATCAGAGCTGAAAGTGCTGATCTGAAGATGATCTACTTACTGTGATTGTTTTCTGTGTGTCTGTGTAGAGAAGATGATTGATTGAAACACTTCCCACATGCAGTGCAGTGATATGGTTTCTCTCCAGTGTGAATACTCTCGTGTGTTTTCAGATTTGCTGAAGGACTGAATCGTCTTGTCACACGTGTGGACCACTTTAAACGGGTTTCTCTCCAGTGTGGATCCTCTCATGCTGTTTTAAACGGCTCGCGTAAGTAAAAGTCCTGTCACACTCAAAGCACATGTACTCTCTCACACCAGTATGTATTTTCTGATGTATTTTCAAACATTGTAGATGTGAAAAACTCTTTCCACACAAATAACATAAATATGGCTTCTCCTTTGTATGAACTTTCAGGTGATTCTTCAGGTCTGAAGCCCACAAAAATGTTTTGCCGCACTGATCACATGCGTATGGTTTCTCTCCAGTGTGAATTCTCATGTGGCCCTTAAGGCTTGATGATTGTGTAAAACTCTTCCCGCACTGATTACATGTGTACGGTTTCTCTCCAGTGTGAACTCTCATATGCTTCATAAGGCTTCCTTTTTGTGCAAAATTATTCCCGCACTGATTACACTTGTGCGGTTTCTCTCCAGTGTGGATCCTCATGTGTTCTTTATGGTTTTTCTCCAGTTTTGACATGATTTTTCTCTTCAACTTCACTCAATTCTTCATTCTGCTCATTTTCTTCAATCAACTCTAAAAATAAAAAATAAAAAATTCATTTTCAGGAACTTGCAAAAAGCAGATCAATGTGGACATAAAAGTGAACACAATTGTTATACACAATGTTGGTCATTTTGATGCATTTTTATAAAGTATACGTCCCTGAAACTTTCCATGAATGAGGTACATTGATCTTTCATTTATTATTCACAAATCCCAGGTTTTTATGGAACTATTAAAAATGTTTACATACTTAATACACAATTATCTAACTACATTTTTTGAGAGAAAAACAACAACCCATTTTGTAGAAAGTGTCATTATTTGCGGCTTCATCTAGATTATTCCAACAGTTCTAAAGATTTTCCTGTTACAACAAATCTTAAAGGGGTAGTTGAAACGTCTAATGGTCCCGCCCCTCACCTCAGCAGCATGTGCTCCGGTTGTATTGTAAACAATGGCATCGTATATATCGCTCATCAGTTTGAGCCCGATTGAGAAGCAGAGGATATTATTGAAGAGGATCGCGCAGAACCTGTGCAAGCACGGCTTTTAATGGTATGTTTTTTTGTTTGTTGTTGTCTCATACTTTTAGTTATGCTGCTATTTGTAAATGCTACTGCTTATGTTAGTTTATTATATACAGTTTTATTTAAAGCTGATTAAAGGTTTAATACAGTACGGAAACCGCAAGCGAGTCCATGTATAACACTTCTCATAGCTTTGTGAAAATAAGTGTATAATTGTAACAGTTCATTGTTGGAGCTGAGTTGAAAGAGAGAGAGAGAGAGAGAGAGAGAGAGATGCAGAGCGTGTGTAGATTAGGGGACGCGAGGAACAGTATTAAGAAACGCTGCTTTAGAACATTGATTTTTGAACGTGTGAATCGTTAGAAGACAGAATCGTGATTCATATATGAATATATTTTTACGTGCAACTCTAGTTTTCTCTTCCTCTTCTCTAAAGCAGCGCAGCATGGCCTCACCCCCAGTTGCTGCCTTTTCCCGGGGGCGGGGTTTATCTGGGTTTGTGACGTCACAAACCCGGGAAGTAACTCGTTGTAGTCCCTACCAGCCGTTTGTGTAGGTATTAAACTGCCAGAATGTTAAAGCGATATCTCTGTTTGCATTGAACTTTCAGTGCCACAACTTTGCAGGTATTGTTTATGCTCCAACAGCAACATTACACACTAACTAATGTTAAAGTGACATCGCAATCAACCACCCCTTTAAATCTAAATCTGCTTGAAGCTTTATAACTGTCAGCATTATTAATGAAGAATAAACACCAACCTCTTTGTTCTTCAGTATTTTCAGTGTGATTCATTTTGCAGGGTTTGTGGGAGGAGCTTCACTGATGATTGATTTTTTTTGTGGGAGGAGCTTCACAGATGATATGATTGTTGTGGGAGGAGCTTCACTGATGATGGATTTATTTTTGTGGGAGGAGCTTCACAGATGATGTGATTATATGTGGGAGGAGCTTCACTGATGACATGTTGCAGTGGGAGGAGCTTCACTGATTATGCGATTATTGTGTGTGTGAGAGCTTCACAATGATGTGATTGTTTTTGGAGGAGCTTCACTGATGATGTGATTGTTGTGGGAGGAGCTTCACTGATGATGGATTGTTGTGGGAGGAGCTTCACAAATAATGTGATTGTTGTGGGAGGAGCTTCACTGATGATGTGATTGTTGTGGGAGGAGCTTCAATTAACATGAATTTCCGTGTGGAAGCAGCCGATTTCCTAATCACAATAAACGCTTATTTTTTTTGTAACTATTTTTACATTTAAGTATTTATTTAAGTGAAGCGATGCCTCCAAATTCTATTTAATAGAGACAGAAGCCTTAACAAAGTGTTGTCTCTTTGTAAATCATTACATTACTATATTAAAAGAAACAGCATTGACACAAGGAACACATTAGTTTAAAATGCTCATTCAGTAACACTGGCACTCACATATGGCTATGCTAATTCATATTTCTATGCAATTTCTGTTATGCCTGTCTTCTATTGTTAACAGTTGTATACATTTTTTTTGTTCCCTGCCCTGTATTAACATAAGAATTTTGTCTAGAAATAAAGAAAGACTATATGTTAATTCTCCATGTCATATATTACTATAATTTGAAATCTAAACACAGATATTTTATGACACCCATCTTCATTAACAACTACAGATAAATAACTAGAGAACACAATATCTAAATATAGTTGATTTTCTAGTAACTATATTCAGAGTTATAAAGTTATGAAATGATTAACATGTTATAGTTTTATATGTGCAGATCATAAAATCTTATTTAAACAGAAAGAGCAAAATTTTAAGAATGGCAGATTATATAACCGCGTATGTCATTGATAAAGACGTTTTTTACTTTTTAAGATAAAAAAAAAAAAAATAAAAAATAATATAAAAAAAAAAAAAAAAAAAAAAAATTATTGTAAATTATTATTCAATAATAAAAAAAAAGAACTTTAATTAACTAATAAAAAATTAAAAAATAAATAATTAAAAAAATATAAAAAACATTAAATTTTTAAATATTTTAAATTTAAAAATATAATTTATTGTTAAGTCATATAAATATAAAAATAAAATAATATAATTATATTTAACATAAAAATAAAAAAAAAATTGTAAAATTTAAAAAATTAAAAAGGTGTAATAAAAAAAAAAAAAATAAAAAAAAATAAATATATAAATAATTAATTTTAAACAAATAACAAAAATAATTAAAAAAATAAAAATAATTTTTTATAAAATAAAAAAAATAAATTTTTTTTAATTAAATACAAAAAATTAATTATATAATTTATAAAAAAATAAAAAATATTTCTTTAAAATATTTATAAAAAAAAAAAATAAAATTTAAGATTTAATATTAAAAATATTTTTATTTAAAAATTTTATTTAATAAATTAAATTTAATTTTTAAATAAATATAATTATATAATTGATATATAAATAATAAAAAAAATTATAAAAAATTAAAAATTATTAAATATGATTTTAATATAAAATATTAAAAATTTAAATTAATAATAATATAATTATAAATAATATAAAATTTTATATATAATAAGTTAAAAAAAAATAAAAAAATCTTTCTTAAATACTAAAAAAAAAAAAAAAATTTTAGTGTAATATAAAATATATTGTTAATTGATAAATTTATTATTATAATAAAAAGTTTATAATTAATAGAAATTAATAAATATCTTTCGATTTTAAGATATTTATGGACGTTTTTTATATTTAAGACATGTTGTGTGTCACAGCAGTTAAATCTGTCTATATTGCATGTTTAAACCTTAATATCCTTCATATCAACAGGTTAATAGATGTTTCATCCAGGAATAATGAGTTTGTAAATGTTAGAGGAATGCATTGAAGTGTAACTAAACCCATTATATTTTAGTCGACTAAATCTACTGTAGATAAAGCACGCTAAAGTTATTTTAGGTTCGATATTCGCTTTCCCCTGCCCCTTGTTCAGTAGAGCTGACAGTCTTACAAAGATATCAATACCGCACTTAGTTTTAACAATATGCAGTTATGGTATACCGCATGCCAAACCAGCGCACCCTTGTTAAATATGAACAAAGAAGGCTGTGAAAATTAATCTGCATTGTTATCCTTTGTATCTTTGATTACAAAATATACAATCTACCTTTCATTGGATAAGAATTTAAAATGGGGGGAAATATCATTATGAAACAAATGTTTTTCCTCTAATACACATTGGCCAAAATTAACGGCACCCTTTTATTCAATGCTTTTTGAAACCTCCATTTGGCATAATAACAGCTCTGAGTTTTCTCCTATAATACCTGTTGAGTTTGGAGAACACCTGACAAGAGATCAGAGACTATTCCTTCATCCAGAATCTCTCCAGATCCTTGAGATTCCCAGCTGCTCCGTCTTCAGTTTCACACTCATTTTCAATAGGGTTCAGGTCAGAGGATTGGAATGGCCATAGCAGAAGCTTGGTTTTGAGCCCAGTGACCCATTTTTGTGTGGTTTTTGAGGTTTGTGTTTGGATTATTGCACGGTTGGAAGATCCAAACATGGCCCATTACAAGATTTCTAACAGAGTCAGTCACTTTTAGATTTTTTATCTGTTGGTATTTGATAGAATCAATGATTCCATGTGTCTAAACAAGATGTCCAGGACCTCCGGCAGAAAAATACACCAACAACATTGAAGGTCCAGCAGTTTATTTCATTGTACACATGGGGTACTTCATATCCCTGTGTGCACCAAACCCATCTTGAGTGTTTGTTGCTAAAAAGCTCATTTTTTAGTTTCATCTGACCATAGAAGCCAGTCCCGTTTGAAGTTCCAGTCGTGTCTGATAACAGAATATGCTGTTATTTTTTTTGGGGGGGGGGGGGGGGGGGGGATGAGCTAGAAGAATTTTTTCTGAACCCCTCCCAAACAAATTGTTGTGTATGTGGCTTTTTTTACAATTTATATTTTTCCCTGAGACTCAACTATTTTCTGCAGTTCTCCAGCTGTGGTCCTCAGAGAGTGTTTATCCACTCAAACTCTCCTCCTCAGCATACATTAGGACGATATAGACACACGTCTTCTTCCAGGCAGATTCGTAACATTTTTTGTTGATTGGAAATTCTTCATTATTGCCCTGATGATGGAAATGGGAATTTTCACTGCTCTAGCTCTTTTCTTAAAGCCACTTCACTAATTTGTGAAGCTCAATTATCTTTTGCTGCACATCAGAAATATATTATTAGGTTTTTCTCATTGTGATGATGATTAAGGGAATTTGGCCTTTGTTTTCCCTCCTATTTATATTCCTGTGAAACAGGAAGCCATGGCTGGATAATCTCATGTTCATAATCACCCTGGTGTGCTCAAAATTATGAATATGAATGGGAATATACTTCAGAGATATTTTACTCATAATAATTTCTAAGGGTGCCATTAATTGTGTCCAACGTGTATTTGAGAAAAACATTTATTTCATAATGATATTTCCCCCCATTTTAAATTCTCATCATCCAGTGAAAGGTTAGATTAATTTTCACAGCCTTCTTTGATCAGATTTAACAAGGGTGTCGATATTTTTGGCCATGACTCAGACTTAAGCATCTGTGTGCATCTGTGTGCATTTTATGGTCATTGCGTTCGAGACTGGATGCGTAATGTACAGTGAAGTAGCCGCAGCTCACGTGCAGTGGTACAGTGGATGTCGAACAGGTCCGACAGTGTAGGCCTATGTATGTTTTCTAATTAAGTGTATTTGCGCTCAGGCTCTGATTTATGCAGTATAACACAATTTAAGACAGAATTTTGACAGCCGATTATTAGCTTCTAAGCAATCCTCCCCACAAGCTTTACGGAGAGCTGACGCTGTAAAACTTGCGAAAAAGATTTGGCAAACGAGCAGTGCGCATTTGTGTTTGCGCTCTGGAGAGCGTATTTCAAATGTGTTTTGCCTTGAGTAGGCCTTATGTAACCACTCACAGAGTATGGTTTAATTCATTAATGCCAATCAGAGGGGGCATAAGTGCACCCACCGCTCAAAATACGGTTGAGTTTGTCCAGTGCTGAGTTCTGTGCACTCACGAATCCTCTTATTACAACAAAGTGTAAACATGATGTAAATAAGAGATTTATTGCATAGTGTGGAGAGATTGATTTTAACGAAATTTAGTAATCGCAATAAGCGAAGATTAGTGACAGTTTTTTTAGCAATTATAAAGGGAACGCTCTTTGTGCCATAGCAATGGATGGGACAAAAATATAGATCAAAATAGATTTGCATTAAGGTTAGAGAACCCTCACTAAGTGATTTGATTCTGAATCGCACCTGCCCCGCTGTTATTAACGCTATCTGTTCCAGGCGGGCGATTTTTAACTTCTCAATAATTATGTCATGTAATCTGTGTGCTTAACTTAATTCATGAGTGGTATATTTAATCTAAATGTGTAAATTTAAAGCATTGTTTACTTTATTACATGTGTGCGACACTGCGCTCATAGTTTAATTACACCATTTACTGTTGATAAATCCTGATTCTGACAAGGTTTATATAGGCCTATATCAGGCCCGTCTGACAGGAGCAAATATAGTTCGTGTTACATGAATGAATTAAATTATGAAGAACCACTGAAAACGGATTGGAGATGTTATTATCTGTCGTCCGATCAGGAAAACTCTTGGCCCCTGTGAAATGGTTCTGTGAGTGGGCACCTTAACTTTCCTCATGAAATGTGTGTGTAGGTCCGACAATATGTCATCGCTCGTGCACTCTTAAAGGGATAGTTCACCCAAGAATGAAAATGTGATGTTTATCTGCTTACCCCCAGGGCATCCAAGATGTAGGTGACTTTGTTTCTTCAGTAGAACACATTTGATGATTTTTAACTTGTTAAAACGTTTGGGGCCATCATCTTTATAATGGGAGTGGCAAATGGCAACAAAGTCTATGAGAGTAAAAAAAACATGCACAGACAAATCCAAATTAAACCCTGCGGCTCGTGACGACACATTGATGTCTTAACACACGAAACGATCGGTTTGTGCGAGAAACCAAACAGTATTTATATAATATTTTACCTCTAATACACCACTATGTCCAACTGTCTTTGTGCACGCGCAGACATCCGGTGCGTGAGGCGTGTACGCGCTCTGGCGTAGTTTACACAAGCGCCGGAAGTGATCTCTCGCGCGTATACGTTACTCATTGTTTACACAGTGCACAAACATTGTAGGTACGACGGCTAATCAAAATGTTACTTACTTGCGCTTATCCGGATTGTTTAAACCTACTTCTGAGCCTGCTCGCCTGAAGTTATGGTTGATTGCTCTTCGGCTGGATATCAACACACTGTGACGAGGCACACCTGAACCGAATGGAGCCTCATCACCGCCGCTGTTTAAATGCCGAGCGCGCCTCTCCTCGGGGGACCGGTCTCTTCCCCGTGCAAGCATGCTGGTGTCCTCGTGGGTCCAGGAGGGGTGCGTAGAGGGCCTCCCGTGCCGCCCTAGTGCCGGACCCGCATTCAGGACGAGAACCTCAACACCCATTACACGGCCGTCGGGCTAGGATGCTGGGCCTTCTAGTCCCTTCAAGCGCCGTGGGCAGAGAGAAGGACAAAGCCGCTGATAGAAGTGCCCCGGACCGGAGAGGGGAGCGCGTGCGGCTGCCGGACTCCGCCCCTTACCTGGACCCTTCCTTCCTGACCACTGCCCTTCCCTGCACGAACCCCGCAGCACGACGAGGACACCAGATCCCCTGTTTATTTTGGGCACTTGATTCCCTTTTTTCTGGACACTGTTTATTTTCTGTTAATAAACTGTCTGTCGTTTGCTCCTCCCGCGACAACACACCCATTAACGTAAACTACGCCAGAGCGCGTACACACCTCACGCACAGGATGCCGTGCGCGCGCTCAAAGCAGTTGGACGTAGTGGTGTATTAGAGGTAAAAATTATATAAATACTGTTCGGTTTCTGGCACAAACCGATCGTTTCGTGTGTTAGGACATCAATGTGTCGTCACGAGCCGCAGGGTTTAATTTGGATTTGTCTGTGCATGTTTTTTTTTACACTCATAGAATTTGTTACCATTGCCATCCATTATATGGTTGAATAAAATGGCGCTTCACGTTTCAAAATTAAAGGGGTCATATGATGCTGCTAAAAAGAACATTATTTTGTGTGTTTGGTGTAATGAAATGTTTTTATGCGTTTTAAAGTAAAAAAAAAAAAACACATTTTTTTCCCCATACTGTACATTATTGTTTCTCCTCTTTGCCTCGCCTTTCTGAAACACGTAGACTTTTACAAAGCTCATCATTCTAATAAAGCAAGATGTGCTGTGATTGGCCATCTATCCAGTGCGTTGTGATTGGCCGAATACCTCAGCGTGTGACGGAAATGTTACGCTCCCCTCACACCATACTGTTGATGCCGTGTCCGGCCGGAGCGACGAGACAAAAACATGAAAACCCATTACAAACCAGGCATTTGTTGCATCCAGTGGAAACATAATCACTGATTATAATGACTTATACTGTGTTTTTACGTGTTCGCGCCACGTAACATAAAACCATGTCTGCATTTGTGATCGTGAAATGACAAACAACAAGCGCTACTCTACACTGCTCAAAACTCACGTTTTAATCGTCAGTGGCAAATCTTTTAAATGAAAATGTACTTACGTGAGTCAGAATTGCCGGCATTGTAGTCTACTCTTTCAGTATCAGGAAACAGTCCTCCATAAAATGTGCTTCACACATCTGAATATTTGGGTTGAATGTTCTGGAACAGTGTTGTAAATACCGCAACCACTGATTTCTAGTCGGTCCTCTTTTTGAAGGACAAACAAAGTAGTTTCGCTTTCACAACGCAAAACACAGCGGCCTAGCATGAGCGAAGGCCGTGCTCGATGTGAGCATAGAGAAGGCTGGGTCCAGAACGGCTCGGGCCGGCGGATCCGACAAGCGCGGCAACAACACATGTGACGACCCCGGCTTGACCTCGCTTCGTCCACGTTTAAAAATATCCGGCGACACAGCGCAAATTTTGTTTGTATTTCCTCAGCGACCGAGCACAAGATCATCTCCAGCAACGAAGCGGATCATTTCCTTATCTTCTCTTTGGAAGACCAACAAAGTTATGCAAATCTCCCACATAGTGATGTAGACATGTGGGGGTGTGTTAGAACGAGCAGTTTTAGGGGGGCGTGGACGAGTCTTAATTTTTATAAAGAATACCTCTTGGATTTGAGACTTTAGTCTTTGCAACTTACAGATCTTCTTTATGCACCAAGATCTTTTAACACTCCAAAGAGAAAGGAAAAATGAAATCGCATCATATGACCCCTTTAAAATAAATGCAGCGCTGTGTTTTTAATATGAATTTAATCGTTGTGAAGACAGACGTCTTCAGAAAAGCTTCTATGTCATTTTCATTTCGTCTTTTCTCTAATGCCTGATTTTTCCATCTACAGATTTTTCCCAGACCTTCTTTTCTCTGTAAATGAAGGGTGCAAAACACTAAGATGTCTGTATGCACAAAGGCACAGATCCCTAAACCAGACCATATCTGCAGATGAAACTTTTTTTTTTTGTAAAAGCATTTTTAAAATTTGAATAAGTGCCTCATGACTACACCACGTTATGTACGAGAAGCTGCAAAAGACATGTGCAAGTGGAATGTACAAAACATGGTGACATAATTTTTAAAGTAAATATAATAGGCGGTATATTGCGTCACGAGAAGTCGATATATTGATTATTGCGACAGGCCTACACATATGTGGACATTAGTACACAGAATGTACGTAACCCTAATGTCCACATATGTGGACTCAGGTCTTAGGATGTTAAACATTTTAAACAGTGTAGTAATTTTGTTATAGCACCAATCAGCCAACAGCAGGCAATCAGATGATGTTACACACAGACTCTCCTAAAACAACACAGGGACAGAACAGAACAAAATATACAGGGCCATAACAGAACTCATACTGTATGTCACCATATGCATTTTAAATGTTACAGTTTTTAAGATTTTAAAGAAACATTTGACCATTTGTGATATCACAAATGGTTGTTATGTTTCTTTATTCATTCTAGGGCTGACATTGCACTGTTAATTTGAACTAAGCATTTGCTATAAATGACCTCTGTGTACATAGTGCTATTTACTTACCTATTATTATATGAATTGTTTATTTATTTGTATTTATATTGTATTTATTTGTTTAATTTACTCTCAATTCATGTGGCTGGATGACATTCTCAAGCTAGATCGAGTATGCAGCATGAGTGTTAATTTGACTGTGTTAAAACATTATTAAAAATAAATGAATAAAAAAATTAATAAAAAGTGAGTAAAGTTAAGTGTCTGTAAGTATATGTATATTCAGTTATAATATGTTCTGTGTAAAGTTATATACACTTTCGAAAATGATAGGCTTGTATAACTTAAAACAAACATACAATAACATATACAGATGATATAATTAATAATTATATAATATGGATCATTAGCATTTACTTAATTTAACATTTAATTTAACATTTATTCATTTACTTTAGCACAGTAGATATCAGTAAAGCAATGCTAAAAGAGGAATATGTGGGTAAATCTAGACTTAAATATATTAAATCCAAAATGTGTGCGTTGAGAAACACGTTCAAATTTGTCTTCTTAATGCGGTCAAACCGTGGCGTCTTTACACATATTTTGACGCGGCAAAAACTGAGGCCTTAACACGGCCCAATTTGCGTGTCCTACATGTATAAAGAAACGGTTTCAGTTAAAAGACTTTTGGCCCCGTCCGCCTTCCATATGAAGCAGGCGTAAAAAGCTTTAAAGGGTCATATGAGGCGATTTTAATTGTTCCTTTCTCTTTGGAGTGTTACAAGCTCTTGGTGCATAAAGAAGATCTGTAAAGTTGCAAAGACTAAAGTCTCAAATCCACAGAGATATTCTTTATATCAAAGTTAAGAGTCATCCACGCCTACCTAAAACGGCTCTTTCTAACACCCCCCCACATGTCTACCTCACTATGTGGGAGGATTTGCATAATGCCGCCCAAATGTTCACGCAAAACTCGTCCGCAGCACCCCCCGGTTGGGAAACCTGCTCAAACCCGCCGGGTGTGACGCTGTTTCGTTGTGAAAGCGAAACTACTTTGTTTGGTCTTCCAAAAGAGGACACGACTAGAAATCAGTGGTTAAGTTGTATTTACAACACTGTTCCAGACCACTTCAACCCAAATATTCAGATGTGTGCAGCACATTTATGGGAGGACTGTTGCTTGACCTGGTAGAGTAGACTACAATGCCGGCTGTTCTGACTCATAAGTACGGTTTTATATTTAAAGGATTTGTCACTGATGGTTCAAATGTGAGTTTTGAGCAGTGTAGAGTAGCGCTTGTTGTTTGTCATTTCTCCGATCACAAATGCAGACATGGTTTTATGTTTACGCGGCGCGATGCAACGCAACACGTAAAAAGACAGTATAAGTCATTATAATCCATAATTATGTCCCCACTGGATGCAACAAATGCCTGGTTTATAATGGGTTTTAATGTTTTTGTCTCGTCGCTCCGGCCGGACAGGGCATCACAGTATGGTGAGGGGCGTAACATTTCCGTCACACGCTTGAGGTATTCGGCCAATCACAACGCACTGGATAGCGGGCCAATCAGAGCACACCTCGCTTTTCAGACCAATGAGTTTTGTAACAATCGACTTGTTTCAGAAAGGCGGGGCATAGAGGAGAAACAATAATGTACAGTATGTGGAAAATAATGTGTTTTTTTAACCTTAAACCGCATAAACACATTTCATTACACCAAATACACAAAATAATGTTCTTTTTAGCAGCATCATATGACCTCTTTAATGGCACGTGATGCCGTCTAACACTTCCAGCATCTGCCTTAAAACTTCACAGTGTTCCAAGTATCAGCCTAATTAAAATGACTTTTACCATTCAAAGATAATGTAAAAACAACACACAAAACACAGCACTGTACCCGATGAAAATAAAGCAGAACCGACCTCATCTACTGTTACATGAATAAAGTGTAGTGTAGTTTTAAACATGTGAAATAAAGAGCACTGCTCCCTCCTCAGAAGACTGTTCCTCCCGACAGTGATTTCAGACAGAACGACTCTTCAATCAGCTACAATAACTCGTCGTTAAAAGAGTACTCATTTCTCTCTAGACAGCAAAGCTGGAAAAAGTTGCTCAAAAGCCTACATTTACACACCGCTTTCATTTCTCAGCTCGAGTCTCGGTAAAGTCGGATTTATATCCACACACTCGGACTTCCGCGTTCAATAACGTTCCAATTTAATGGGCAATAAAGTCATTTTTTGCTAATTCTATTCAGCGACATGATTCTCAACCTACTACATTTTTCACAATCGATCAAAATGGCCAAGTATTGTTTTAATGGCAGACTTACTGGCGAACGTCCTGAATGGTATAGGGACCGTCTAAAAGTTGTCATTTTGTTTCATTGTGTGCAAACAGACCACTACATTCCCTGGTTTTAAGTGTGATAAAGACTTAACAGTGTTCTACAGGTGTTCAATGAAAAGAATGGCTAAACGTTTATGTATCCTGTTGTATGACATCTTCTTTTAATATTAAACTCTCACAATATCACAATTTATGTGCATGCATTGATGTTCACAGTCCTGCAAAAATATCACTGTCCATGGTACTAGTTCTGTCAGATTATTGAGAAGTATTCAGAAAGCATGACAGCAACAGGATGTTTACACTTTCAAAAACAAGTGGAAACATTCTTCAAGATGGTTTATAAATAATTTGCGCCTCACATATACAGTATATTCAATTTGGCCATCACTGTGTTTTATCTCACTCACAACAACAATAACACACAGATTCAGTATTCCTCAAAATGAATAAAAATAATGCAACTCAGAATATGATGCAAACCTGTAACAATTAAATGTTAAACAACACACATGTGCTTTATGTATTTAATCCCATTCTATTTGCTTCTGTCCTTCGATGATCCAGTTCAACCGTACTAATAAGCACAAATTACTCTAGACGAACATCTGTGTGTGTTTGTTTATTGCTGAAGTGTTGAAATCTCTTCTTCTGCGTTCTACTGTACTTTCCCTTCAGCCTGAGGCGCATTCATTTCACTTTTGGTGTGAAAGGCTTTTATATTTGCCAAAAATATAACTTTTTTTATTTTAAAAACAAACAAGCAAGCCCTGTCCAGATTTAAAAAGTAACGCGAAAGTAACAGAACGCATTACGTTCCATAAAAAGTAACTAAGTACCGTAATTAGTTACTTTTTTATGGAGTAACGCAACACTGTAACGCATTACTTTTTAAAAGTAACTTTCCCCAACACTGGTGGGGACTCAGCCACCGAATCACGGTAGCACATTTCTGAACCCAAACTGTATGCTTTGTTCAAACTGAGCAAATGTGTTTGTACTGATGTGAGACGATTGCTCCTCGGTCTTCCTGAAAAACATCTGTACGAATGATGGTGTCATAATGGTGCTGACACTTTACACAGTGGTGGATTTATTGTTTCTTGCAATTGTCTAAATAAAAGATTCAAACTGAGCAATGTTGCAAAGTGTCCTTTTAGTGTTTAATAAGGAACACATTACTCTTTACTTATACATAGCATTGGAAATGTGCTGGGCAAATTAAAGAATTTAGCTAAACATTTACAGATTGTCCCGGAAGAATTAGTCTGTTTAATCCAGACGTATTAAACCGTGTAATGTGTGAATGAAGAAAACAATGCAACAGTGTGGGAGATGTAATTTCCCACATAAAGCAGATAATTGTAAAAAGGTTGAAATAAACGTATTCCACCATGTGCTGTAACAGTCCACAGAGCATTTTAAAAACGGTTGAACTGGATCATTTTTAGGAAATGAATGCAACAGGTTGAGAGTACTTCTTGACCATATGATGCAAATGATTGCAAAACAAAGAGTTGTAGTACGTTTATTAGGGTGAAGTTAATTAGTTGAACTGGATGCTGTGCCATTGAAGAACCCCATAGAATACAGTGATGGTAGAAATTGAACATCTAGAGTAAATAATAGCACATTAACAACTTGTAGTATGCTCTTTAGGTTAAAATAAACATTTCCCACTGTGTTCTAGAATAGTCTTTTTTAAAAGCCATTGAACTAAATGGCGTGTCATTGAAGAAACCAATACAACACATTATGCAGTAGTACAAATTGACCACATAAGTAAAATTGCTGCACAATAAAGAGTTGTAGTATGTTTATTAGGGTGACGTTAAGATTTTCCAGTGTGTCCAGGACCAGTCCATCAAGCCTTTTAAAAGCTATTGAACTTAATAATGTGTCACTGAAGAAACCACAGTAATTAACACAGTAATAGCAACAACAAAAAAATACACTTGAGGCACACATTTTTTATTAAATATATAAATCATAAATGTATAATATATCGACATGCTCTGGAACGTTTTAAATAAAAGCAAGCAGCGCTTTTCAGCTCAAATGAGTCTTTAGCAACTTGTCATAGAAGCATCATGGTCCCTCTGCTGGTGATGACGTCACACCGTTCCATAGGCATACACGTGTTTTTCAGCCTTTTAAAAACATCGACTTCTGCAGACAAATGGATTGTAGGTACTGCTCATTATAGTCGGTAATGAAAATTAATTGTAAGTATCCTTTTTAAATGCATATTAACAAAGCTATTGAACACGGAAGTCCGAATGTGTGAATATAAAACCAACTTTAGACCTGAGCGCTTTTTTTTTTGTTTGTTTGTTTGTGTGTGTGTGAGTGTGTGAGTGTCGTGTGTGTAAGTGTGGCGTGTGTGTGCGTGTGTAATTGTGGCGTGCTGTGTAGTGGCTGAGTGCGCGAGCCCGAGTGCGTTGTTGTGTGGTGCATGTGTAAGTCGCTGCGAGCGGTGTGTGTGTGTGTGTGTGCGAGTGCGTGTGTGTGAGTGCTTGTGTAAGTGTGCGCGAGTGCGTGTGAATCTGTGATTGTGCGCTTGCGTTGCTTATGAGTGTGAGTGCGTGTGTGTGTGTGTGTGAGTGCGTGTGTAGTGTGCGTGAGTGCGCGAGTGTGCGAGTGCGTGTGAGTCTGAGTGTGCGCGCGCGTGAGTGCGAGTGCGTGTGGTGTGTGTGTGTGTGTGTGCGTGTGTAAGTGTGCGTGAGTGCGCGAGTGTGCGTGAGTCTGTGCGTGTTTGTGTGTGAGTGCGTGTGTTACTTGTGCGTTAGTGCGCGGTGGCGGATTCTTGCGTGTGCGCCGCGAGGTGAGTGTGCGGTGTGTGTGAGTGTTGCGAGTGCGTGGATGTGAGTGCTTTGTATTGTGGTTTAGAGTGTGTCTAGTCGTGTGAGTCTGTGAGTGTACGTGTGGCACGTGCGCGCGTGGCGAGTGGTTGTGGAGTTGTGCGATTGCGTTTGTTAGTGTGGTTCGTTGTGTGATTGTGTGTGTGTGTGTGAGATTGTGTGTGTGTGTGCAGTGAGTGTGTGTGTGTGTGTGAGTGTGCGAGTGCGTGTGAGTGTGCGATTGCGTGTGTGAGTGTGTGCGGTGTGCGAGTGTGTGTGAGTGTGAGTGTGGTGCTTGTGTGGTGTGCTCGTGCCGGTGACGTGTGTGCGTGTGTAAGTGGGCGTGAGTGCGTGTGGTCTGGAGTGTGCGTGTACGGTGCGGCATGTAAGTGCGGTGTGGTGATGTGCGGGGTTGGTGTTGAGTTGCGAGTGTGTTTGGAGTTGGTGGTGCGTGTGGGTGTGAGTGATGTGAGTGTGCCAGGTTTTTTACGGTGCGCGTGCCGGTGTGTGTGTGTGAGTGAGTGCGTGCGTGTGAGTGTGTACGTGTGCGTGGTTGAGTGTGTGTGCGTGTGTGTGTGCGAGTGTGAGTGCATGTGAGTGTGCGAGTGTGTGTGAGTGTGTGTGTGCGCGCACGAGCGTGTGTGTGGGGGCTTTGTTTGTGCGGTGTGTGGTTTTTTTATTGTGTTTGGATTGAAACGGTTATTGAATGTCAGGTCAAAAGTCAAAGTTTGAGATCTGTGAGGAGAATTGATGGCAATCGATCTTGTTGTTGCTGAATTTATTTCTACTCTTTTGATATCTTTGGCAGATCAAACTTGCTAATTACTTTACATTGTTAAAATAACTAGAACAAATGCTACTAAATATTTACGTTAAATCTATAATGAGCCATGTACATAAGTATGTACATAAAAGTTAATAGATATAGCCTAAATATAAATAACATATTACACTTAGAACAATATTGCTGATGCTCTTTATTATTGAATGTTTCATGATTGTTGTCAGTTTCTGCACATACAAAACCGTAACATGTTAATGATCCAATTACTTTATTGCAGTGAATATAATTATTAGAAAATCTAACTATATTCAGATTCATATGGACATGTTATGCTGCTGTAGTGGTTGATGAAGATGAGTGTCATTAGTGTTTATTTTTGTATTGTTGATGTTTTATTCATGACATATTGTGAGAAAAAAACAGTATTGTCTTTCAGTACAGAGCAGTTTTATAGGCTTTTATCATATATCCTGACTCTCAAATAATCAATTACAATATTTCTATTCTGTTATCAGTTAGTATAAAAACAAATTCAGTACCTGATGTATTTTTGATTTTGGTAGATCAGCTCCGCCCACTGCAGTCACATGAGGTGCGTTCGACTTGAAGCATGGCTACAGACGAGAGAGCTGAAATCTGCAAAGACTGAGTTTATTAAATAGGACAGAGAGAAGATGAGAGATCCAGAGCCCTGCAGAATCAAACACACTGAAGAACTGACAGGTTGGGGTTTAATCTTGATTTGTCTTTCATTCATGATGCTGAAAAAAATATCATGTTAGAAAGATTCAAGCAGTTCATCAGATTTAGTTAAACTATGAAATAGATATCAAATGTTATGTTTTGTCTTTCAACAAATGTGCATACTGATTGTCAACATCAGGTCAAACTATGTATTATTTTCTCTCTTATATTATATCTGGATCAAAATTTTTTGCAACCATGTTACCTAAAATTTGCAAACATGTTTTTTTTTTTGGAGGGAAATCAAGTCATAAGTAACTTGAGTGAAACTTGTGTGCAGGGCCGTTTCTAGGCATAGACGGACTAGGCGGTCGCCTAGGGCACCACCAGCAGGAGGGGGCGCCAATGAGCACACGTACTGGCACTTTTAGCAGGGTTGTGATTAAAGAGTGGCACGGTCACCCTGAAAAATGACTGCTGCCCCCACTGGATCCCCCAACAATATTGGGCTAGAGTACTGTCAATCTGAAGATGCATGTATGCCATTGGATCAGAGCGCTGTCAATTACTGCCTGATTGTTGCATGCAAAGTTTACATTTGGAGAGCTCAACAACGCCGTTAGATCAGTGGGCTCTGTCAGTGCTTTGGCAAGGTAACACTTTTTTTTGCCATGCAATAAAGCTAAGTTCAAAGGCCAATTTAAAATATTGGTACAGTAAATAAAGAGCAAAAAATCAGTATTTTGTTTAGGCAGTATTTGTGGCACATTTGTCCAAAAGGTGTGCGTTTTTTGAGCCAATCCATTGTTAAAGGATCAGCGTGTCATGAAATATTCCCATAAACTTTAACATCCAATTAAAAAAATATCTGTATAGTAAAATTCGCTAATTCACGAGATCAATACATCCATTATTAGACCGCTTTGTCGAGTTAAATGCACCCTTACGGAGGTGTCGAAATGCTGAAACAATTCACTACCTTCCAACAGCGCTTAATGGGAGCAGCGCCATACACATAGAGGGCAGAGCGTCACGTTATTTAAAGGGTACGTTAACGCGTTAACGAGTAGCAAATGATTATGCATTGGTTACTTTTATGCCACTGATAAAGTTTTTATATGTAGTTTGGTGTAACAAAGGGTTTGACTGAAATAATTATGCAATAACTGACACTTTAAATCAATGTTTCAAGAAACAACAACAAAAAATTTAACAAAAAACAGATAAAAACAAAAAAGTAGCCATTGAAAATATATCTAAACATATGTAGTATATAGTATAGAGATCCCAATCAAAATGTAATAAAAGATATGTGTGATTGTGTTGTAAATTATGTCAATGTTTAGCCAACGAGGGATTGTTACATAGGGCTATACAGGCATCTAGTGGCAACACATTGATATTACAGATACTAAATTGTGCAGAATGTTTATCTTAACAGTCAATTTACAGATTTGTGTAACTCAATGCGCTGAATCTCCACAAATTTGTGTCGTTACTATGACAACCAATTTGAACCTGACAAGCAACTGGTGTCTGAAATGAATTATATATATCATTTAGGGGGAGGGGGGGGCAACAGGGATTTCACCTAGGGCGTCAAAATGGCTAGAAACAGCCCTGACTTGTAGGTCACAGTAACTTCATAAAAATGGTTAATTTAACACTAGTTAATGCCGCAGTCACTTTAGACTTTGAGCCTGTGAAATTTCTACAAACACTGTAAACTTGGAACAGGAGTGTGGCACAATTCATTTGAGCTTGTGTTTGCAGCGTCCCACATTCACATGCGTATGAATGGAAATCAGTGGAAGGAAACGTTTAGTGTGACTGGCCTACAATAATAAAAAGTTTTTAGTAAAATTAATTAAACAGCAATCTAAAAGTATGTCAAAATTATGGCTCTATTGTATATTTTTGATATTATGTTAGATAAATCTGTTGTTGATTAAATGTATTTTATAGTTTTCACTTTAATATCATTTCACTTCAAATTTCTGTTGAATTATTTTGATGTACTGACAATGAAATTACTTCTTTTTTCTTTAATTTCAGACCTAAAGGAAGAGAATGAGGAGAGTGAAGAACTGAGTGAAGTTGAGGAGAAACCTGGAGAAAAACCTTTGAGTTGCTCGAAGACTAAAAATAAATTTTTAAAGGAAACAAGGACCAATAAATCTTTCTCCTGCACTCAGTGTGGACAGAGTTTCTCAAACAAAAGACATCTTGAGATTCACATGAGAGTTCACACTGGAGAGAAGCCGTTCACATGTGATCAGTGCGGGAAGAGGTTCCGGAAGAGGTTTCCATATAGAGAAAGTCTTAAAGTTCACATGAGGATCCACACTGGAGAAAGAGGGTTTACATGTGATCAGTGCAGGAAGAGCTTCTCACAATTAGCACACCTTAAAGAGCACATGAACATCCACACCGGAGAGAGGCCGTTCACATATGATCAATGCGGCAGAAAATTGCTTTGGGGAATCAGTCCTGAAGAAACACCTGAAAGTACATACGAAGGAGAAGCCGCATTCATGTTCTGTATGTGGAAAGAGTTTTTCACGACAGCAGTATTTACATAGACACGAGAAAATACATACTGGTGTGAGAGAGCATATGTGCTTTGAGTGTGGGAAGACTTTTATTTCAGCGAACTGTATAAAACGGCACCAGATTATTCACAAGGGAGAGAAAAACCTACAATGTGTTCACCACTGTGACAAGAGATTCAGTCAGTCATCAAATCGAAAAAAACATGAGAGGATCCACAGGAGAGAGAAACCGCATATGTGTGATCAGTGTAGAAAGAGTTTTGCTTTTAAAAGTCACCTTAAGAGACACATGAGGATCCATTCAGTGGAGAAACTAGATCACCGCAGTCTAAAATCACAGTAAGTAGTTCATCTTTATGTGCTGAGCAACAAAGTGAGTTTCCTAACAGCCACGATGAGTGACAGGACAGTTAATTGGTTGTTTTTTTTATCTACTTATTATCTACTAAGTTTCTCATTAATAGAAAGTATCTCATTATTATTACTATTATTAAAGGGG
This sequence comes from Sinocyclocheilus anophthalmus, assembly GCA_018155175.1. Classification (NCBI taxonomy): domain Eukaryota; kingdom Metazoa; phylum Chordata; class Actinopteri; order Cypriniformes; family Cyprinidae; genus Sinocyclocheilus; species Sinocyclocheilus anophthalmus. The sequence goes on from JADLZN010010489.1 coordinate 71,786, forward strand.
TCATATGATGCTATTTCAATTTTTCCTTTCTCTTTAGATTGTTACAAGCTCTTGGTGCATAAAAAAAGATCCGTAAAGTTGCAAAGACTAAGTCTCAAACCCAAAGAGATATTCTATAAAAGTTAAGAGTCAACCACGCCAAAACGGCTCATTTTAACATGCCCCCACATGTCTACATCACTATGTGGGAAGATTTGCATAACGCCGCCCAAAATGTTCACGCAAAAGCCGCCCAACTCCGCTCACTCTAGCCGCCGGCCTCCCCTCACTCTAGCCGCCGGCCTCCCTAGCCGCCCGCCTCCCTAGCCGCCGGCCTCCCCTCACTCTAGCCGCCTCCCTCCCCCCACTCTAGCCACCCGCCTCCGCTCACTCTAGCCGCCGGATTGCCTGCCACGGCCTCCACCGGGGCATAGAGGAGAAAACAATAATGTACAGTATGTGGAAAAATAATGTTTTTTTTTTACCTTAAACACATTTCATTACACCAAACACAAAATAATGTTCTTTTTAGCAACATCATAGGACCCCTTTAATTAAAGTCAATTATATTGAGAAAGAATGCTGCCAGCATGACTGGTGTCTGAAGCATGTGTGAAAAAACTCCAATCCTATTGGTCCACGTGGCCCGTAGGGCTGTGTATCACCAGCAAAGTCAATATACGATACGTATCACGATACAGAGGCCAAGATACGATACGGATGACGCTACAGAGGCCATGATTCGATACGTATCACGATACAGGACTGCACTGAATTTTACCTCAGAAGAATTTAGTAAAACAGCTGTTTATTAAACAATGCATACCATAGGGCCATTGCTAACTATAGGCAGAACAGGCTCTTGACCTCTGCATTATGAAGGGCCTCCAAAACTGTACCACAGTACAATATAGGTACTGGCATATGTGTCATGTTTAAATTGTGCACTCCCCACCAGGTACAATATTCTGATGGTTTGCATTTTATATTGTAATGTACTCATTCTAATATATTAAAACAATTATTTACTTTGCTGGTAGGTTATCATTGCACAAAGCATCACACTCTCTACTGTCTTCACTGTATCTCACGCACACACACTCAGTCACTCACACAGATCACGCTGCGCATGCACAGACATTATTTTTAGCGTTTAGACAAATTTTTTAGCGCTGCCCCGCAATTTTATCAATAAAATGGCTTAATCGCTCTAGTGCTACATTATCTTTCTCAACAAGGAGCTGGTAACATCATCGTTTCTAAAGCATTTGAAGCCACAGCTTCACTGTTAATAGAGAAACGCGGCAAAACGGTGGAAATTCATACATACACAGCCTCTCTCTCTCTCATAAATGAACACTTGATAAATCACACTTTTCTGATAAAAGAATATTGAAGTGAAGTGAGGGCGTGTACACATGGTTGCCAGGTTGACAAAGATATGTAGCGTCTGGACCAATCAGACACACAATATATTTTTTGTTAGTTATATTTAACAAACACTCTGTAACACCCCTCAGTTAACAAGCTATATGAGGACCTATGGACCCTTCCCCCAAAATGCGTCTTAACACCTCAGAAAGGCAGAATAGGCCTCTGATTCCATGGCAACCAATGGTGATATCACTGGTTTTATTGCCCAAAGGAATGTGGGTAGAGAAACTCACTACATTTTCCATAGGAAGAGACACAATGCACAGTAAAAATGGACTCTTCTCTAATTAATAAATATTAATACCTTTCTTTGAATGAACACACATATCCTCCAGGTCATTGTGTATGTTGTTACTGTCCTTGTATATTGTCTTTTATATTGTATATGCAGGCTTATGATGGAACCACTCGTTCGTGTCATCTTACCTATATGTAATCCTACCATGTTTAGTATCTATGAATTTGTCTTCTGATGATCTAAACGAGAGTGTATATTATATGTTGGTACATAGGCATATATTAGTGCCCTGAGAACCTTTAGTATTTTCAATTCAAGTTTCATATGCATATTACCATGCTTTCACACAAAGGGTCATAAACTCCCCAGTATTTTCAAACTCCCGCTTGGAATTTCAGCCTCTCATATTGGACAACCCCATCTTGAGAGGCGTGAATCTCTGAAGGCTTTAAAAGGCCACACTCCATGTGACCCGCCTCCAGTCTGTGGTTCTGTTAGATTCTGAGAAGATGTGAGATCGAACGATCCTAAGGACACCCTATTTATGTTCGCGCAAGGCCGGGACTGGACTTGCATCCACCAAGAATCTCTGACTCAAACTGGTTCTTTTCCATCAACCAACTTCAGCAAAGATCAACTTGAGCCTTCAGATTGCATCAGGACTCTCTGTCAGACGTGCAAGTATCAAACTTAGTTTTACTAATTGATACATTAAGTATTCATTTATTTACAAAGGTGTGTTTGAACTAAGAAAATTATGTTTCCTTCAGGCTGTAGATCTGCTGAATATCCAATAGTCCCATAGCTTCATGCTTTATTTCTCTTCTCTTTACTGCCTAAGCTTTAACCCTGCTCCTATACCAACTGTAGGTGTGTGGTGGTGGGTTAGGTAGTATGTTGGACTAGTTTAAGTGTGTATGTAGTTAATAAAGTCTTACTTGTATAACACTTGACATTGTTCATTGTTTGCTCATAACTGGAGTCCCTAATCATACAGATTTATGCTACAAGCTCTTTGTAAAATTGTACAGTAAGAAAGTTAATTCCCTTAACCAGGAAATTAACGTTCTAAGAATTGACAGACCGTTGACCCTGAGAGGTCAAGTAAATATTTACAGCGGATCTAAATATTTATAATTAATTATAACTAGTTATGATTAATTATTCATATTTCCCCTTTGAGCTGATTCGCTACAGATAAGTAGCACACATTGCGCAAGTGTGAAGCCCTGTGTCGGGGATTACTTCTCTTTATATCAGGCAACCCAGTTGTATTCCTCTGCGGCCAGATTAAACCTTGTTGTAGCCTATGGACCTTATTGACCGAATAAAAGTGTATATTTTTTATATGTGATTGTTGGTACATTTTAACAGTTTTTATCATACTTTCAAAACCAAAATGAAAATAGGAAAAATATGCAATATGAAAATAATTGAAGACAAAATGTGTTTTACTGAGAAAAAAAAACAAGATTTGTTTTTAAAAAGCCTTTTTCCAAAAGGTACATCTGGAAAAAGGGGGGGTCGTCTTATAATCAGGGTCGTCTTATATTCGGGCCAATACGGTATTATGCTCTATTCATTATTTTTCTACTCTGTTTTAAATGGTGTTCTTGTATTCAAATTAAGTGCGGTCCACTGCAGCACATGTGCCGCGATATTGATACTGAGACTGCTGTCAAATCTCTGACAGCTGTCAGACATACATTTACATAGTCATTTAGCAGACGCTTTTATCCAAAGTAACTTACAAATGAGGACAATAGAAGCAATCGAAACCAACAAAAGAGGCAATAATATGCAAGTGCTATGACAAGTCTCGGTTATCCACGTAGCAAGGTTTTTATATATACCATGTAGATATGTAAGCAATAAGGTATGAGAGGTATCGATGTATCGAACACAGCACTAGTGGCCACGTCATAGGCGGGTGCCTGGAAGTATAAAAGGGCACCTGCTGAATACGTCACCAACCAAATTTTTGTGAAAGACCATGGCAGGTGAGCGTTGTAGAAAGTGTGTGCCTCCCTACCCGAGGGCACTTGAGGACACACACGATCTATGTATCATGTGTCTTGCGTGTTCGGTGCTCGAGGGCTCATTGTGAGTGTTTCCAATAAGAAAGCTCAGTTCGCATTTGGTCCTCTTCTCGAGAGATGAGGGACAAGCGTCACGTGGTTCGGGTCCTGCTGCTGAGGCACGGTGTAGACACGGATCGCGGGGTTCGCAGGTTGAGCTTGCAGAGAAGTTTGAGAAGGATATGAACATTTTGAAGGCTTCCACTGCAAGCTCTAGTGCTCGGCGGGTTTCAGACGCTCTTTTTTATGGTTATTGGAATCAGATAGTGCTATATCGAGTAGAACAGCGCCTTAGGGGAATGTGTGCCTCCGGGTTTGTATTATAACACTCAAGGGCATATTCTGCTTTTGTGTTGTTGTCTCGATGACATGAAGAGCATGCACGTTCAGTGTTACGCGTTCATTGTGTTGAGTCACCATGTCTAGGCTCTGCTTGCGTTTGTTCCTATTCCCGAGGGATGCGGGGCAAAGTGTTTGTGTCTCACGGCCCTGTTCCGCTGTTGCCGTGGCACAGTTTGTCTAAGCTTGTGGTGATTGCTTTGATCCGCACACCCTCTTTAATGGGTTGTCAGATGCCGCAGACAGTATTTGGGTTGTTGTGATGATGAAGTGTGAGCACAGAGTCGTTTCGCACTGATCTTGCAAGATTGCAGGCTGAGCTATATGCAGCTCGGCCTCTTGCCTCTCTAATATGCATGTTATTGTGTGTGGAGAGTCTCGCTGTGTGTGGATATATTTAAATGCTCTGTGGAGAGATGCTTGCGAGCTTTCTCTCCCAAGGTGTTTCCGTTGCCTAGAGTGGTTCTGGGGAATGTTCCTTCCTGTGTCAAGCTAGATGAGTTTAGGAGTGGTCTGCCTCCCAGGTTTCTGGGTATTTTTAATTAGGTGACCCTCTGAATCTCGCTTATTAAATTTGGGCTGAGTAGACTGTTCCCCCTCTTCAGGGTTTTAAGTGAACAACCCTTGCTAACTGTGTAACTGCTTGCGGATATTTATGCTCCAGCACAAACTTACTTTGCTCTGGATTATTGCGTTCTGAGGGCAGTTGTGTTCTAGCCTGGCTTCTTATGACTAGGCTGGGTTCCCCTTGGCACAAGCTCTAGACCAGGGGTGCCCAACCCTGCTCCTGGCGATCGACTGTCCTGCAAAGTTCAGCTCCAACCCTAATCAAACACACCTGAAGCAACTAATTAGGGTCTTCAGGATCACTTAAAAATTAAATGCAGGTGTCTTTGATTTGAGTTGGGCTAAACTTTGCAGCACAGTCGATCGCCAGGAGAAAGGGTGTGGGCACACCCCTGCTCTAGACAGTGCTGTCTCCCCTCTTAGGGTTGTAAGTAGACAGGCCACTCTCTGTGGTCTGGGCAGTTTCAGTTGGTCATCCTTCTGGTAAGCCCCGTCTAGGTAATAGTTATCTGAGGATAGCTAATGCGCTAGCTCAATGATTGCTCACCTTCTTAAGGTTTTTAAGTAGCGGTCTCCTTTGAGCCCTTGCTTAGAGAGTGCTATCTCCCCTGCTAGGATTGTAAGCAGGTAGCCCACTGTCTGTGGTCTGGGCAGTTTTGTAAGAAGGTCTTACCTGGATATCTGAGGCTAGCTGTATATGGTTTATCTTGGTCTACAAGCCTTTCAAAGACCCTTTGGATATAGCTATCTGGGGATAGTGGTATTCTAGCTCAGCAGCTACTTTCCTTAATTGGGCTTTAAGTAGCGATCTCTTTGAGCTCCTATCTAGATGTTTTCTAGTTTACCTCTTCAGTGGTCTTGTGTATCCAGGCTAGTATTGCTCACATAGCATAGCTATCTGAGGATAGCTGTGTTCTTGGATGTTGGATGTTACCCTTTATCTGAATTAGTTTCTCCATTTCTGCCAAATTATGTGAGCGGCCCGGGGCGTCAGTGGTTTGGCTCCTTTCTGAGGAAAGGTTAGGAAAGTGTCTGTCACTTGCTTGGTCTCTCACCAGGTGGACAGGCATGCACCTTGGCATGGCATAGCTGGCATTTCGTTCCCCATAGTGTCCACTAGAGGACGCAGCGCAAGTTTCCTAGAAGGGGAACGTCTCGAGTTACGCATGTAACCATGGTTCCCCGATAGGGAACAAGACTCTGCGTCCCCTCATCATGCCTTCGGCCTGCCTGTTTACATCTCCTTCAGACAACTAAGTTGGTGATATATTCAGCAGGTGCCCTTTTATACTTCCAGGCACCCGCCTATGCCGTAACGGGCCACGTGGACCAATAGGATTGGTGTTTTTTCACACATGCTTCAGACACCGGTCCCCTCTCGGGGAACCATGTGTAACCCGAGATGTTTTATGTAGTAGTAGCAGCTCTGGACAAGTGACCAAAAGCACACATCTTATTGGCTGGTCAGCTTTTTTACAGAGCAATGCAGAAGAGATTAGAACACCTCTGTTAAATAAATACAAATTTTCACATTACTTACAGTTGCTGTTTTCATAGAAGTACAATTACTTGAGTTACATGTAGAATTTTAAACCCATATTTCAGGTCTAACAGCAAATGCTTATTTTAGTCAGAATTATCGCTTTTTGTCTGCTTGAGGTGTTGGAGCTCATTCTATAAAGTTGATTCTTCAGTGTTTCCCATACATTGATTTATTTGTGGCAGCCTGCCACTATATCAGCACTGACCACCACAAAAAAAACAGATTTTCTAAAAGGCACTGCACATTTCAAAATCAAAACATGGTGCAGGGTTTTTTTTTTTTTTATGTGACCGTATCTTTGAAGGGAACCAACTCTCTTCAGAAAAGCTTCCATGTCATTTTCATTTAGTCTTTCCTATAATGCAAGGCTCCAGACTACAAAAAAAGTAACAATTAAATTGCAACGTAAAAAACTTATTTACAATATTTTACAACTCACAAGGAAGAACAGGCAAATGTATTACAGTTTCTTTTCTTAAATAAAACATCCTTTGATGACATATGCAGCCTACAAATGCGACCACTGGAGGACGCAGCCTCCGAAATGAGACGTGGCAATAGTGTGTAAGTCTGTGGGAAACACTGCAGTGCATGTCCCTCTACTGAAAGGGCATGAATTTGCTTTTCCTTCAGTCCATCACATATTTGTTTGATGTTTGGTGTGAAAGGACTGTCTTCAGTTTTCTCACAAATTTGCATAGCTTAAGCCCTTTTCAGACAGGATTAGTTTTACTAGGGTAGATGGAGTAATGTTGATTTAACACAGTACTGTAAAATCAATGGCCAATTCACATGGGATAAGAAATCTCAGTAAAACTACCAGAACTTGGAGGGGTAACTAGATTTACGCACTGCCGTCACCTTCCTGTCATTGCGTACAGCATTGATTGGAATCAGTTTGCAGTAGGCATTTACAGAAGATTCGAGCCTTTAAGTGCTTTTGATCTTCTTTTTGATCTTTTCGTATGCGGAAAACATTTGAGGTTTGTCACAGACTTGTCCCACCACCTAGAACGCAGCTGAATGCTTCTTCAAGTGCCTGAAAAACTGTGGAAAACTACTTTTAAATAGGAAATTACAGAATATTTATGTACATATTACAGCTAGTCTGTTTGCACAGGATTAGTTTTACCTGAGGAAATTTTTCCGGACCTTTTTACAAATAGTAAAAGTCATCGTAATCTTTACTGCCATTGTCTGTACTGATTACTGAAATGACACATTCAGACGGCACTAAAATCACTGAAAAGCTCTTGTAATAATTATTTCTTTACCGCACCTCTCCATGTAAAACTAATCCCATCCGAATAGGGCTTTAGAGGCCAATCAGTTTGTGCCTTGTATGAAATTATGTGATTGCTTACAGATTACATGTCAATCCTGCAAAATTTAGAGTTTCACGACCCCCAAAACTAGTTGATTATAAAACAATATTCATCTTAATGACATTAAAAATAGATTATCATCGTGCACAGCAGTTGCGACCAGATTTGATGGATTAAATGAATCTTTGACAATCATCAGTGGTCTTGACTTTGGGGTTTTCATTAGAACCTGACCGATATATTGTTTTGCCGATTTTTATCGGCCGATATGAGCCTGTCGCCCATATATCGTTATCGGCGAATATGCCGCCGATATGAAAAAATTTTTTTACAGAACATATAACGCAGATAAAATGCTTGAAATGGTGTAATTACTTAGTTTTTCCAGCAGAGCATGCTCCATTTTTTGCTACTGGTGACCTGGATGAAACGCTTTAAAACTTAAGTCTATGGAAAAACCATTGAAACTTTGAACAGCCATATCTACGTAACGGCGCGGCAGATCCGCACCAAATTCGGGGGATCCCTTCAGCTCGGGGAAGGAGTACACAGATCGAACGCGAACGAAAATATGTACGTCCGAGAGCACTTCTCGAATGAGACCACGGTCCGGCGCCTGACTGATCAGCGATCCGGGGGGCTACGGCCCGCGGCGGAGGGTGGCGTTCGAGAGGGCTCCTCGAGCGGAAGGGATCCCCCGGGCGTTCGCATGGATAGTGACACGAGTCAACACTTTCACTTCAGTAAGGAGGTCTTGTTCAGGCAGCAGCATTCAAGCGTTGTCTTATTCGACCGTAAGTGCCCTGCGAAGTGAACTTCACATGATATTCCGCCATGATTCCAGTTCCAAGGGAACGTACACGTTACATTCAAAGGGCATTAAAGTGCGCGAGACGTGAATTTATATTTATTTACAGAGGTATATTATGTCACACTTCACACTTCTCTAGTAAGTTTCGTCTGTGTGTGAAGACAGTAGCGCGAGCATGCCGGGAATAGATGTAAACTGTTCCAAAGGGTTAACAAGAGTTTGCGGAAAAAATCTTCAACGGGAGGAAATAAAGTTGGACATGGCGCAATGGACAGTGTGAGAGCTAATCTGTTCAGTGCACTGATGTCAGACTCATTTTGGATAATAAAGTTTGTTAAATTGTTAAATGCCCTGCCTCCATCATTACATATCTTTGTCACATCATTATAAGTGTTTGATCACCACATTTGAGTGATCATTGCAAAAAATGTGTTTGTGTATATATATATTCTATTTATGTATATACTGTATTCTATATAGGCCTATAGTACCAGTCAAATGTTTGGACACACGAATGGGAAAGAGTCCAAACTTTTGACTGGTACTGTACTATAATATACACAAAGAATATCGGACGGGAGAAGCAAAAACGCAGAATATCAGATATGTCCTTTCTTTTACTCTCTAATCGGTAGTCGGCCACCCGAAAAGACCCAATCCGAGTCGGGATCTCTCGATTTCAATCAGTTGTATTAATATCATTTGGCAGATATCAGCTTAGTGTGGTGACGTGTCTCGCACTTGATTTAATGTTTCTTTTATACCTGATAGACGTGAACAACAAAGGAAAAACAGAAGCCAAAAAATCTGTCGCCTGCCCTCAGTATAAAAAAGATTGACATGTACAGTTAATCAAGGCTGAAGATTCACATGAGAGTTCACACTGGGAAGAAGCGGCTCAGACTTTCATCTGAAATCACATCTGCCTTCTCATTCTGAAGAGATAGAGGCGAAGAACGACATCGACGTACTTCATTGAGCAACATCAGTCCTGAAGAGACACCTGAAGATTCACACAAAGGAGAAGAATCATTCGTAATATTACAGCAGAAAAAGACACAGTGGTGTGTTTAAGTGCTGGAAGCCGTTAACTACAGATGATGAACTGAAAGAGCAGCAGAAAATTCACACTGGAAAAAAACTTTGCAAGGCAAGCTGAAGAAGAGGCCTTAACACTTTTAAGAAACACATGAATCTGATAGTAATTTTTAACTCATTCTTCATTGTTTTTTGTTAGAACATCTATTTTCTCTTCCACTTCTCTTTCATGCAAATACAAGATATACTTTAATGTAGCTTTGAAACTGGCTACAGTTTCACTTTTACTTAATTTTTGTATTTGCCTCAAGTAATGATTGATCACCACTAATTTTATCAACAGTGTTATTGTCCATTTTTATTTTCTGCTGATTCTGCTTGCATCAGGAATAATTTCTTAATTTTAGTTGTGAAAGCCATGAAGGAATATGTTTGTTTTTGGGGCTTTTCATGTTTTAATTTTCTCAATAGAGCTTAAATGCCTAATAAATTATATTTCACTGCACACATGACTGACATTGAATGGTGTCGATGTCCCTTCCCTCCTTCATTCAGCATCGAGTCTTCTGAGAAGAGGCGAGCAGCTCACAGTATTTCTCATATTTACACTGAAGGAGTGGATGTCAAGCTTATTATGTTTTTCATAATAATATAAATTATACTACGTCTTGTTTGATTATTAATCAAGTTACTGATCAGCATTTAACCTCCTAAAATGTTTGATGATTGAATAAAGTTATTAGTTACCACATATTAGTAGTAAACAAAGAAATGTATGTATACTGCTGTTGGAGTGTGTCTGTGTCCCTTTGAAGGGAAGAAACGGGCCTCTCCATGTGTGAACTTTTGCTTTCTCCTCTCTGGTTTAATAGGTCACAGAAGCCTAGGCCATAGAGGTCATTGGGGCCAACATTTAGGTCCTTTTATATGTCTATATGTAAAAGAATAAGCTGAATATGATTTAGTCTTTTCTCTCTTTCTCTCTCATTCAAGAGACTCCCTGACTGTGTGTTTTGGGACGAGTGCCTGATAAGAGTAATAACGTATCTACCCGACCTTGACGGAGATCAGTGTTTCTCTATGTATGTGTGTTGTTATCTGTGTCTGGGTGGCAGATATACGTCTTAGGAGAATAACGTTGCGTGTGACCTTTAATCACTTGTCATCTAAATAACCTTCGGAGATATGCTTTATTAACTTTATGAACATCTGTTAAGAGTTTGCTTGTTTTTCTGTAAACTGACCAATCAGAATCTGTTTTACCTATGTATTGACGTAATTAGTGGCCTCTGTTAGAGTATAATTACTGGTGTATTTAACATGTAGGCAGAGCGGCCTACGAACTCCATCACGAGTATTGAAGCTGGCTTCGTGATGATGATGGATCGCAAAATTATGTGTTCTTCAGTAAATTTTTCTTCAGTTGAGGTGCAATACTATATCCTGGTCTTCAATTTCACACCTTGGCATGGGGTGTGTTTAAAGGGGGGTATAGTGGTGTTAAATATAAAAATACAGTTTCTGTGAGATTTGTGTCATTAATGATAGTATGGTGTGTTTTATGTGGTTTTACGACGCGTCATTCGAAAATAAAAAATCACTTTTCCACAGACATCAATCGTAAATTATTGTTTTCTCCTCTTCTCCTCTCTCCTTTCTGAAACAAAGCTCATCGTTATGAAAAGAGATTGTGGTCGCTGTGATTGGCAGCTATCCAGAGGTGTGATTGGCCGAATACCTCAAGCGTGAGACGGAACGAATGTACAGACCTCACATACTGTGATGCCCCCTGTACGGCCGGAGCGACGAGCAAAAACATTAAAACCCATTATACTCGAGGCATTTGTTGCATCCAGTGGGGAAGCTATAATGGGTGTATATGGCATTATTGATCTGGCATCTCTTTATGACTGTCTTTTACCGCGTGGCGTTTGGCTTTGACGCCATGTAAAACATAAAACCTGTCGTGCATTGTGGATCAGGAGAAGACAAACAACAAATGCGACTCTACACTGCTGCAAGAACTCGCGGTTTGGTTACTCATTAGTGGCAAATACTTAGATATAAAAGACGTACTTACAGTCTTTTGAGTCAGAACAGCTGGCTTTGTAGTCTACTCTCCAGGATCAGGAAACAGTCCTCCATAAATGTGCTGCACACATCTGAATATTTATTTGGGTTGAAGTGTTCTGGAACAGTGTTGTAAATAAACTTAACCACTGATTTCTAGTCGTGTACTTTTTTTTGGAAGACCAAACAAAGTATTTTAGCTTTCGCAACGAAACACACAGCGTCACACACGCTGAGATTGAGAACGCGTGGCCAGCGGATCGAGCAGGCAGGTTTGCGGGCAACAACAGGGCGACCCCGGGTTGGACTCCGCTCCACACGACCTATGCCATAACTGCTAACATCAGCTGAAACAGCGGTAGGTAGAGACACATTGTAGAATGTCAAAACTGGAGAAGTGGAAAGGATGTCTTTTATGCACTGAAATGCCACTTCTAGCCCCCCCCCCCTGAGAATTAGGCCACGCCAGGTTGGGGGTTAACTCCATTAACAAGTAACGCAAGTTCATTAACTGAAGATTTACTTTTTGAAAGTTAAAACTCGTAAGACGGGGTAACGCAGGCTTTTTAATTTAGAAGAGAATATCTGAGTTACTTTTTCAAATAAGTAGAGCAAGGTACTTTTTTTCATTTATTGATTGACAGCTCTGGTGATGTGCCATGTGAGAGAAAATCAGAAGAATGTTACTCTAGTGTGTCTGTAGAAACTACAAATATGAATAGGCATTAATCAGCTGGCACTTCACAGTACACAAAAAAAACACAGATTTCAGTCATTTCAGGCAAAATGAATACCAAAAATAATTGTCAAGTCGAAATTGACAACAAACCGTAACAATTGAAACCTGTTACACAACACAAAATATCTTTAGTATGTAATCCCAGTCTTTGCTTCTGAACTTCGATGATCCAGTTCAACCGTACTAATAAGCACAAATTACTCTAGACAAACATTTGTGTGTCTTTGTTTATTGCTGATGTGTGTTGAAATGTCTTCTTCAGCGTTCTACTCTACGGACGTACATGTACTTTCCCTTCAGCCTGAGGCTTATTCATTTCACTTTTGGTGTGAAAAGGCTTTTATATTTGCCAAAAATATAAATTTTTTATTTTAAAAACAAACAAGCAAGCTTTGTCCAGATTTTAAAAGTAACGCAAAAGTAACGTAATGCATTACTTTCCATAAAAAGTAACTAAGTAACGTAATTAGTTACTTTTTTATGGAGAAATGCAATATTGTAATGCATTACTTTTAAAAGTAACTTTCCCCAACACTGCCCACTTCCATACAGCTGTTGACCTCAACAAGTCATTCAGTGGTTTGCCCTCTGACGACAGATTAGGAATGTACTTGCCCAGGTAATTAAACATACCAAGTACACATTTTAACTCCTGAACATTGCGTGGGGGTGAGAGCTCACGGACTGCTCTGACCTTCTCAGGATCGGGTCTTACGCCTGATTTGTCGATCAAGTGACAAAGGAAGTGAAGTTGTTGTCATCTCAGCAGACACTTTTCACGGTTTAACTTCAACCCAGCAGGCTCAGTTCTCTCCAATAGCTTGGTAAGCCGTTGGTCATGCTGTTCCATGGTGTCTCCATACACCAGTATATCATCCATATACACGGATACTCCTTCAAGCCCCTGGAGAGTTTCCGCCATCTTTAGCTGAAATATTTCTGGGGTACTACAGATACCAGGCACGTGCACAGGTAGGGCTCAACCTGTGCAGAGCACATGCCCTTTTTGCCCTTACACTCCGAAGTGCCCTTTTTTTGGTGATGGTGTTTTTTTCCCCCTTCAATAAATCAATGATATTGGTCACCCTTTACATCTGTCTGTCTGCTTTACAAATATTTAGCTAATGAAAGGTATTAAAAAGAGCTTGTGACTAAATCTTGTTGGATCCGCTCAAACGGTCAGTAAACCTCATAACTCCAGCCCCTCTATCTTGACTGAATGAACTGAAGTTCCACAGCAGCTGAACTAGGTCTGCAAGGGGAAATAAAGATCTTGTTGTTTGAATAAGTACAGCGTTTTCTTTACGCAAGAAACACTATGTCTATAAAGGCTCATAATTTATGTATTTGATACTGAGCACCGCGCCCATATAGCTACAACAAACACCTGGTGATGAAAACATAACGCCGCCGTTTTAATGACGGACAAAATGCACATTTGCACACATTCACTGGTCAAAAACCTCGTAACTGCGTTTGAGTTTGACACAAAGCCACTGAGTGATCCTCGTCACCTAGGTCAAATATATTTCTAAGAAATGTATGATTGCTGATACACTTAATTTATTAACATTTAATCATATTATATGGTCGCATGGCTAATTCATGTTTACGCTGTTAATATGCATGTATTCTAGCTAGCTAATTTTTTTATCTAGTATTCTATACTCTCTGCTCGTCTTCAAATGTATTAACGTAGTAAAACATGGTTTTACTACAGTAATGTTGATTTAACCAAAAAAAACTTTACAGAATCAAATCACTGTGAAATCTTTATATTTTATCATGCATAATGTAATACATGGTAACACTTTATTTCGATAGTCCACTTTAGACATTCTATTAACAGTAAGTAACTTTGCAACTACATGTCAACTAGCAGTTAGTAGAGTATTAGTAGACTGTCTGCTTAATATCTTCTAACACTTTCTTTGTCAACTTATTCTACTAACCCTAAACCTACCCTAATAGTCTACTCTGAGAGTTAGTAGACATCTAGTTGCAAATTAATGAGAATTAGTTGACATGTAGTTGACATACAGTTACAAAATTACTTATAGTTAATAGAATGCCTAAAGTGGACTATCGAAATAAAGTGTAACCTAATACATTATATATATTACATAGCTATAAAAATCTTTCTTCAAACGTAATTTTATTGAACTTTATGTGTGCAAAGCAGAGAAAAATTGAATTGTGTATATACTGTATATATATATATCTTCAAAATATTGGATAAGAAAAAATGAGTAGTACAAAAATAAAACAACGCCAATATTACAAAATATAACATAAAAAGTGTATAAATCACTCGTTTTTAAAAAAAGAACATTGTGCAACAGCGACACCAGCAGGTAAAGTTACAGCGGGAGTCCGAGTCTCTCTCGCCTCCCCTGAGCCCATTGAGTTTTAACAGACCAACTAAAGCGTGCAGTGGGGGGGTACTTGAGAATGAATGGGGGAAAATCACGTGAGAGGAGGCAACGCCTCCATCACGATATGATTGGATATGACTGGTTATGTTCGGCTGTGATTGGTTCATGCGATGAATCCCACCTATTGTGTTCATGTGCGTTCTATGTTCGCGAATCAGTCTGAATGAACAATATAATGGCATTAATGGGAAGACTCATTTAAAAAAGTAAGTAAACAACGCACACACTTAGATGTAACCACTTTATTACGTCAAAATAAGACTTGAAATGGTCTGAAAACAGCAGTCCGGCGATAAAGAAAAGAAAAAGTAAAAAAGCTCAAGATGAAGCCCGTGCATCCCGGTCAGGTACTAAGTTTATTAACGTTAATTAATGTTTTAATTATCATATGATGAGCTCATTGACGAAATTTTTAAATTTGGAATGCTCAAGCAGATGACTTTAAGGGAAACAGGTCAATTTAGCTCAAAGGGAATAATTTAAGATTTTAAAGGGAATTTGGACAGAATCACTGTTTTACGGCTGATCACTGAGACGGCCAGCGATTCATTGAACGAGCCATATAACATAAACTCTGCAATGGATATTAATATCCAAAATATAGTGAAAACTATTAATTAGCACAGTAACAAGATCGGCAGTTTAAGACTAACTTGTGAGCACAAAACACAAGATACTTCTCTTTTCAATATAAATAAGGCTTTATTGGATAAATCTAAGACATATAAACTAATCTAACACATAAACACACGCATTCACACAAGTTGCAGAAAGACAGAAAGTGAGGAAATAATTAGTTTAAGAGAATGAAAATGTGAAATCCCAAGTTATAGCAAAATGTGCAATTGCTTAGACCTGAACAACCATCAATCACTTAATTAACCCCCGCATTGAGTTCCTCAATGAGGTTAAAATTATATTAATGCACCAGTTCAGCTAGAATCTGGAGGTACTTGCATTGCGTTGCCTGTACGGGGTTCCCTTCGTTGTGTTCCTTGCAGAACAGGGGGGTTTCCCGCGGTCGCTGATTGGCTGGAAGTTCAGTCTTGGGAAGCCAGTGATTGGGCGTTGGCTGACGACGCGGAGTTGTGGTCTGGTTAAAGTTTTAGACGGCACTCGAGGTCGGACTCGGAGACACGGCGTTAGGCAAAACTTAACTCATAACACGAAACTCTCAACGGAAAATAAAATAAACTAAAGTAAAGAAATAGAAGTAAAGTTTGACGAGACTAGGTGGCCTTTCTCCTCATGGTTTTGGAGGAGCTGGCATGTAAGCCAGAGCACGCTCAAAAACTAAAGAAGCATGATAAAAAAAAAAAAACAAGGCTCGAAAAGGCAAGAAGGAAGAGTTGAAGAGAGTGATTTGATGGTGTCCTGAGTATTTAAACTGGGCTTTTGGACACCTCCCAAATGGTGTTTTGACCAATTAGATGTCGTCTTTGCTAGGGGTGTTGTATATTTCTCCTCCCAATTCATAAATCAAATGTTATCTTATCAGTCACATGGTCCGAGTTTTCCCGCTCTTGCAGAGTATAATTTGGACATGATTTCTATAACAAGAATATGATACAATTGACAAAGAATTGATTGGAAGAAACGTTTCAAGCAAGGAGATTCAAACACACACATACTAAACAAGAATAGCAATTCTTAAACTATTCAATAATTATTCAAAATACATACACAATAAATAATTAAGACCTGATAGTCTGATGTGTGGGTTACATACATGATATGGAGTTATGCATAGAAATGATTAGTTGCTCACAAGTCTTTTTAGTGTCATTTAGATGCATGGAAAGGCAGTTTCTGTGCCATTCTGTGAATGTATGTGAATGTATGAAGACCTGCGATTAAGAGGTCTGTAAGGAATGTCTGAAAGTCTGTTCTTTGTTAGAGTTGGGGGAAGTCAATCTACAGGGCTCGTGATTGTGTTTACTATCACGTGAGGGTCATGCTGTCATCTCTTTGACCATTTAATCTTGATTACTTGCCCTAAAATGGACAAGCTCCTTCCTGAGTTGTTATGATCAGTGTGTTCCTTTTGTGTTAATGTTGAAAGCTGTTCTGTGAAAGAGTTGGTTAGGCTTGCTTCAGACTGGCCATTGCTAGGAAGATTACGAACATCCGGTGGTCCTTGGGCCTCATGTGGAATTCGGCGTCCTCATGTTTTCAAACCATGTTTGGACCCAAATATTAGGATGTATGATTCGGGTGATTTACTATGGACCATATCAGTGTTGTGATTTTCAGGAGTTCTATGTACCTTAGTGCAAATAGCTGATGCCATTGATTTTGATTCAATTTATTATTGTTTATTTCAATAATATTTAATCTTTCAAAATGTTTTATTTAATGTGTGTAATTTAGTTTATTTTTGTTTTTTAGAGCTACAATTGTCATCTGTAAATAAAACAATAATGATTAATGAACTGTTATGCTTTATTAAAGTTTCTATTTTGACCCCTATGTAGTTTTTTTTAGTTTTATTTCTTAATATTTGGGGGAGGGGGGCACAAAACAATCAATTCTGAGTAGGGCACCAATGTGGCCAGCATGCCTCTGTTGTCAAATTAATATATGTTTTTTTTTTTTTTTTAACAATTATCATATGAACAATAATGAAAAACAGACATCACTGGAAGTTTGTAGTTCGGTCGGATATGTAAAAAGGAAGTAAGTAAAACAATGCACAAGTTACTAAAGTTAACTGACAGTAAAGAGAGAGAGAGCGAGAGTCTGAGAGCGCGCACTTCTGTTGAATGATCTCGATTGCTGTTCACTCCATTAGCGCATGCATTTGGATTAAAACAAAATCATAAACGTAAAACAAACAAAAATAGGGGCATTCACTATAAACAGCATTTATTTTAAACATCAAGCATACACAACTTATTTAAAGTGAAACTAGCAGCCTGTGTGAAATACGCTAGGCTATATGTGTCTCTCCTAACTATGCACCAATACAAATGTGTGCGTGCTGCGTATGTTTAGCTTGCTTTAAGGCCAATGTATACTTCGGTTTTTACTCGTACGCAAGGGTCCGCGTACAGTGCGCGTGATGCAAATTACATCACCAAAATCACATGCGTGTACTTGTATAATGTACAATGAGTGGTTCCCTGCATTAATGTAGGAAAACGTCTTGTGATTACAGTATTGAGCTGCTGCAATGGAGCAGCTCTAATACTATTAAAAATGACTGAAAGTAACAAACGCAGATACAATACATTTTACACACGGTAAATTAAGTGTGGAAATACTGAGGAATATGTGTTTGCTAATGAGCCAAACTAAATGATTCATATTATTATTATTATTTTGCTTCTGTACCCAATTTAAAATTTATTTTTACAAATGCTGTGAAAATACAGGTATATGTATCGGCGAGTACCAAAAAATGAAAGTATCGGTATCGGACTTGTTCTGAAAAAAAAAGTGGTATCGGTGCATCCCTAAATGCAACTACAATATTGACTAAGTGTCGCTGCGTTGAGTTTGTGAGTTTCCCATGTTCTTTATATTCAGCCAAAATCGCAGGTCCATCTGCCTTTTCCTCCAAAATGCCATTGACAAACTATAATAATATATATAAAAATAGTAATCCCCTCACAATTCAGCCAGTAAATGAGGAATTTTAACAATCACCTGTTTTGCTTCAAAAGCTTCATCAAAACGAGGTCTCTTGGAGTTTGGTCCAGCACTTTCATCAGTCTCAGAGGACACTGATAGTGTGTCAGAGTGTGAGCTACAAGAAGAATCGAGAACTGGGCATTCTGGAAACATTTAAACATTCATGAGTAATGTAGCTCCCCCTGCCCTCTTAGGCTGGCCTGACCTAAGTTCTGTAGGGTGGAGCACCGGGTTTAGTGTCTCTCGACTATAAATTTAGGCCCCTACTCTGATACTGTCACTGTCTCAGAGTACCTTCTCAGCTCCTCTTGCTGTCTGTGTTGTCCTGTCATTTTCGGCAGCTCGTGGTCTGGGCAGTCAGTACTGATCTTGCAGCGGGAGTGCACAGATCACGAGCTGACTCTTCCCCCACCAGTCGTTTAGTTCCCCACTCCCATATATGTCTCTGCTTTTCTGTCCTTCGTCGTGAGTAGATTGTTTTGTCTTTGCTAGTGCTCTGTGTTTGAGTGCAAGCATCATTTTCTTACCCTCTGTTCACCTGTGCTTCAGGACTCATAGTACGGAGATCTGGCAGCTCGAGTGGTCCGCAGTCTCTGCCGGCCAGCTCTGGAATCTCCGCTTACCTGAGCAGTATTTAATTATGATGCTATTTTGTGTTTTGTGGTGAGAATAAAATATCTCCTGTCTCACAACTCCTCTGCATACTGAGTCCTCTATCATTCCCAGGCCGTGACAGAATCTACTCACCAAATTAATGGATTCAGCAGAGGAAACGTTGCGCCGAGCCCTCTTGCAGCAGGGCGCTCTTCTGGGTCGGCAGCACGAATAACTTGTGGCTTCTCGTCACGCCTATTCGGAGATCTCTCTCCAACTTAACCAGCTGGTAGAATGCCTCGACCAGCTGCAGGCCAGCCCTTCTGCAGCTCGGGTTGTAACACCCTCTCCTGGCCCTGAGGGAGCGGTTCCTCACCACGTTGAACCGCGGCTTAATCAGCCCTCTCTATACTCGGGTTAGCCCAACTCGTGTCGATCATTCCTGTCACAATGCTTGCTGATTTTCACTCTCCAGCCTTCCTGTTTTCCCACGGAGCGATCCAGGGTAGCGTTCATCATCACACTCTTGGTGGGTCAAGTGAGAGAGTGGGGAACGGCCATGTGGGATAGCGAACATGACTGCTGTTCTTCCTTTGAGGCATTCTCGGAGGAGCTGCGCAAGGTGTTTGATCACTCGGCTCGGGGAATTGAGGCAGCACGAGCCTTGTCGCTGTTTCAGCAGGGAGAGCAGTCCGTGTCTGGTTATTTGATTGAGTTTCACATGCTCGCCGCATCCCGTGGCTGGAATGTTAAAGCACTCTGGGATCACTTCCTCCACTGCCTGGCTGAGCACGTGAAGGATTAGATCTATTCCCTCGAGCTGCCCTCTAGCTTGGATGGGTTGATCAACCTCGCCATTCAGGTCGATGATCAGATTGCTCTCCGTTCCCGGCACCGGAGAGGTGGGATTCCCTGCGAGCACGTCGCTATCAGTAGCGGCTTGTAACACGCTTGTCTTTCCGATGCAGGTTGGGAGAGCACTGCTGACCATAGATAGCGACGCCGTCGCCTGGCTAATCAGCTGTGTCTCTACTGCGGTGAGGCGGGTCATGTGGCAGCTGTGTGCCCTGTAGCGGCGCGACACTTATCACACAACAGAGAGAGTATGGTGAGCGTCACTACTACTCAACTGAAATCTGGTGGTCGTTCTGAGTTTCAAACTTCATTACAGTTCAGGGGAGATGTTTTTCAGGTGTCCGCATTAATCGACTCTGGAGCGGAGGGCGATTTCATGGATTCCGAATTGGCCACGGACCTGGGGATTTCGTCTATTGCCCTGGCCAAACCCTTTTCAGCTAAGACACTGTGGCACCCTTCTCACTAATATTACCCTTCAGGTCTACTTGAGCGTCCATGCAGTTGTGTTACTACTCTAAACTAGTCGCTTAGACACACAAGCTGACTTCAAAGAAATAGCGGCGACGAAAGCCGACGTTGTCGTCACCATGCTCACTTTCGCCAGCGTCGGATCCGACAAATGCATGCGCCATCCCAACACACTGCACAGACTACAGCCGACGGCAAACTAACACGTGTGTTCTGTGCATGCATGAGAGGAATTAACTGTCTACAGGTCTCAAAAAATTTGAATATCATGAAAAAGGTCAATATTTTGTTTGTACCTTCCAGTTTCAGAAAGTGAAACCATATATTTATATAGATTCTTACCATAGAGTGAAATATTTTAAGCCTTTATTTCTTGAAATTTTGATGTTTATGGCTTACAGATAATGAAAACCCAGAATTCAGTGTCTCAGAAAATTAGAATTTTGTGAAAAAGTTCAATATTGGAAAGTTATGGTGTCATACCCTAATCAGCTAATTACCTCAAAAAACTTGCAAAGGTTTCCTGAGCCTTTAAATGGTCTCTCAGTCTGGGTCAGTAGGCTACACAATCATGGGGAAGACTGCTGACTTGACAGAAATCATTGACACCCTAAGCCACAAAATGTAATTGCTAAAGAAGCTGGTTGTTCACAAAGTGCTGTATCCAAGCATATTCATAGAAAATTGAGTGGAAGGAAAAAGTGTGGTAGGAAAAGGTGCACGGACGGTTGCCGGCAAGAATTTGGGGAGCTTCACAAGGAGTGGACTGAGGCTGGACATCTGTCTTTTCAAGAGCCACTACGCACAGACGAATCTTAGACATGGGCTACAAATGTCGCATTTCTCGTGTCAAACCACTCCTTAACCAGAGACAACGTCAGAAGCGTCTTACCTGGGCTGTGGAGAAAAAGAACTGGACTGTTGCTCAGTGGTCCAAAGTCCTCTTTTCAGATAAAAATAAATTTTGCATTTAATTTGAAAATCAAGGTCCCAGAGTCTGGAGGAAAAGTGGAGAGGAACAGAAACCATGCTGCTTGAAGTCCAGTGTGAAGTTTCCACAGTCTGTGATTTATTTGGGTGCTGCCAATCTTCCTTCGTGCCTGGTGTTTGGTCCACTTCATCTGTGTTTTCTGAGTTCCACGTCAATGCAGCCATCTACCAGGAAATTTTAGAGCAGTTCATGCTTCCTTCTGCAGACCAGGTTTTTGAAGATGCTGATTTAATTTTCAAGCAGGATTTGGCACCTGCCCACTCCTGCTCAAGGTACGCAAACTGGTTCAATTAGACGCATGGGTCTACTGTCTTATTAGGGCCAGCAAACCTCATGCGCCCTGGACCTGAACCCCAGTAATCGATGGTGGATTGTCAAGAGGAAGATGAAGACACCAGACCCAACAATGCAGGATGACCTGAAAGGACTCTAATCAAGCAACGCTGGGCTTCCATTCACACCTGAGCATTGCCCACATTCTAATTGGCCTCCAGGCCATCACCGCACTGATTCAGTACCATATCATGCAAAAGGAGGCCCACCAAGTATTGATTGTCATATAAATGACCATACTTTTCCAGAAGCCTGACATGTCTGTTTAAAATTAGCCTGTTTTTTATTGATCATTATGTAATATTCCTAATGTTATTCTGAGGACACTGAATTTTGTGTTTCTCAATCTGTCAGCCATATCATCAAAATATCAAGTAATAAGAGGCTTGAATATATTTCACTCTATGTGTAATGAATAGCTATAGAAATATTAATATGGGGTTCCCTTTCTGAAGTAGTGAACAAAAAATATTGACCTTTTTCATGATATTCTAATTTTTTTAGATGTACCTGTATATCAGTAGCTATCAATAGTATATATTCGTCATTCAAAAGGAGAAACCGAAACAAAGATATGAGATAAACGCAGATATAGGAAATGTAAACAAAGCAGTGCTTGCTTACCATTTTGAATATCAGTAACGTTGATAACTTTAATCATTTTAAGCGGCTTATGTTGTTATAAAAACATTTGTGTATAAGAATGATTGGGAAAGATCACGTAACCTTTAAACAGCCTTCTGTCTGTACCACCTTCATTTACATTTCATTTTCATCACTTTCGCTTTAATTCCCCTGCACAGACTGGTTCGCTAAACTGAACATCCAATCAGAGCTCTCACTCGCGCCGACGGTCCCGACACCGATTCAATATGTTGAATCGGGCAAACTGCCACCAACATGAGCCCAACGGGAGCCGACGAGTGGAACACACTCAACTATGATACTCAACTATATATCTCAACAAGACCAGATGAAACTTCTAAATTATCTAAGCTAATAGAGTGTGTTAAAAATGTAAAAGATTGGATGACCAATAATTTTCTCCTATTAAATTAGGATAAGACAGAAATATTACTTATTGGACCAAAAAACAGAATCTCTTAGATTACAATTTGCAACTAGACAGATGTACAGTTACTTCCTCTACAGTCAAAAATCTTGTCTTTTGAAAATCATATTTCCCATGTTACAAAAACAGCATTCTTCCATCTTAGAAACATTGCCAAGTTACGAAACATGTTACCTGTTTCTGAGGCTGAAAAGCTAGTTCATGCATTCATGACCTCTAGACTGGACTACTGTAATGCACTGCTAGGTGGTTGTCCAGCATCTTCAATAAACAAGCTACAGGTAGTCCAAATTGCAGCGGCTAGAGTCTTTACCAGGTCATGAAAATATGATCATATTACCCCGATTTTACAGCCTCTGCACTGGCTACCTATTAAGTTCCTTATCAGTTAAAAAATATTATTACTTGCCTACAAGGCCCTCAATGGTTTAGCTCCTGCGTACCTAACTAGTCTTCTACCGTGCTATTCCTACCACGCTACAATCCCATCACGCTCCCTAAGGTCGCAAAATTCTGGACTTTTGGTAGTATCTAGGATAGGAAAGTCCACTAAAGGAGGTAGAGTTTGTTCGCATTTGGCTCCCAAACTCTGGAATAACAAAAAAACCTTCCCTTATAACGCGTCGGTGTTTCCGACACACTCTCCGCGTCTGTTTAAATCTAGATTAAGACTTTGGCCAAGCATTCAAATAATGCATCTCATAATCTTATACTGTGGTTATACCTGATCAAATGCCCATTATTATTCTTTAGCTTGGGTTAAACAAATCATTTTTGCTTGGTTGGGACAGCAGCTACGCTAATTATGTTTTTATTTGTTTCTCTGTCTTTTGCCACGTGATTTACATCCCGTGGTAACTAGGATTTACAACAAGCTTCAGTCTGGATCCAGAACACCTGAGAAGATGATGCCAATCCCTCAGAGGACCTCAGATTATGCCAACCCTGAAACAACTTACAGAACTACCAACTGTGCTGGAAATCGTTGGAACAGTAGCATCACGTAGCACCGTGAGGACCCTGGACTCCACCCCCCAGGTGACCGCTGCCACAACCTGTTCGGGAGGCAGAATAGCCACGGGGAGGGTGGGACTAGCCTCAGCCTCAAAGATCCACAACAGCGCGTTGGGTTTACCGTCTTAGAGCCCGGGCGGTAAGAGATGGTAAACCTAAACTGCCCAAAAAACAATGCCCAGCGTGCCTACCGAGAATTTAGTCTCTTAGCGGTCAGGGTTAGTTAAATGGGAGCCGAAGAAACCATGACTCTTTAAGTTCTCAACGCAGTTTGGGTCCTGGCAACGACCAACAGAATCGTTTTCTTAGTTGGAGGGAGATCCGTCCGAGGAAGCCACTTGCTAAAGTTCCAAATGAACCGCCTGTAAAAATTGGCGAACCCCAGAAATCGCTGGACCGCTCTACGACTATCTGGGGTGGGCCAATCAGCAACTGCTTTTACTTTGGCGAGATCCATTGAATACCTTCAGGCGGAGAATAAATCCCAGAACGAACCAACGTGGCGTGAACGCCACTTCCTCTCACCCTTGGGCGAAACAAACGATTCCTTCATACAAAAACATGTACGTAGTGTCCGTTGACGTCACCCGTAGGTTTGTCGAAGGATCCGTTTTTTGAAGCTCAAAGTGGGGTGGAGGCCGGCGTCGCCATCCTTGGCAGGTTGTCACCCGCGTCACTCCCGGATAATCGAACAGTAAGGGAAAATGGGCAAAGAGGTGGGAGCAGGTTACTGAAACCACGCCCCCCTAGCTCGATGGTGGTGACAACAGCGGCAATCCACCTTTTACTCAAGTGGCCAAGCCCTTAATTATGCAGAACTTTAAGAATTAATATAATTTAAACGGATGAGTTAAAAAATTCACCCCCCTCACAGTTGTCATTAAGGGCAAAATTAGCTATATAGACCAAAATATTTTTTTGTACCAGGCTGTAAACATGTTTTTTTTTCTGCTGTAAATTTGGGCAATTTAACAAGGGGGTCTATGGGATTGACTCCTTTTTGCAGCCAGCCTCTTGCTCCCAGTGTCCTTGTTTGCTTCACGAGAGAGACTGGAGGTTTGCCGCTTGTCTTCGCTGACATTCAGGGCTGTCGAGGTCAGCTCTAGGTGCTGATCCACCATCTGGGCTTGATACGGACTGGATCCGATTCCTGTGCTACAGTGACCTCGGCATAAGAAAAATTTTAAATAGTATCTGTGCAATCGAGTCGACGATATCGCTGGAAATTCAGTGTTCCCAATTAAGCAAGCCAGAGGCGACAGCGGCAATGAACCAAAACTCCATCAGTGACAGATGGATGAAAAAAACCTTGGAGAAACCAGGCTCAGTCGGGGCCCAGTTCTAGTAAGGTATATATCCTTCAGACCAGCACTTTAATTGTCAAGAACTGTTTTATTTCTTTGTTATCATTGTGCTTATGATTACCTGTAATGATATCATTGTGCTTTCTTTTGCTAGTTTCACGAGTTCGCACTAACATATAATGTGATTAAGCAATTAGTAGCATATTTGGCGTGCTCTCCGGAGGGAGGGCTCTGAGCTCGGGTTAAAGCCCGAACCCAGAGAACTCCCCCCCCATCCCAAGACTGGGATGAAATTAGATTAGTAGTGAGGTGTTGGGGTGGAGGCGGGATGCTGGAAAACTTTTGTGGAACTGAGGTAAGTTGGCTGTATATATACATATACACACGTATGTGCTTGTTAAGGTGATTAGCTGACGAGCTCCACCTGGACCAGACTGATTGATTAGCTGATCGTGCTCCTCCCGAACCTTGTTAATAAAACATCATATTTAATGACGGGAAAAATGGATCGCTGCGCTGTACAATGTAGAGGTCAATGTGCAGTTCTGTCAATGCTCACTTTACTCAGATTGCTCAATGTGCAATATTATGACTCACTCACTTGTTGTATACACTTTTATAATTGTACTGTACAGTCTATAGTCTTATTAATGTCTGTGGTTATATATTTGTGTGGTGTTCTGAGTAAGCCTCTAGAGGGTGCTCTCATATGTGAGAAAAGAATGACAAAGGAGAACATGAAGGGAGTACATGATGAGTGGCTAATAAAAAAGAGTTATGCAGAGTTCCAGACACGGAGAGTGTATTTGCTTTTATTTTGAGACACTCAACATATTGGCGACAAGGATGATTTTGAGTCTAAGCCAACCCGTCCCATTCCTGCAAACACCGGGTGAACCACAGATTCCATTCAAAGCGTGGATATCTTGCTGGCCCAGGCCGAGGAGCTACCTAATGCTAGGAAGCGTGCTCTTCTGATACACTGCCTCGGGGCCGAGGGTCAAAGACTGTTCTACACCTTGAATGTGAGTGATCAGGGAGTCAATATGTATGCTTCTGCTTTGAGTGCAATACAGGATTTTTTTGTCCCTAAATTTAATGTGGTTAATGAACGTTACCACTTCCGCTAATGGACTCCACACGCGGGCGAGACCACAGACCAGTATTTCACTGCTCTACGTGAACTACCTGCCACCTGTGAATTTGGCGCAATGGAGGACGAGATGATACGCAATCAGCTGGTCGAAAAGACTAATTCATCTTGCATCAGAGAACGACTGTTGCTGGAAGTGCCACTCGACCTTAAGAAAGCCATGACTGTCACCCGGCAAATCGAAACTGCTACAGCAGAGGCTAAAGCGATGATCGCGTCATCCGACAACTCAGTACAAGCAGTTCAACAACATAACAGACCCCGACGGAGCAAAAGTAAAGTCAATGCCACTCGCAGACCTCCAAAAGATACCCGTGCATGTACTTGCTACCGCTGTGGATCTGAGCAGCATGCAGCTAATTTTCCCGGATGCCCTTCAAAGGATGCGGTGTGCAGGAACTGTAACAAAACAGGACATTTTGCAAAGACATGTCAAGGAACCAAACGGGTGCGTGAAATTACACTGCCTGAATTGACTAGGGCTATTGTACTCGAGTCCAGACTCTAGACATTTTTCTATGGTCTCGGACTTGTCTCCGGCTCATTGGTGTTTGCACTCGGACTTGGTCATTGGACTTGCCAAATGTTCTCGTTGGTCTTGACCGAGTCCAGCAATATGCTTTTTTTTTTCTCCTTCAAAACAAAACCACATTTGCATGTGTGCATGAAACCGGGACCTCAGGCACGGCGCCAGAATTTTTTCTCTCCCGGTGCTAAGGGGGGGCTAGACCAATATGTGGGGGTGCTAAGAAAATAAATGATAATGATGACGTCAGAGTAAACCGGGGCTATTCAAAATTCTGACGGGGCTATAGCCCCCCCTAGCCCCGGTGTAGCGCCGTCACTGGCTATGATCAGCTGTTTCTCCGTCTTGGCTTAGCTTTCAATTTTGTTATGGGAAAGGATGAAGCTGATTGGTTGATTCTTGTCACATGACAAGAAATGGTGCACTTGCTGTGTTTTGAAAAGTTTAGATGTTTCTAATAAAATGTTCTACCTGTTAGATTGTGTTTTATTAACGTCTACACCTACTTCCTCTACAGCATTTATTAATGTTAGTTAACTTTAATTTCAGCATTCACTAATGCATTATTCAAATGGCAAGTTGTGTTTGTTAACATTAATGCACTGTGAACTAACATGAACAAACAATGAATGAACAACTGTATTTTTATTAAATAATGTTAACAAAGACAAAAATAAATAGTGTAATAAATATATTGTTAATTGTTTGTTCATGTTAGTTAATACATTAACTAATGTTAACAAATGACATGACATATAAATGACATATGAAATACATATTGGTGGATTTAGGCCAAGTGCAGACTTCAGCACCAACAAAACTCTGGCGTTTCAGCGCTGACTCATCTTAATTCCTCTTGATTGGCCATTGTATTCATAAGCTCAACAGAATCGTATGTGATTGGTTATAATGCTCACCGCTGTAAAAAAAAAAAAAATTTGTTTTATTTGTTGGCCCTAATATGCAGAGTTAATTATTAATTTGTTTATCACAAGTAATCATCATTGCAAAAAAAAAAAAACCTCCACTGTTATCACACACAGCAGAATTTCCTCATATCGTGCATGACTATTAGAAAGGCAAAATCAATGCAAATCATTGGATATGTCTGCCATAATAGGATAGGTGTGTTAAGGCCAGTTGGAGCTAAACTCTCCAGGGCATTGGCCCTCCAGGATCTAGTTAGGAGACCCCAGTCCTACAGAGTTGTTACTTTGCACATGCTTTTTGATCATTACAAATAATAAAGTAAAATTATTTTCTTAGAATAGGAGATATGCCTCGGGGCGACATACATAGTCAATAGTTTAAGTATTTGTCTTGAGAGATCTTTTTTCCCCGCCGGGCCGACCAATCTCAAGGCGGGCCATTTGGACTCGATCTTGACTTGGACTCGAAACTTTTGGACTTGACTTGGACTCGAAACTCTTTTGACTCGGTCTTGACTCGGTCTCAACTAGTCCTGGTCTTGGACTTGTCTTGGACTCGACAAAGCTGGACTTGACTACAGCTCTAGAATTTGTTTTATATTACATTCTGCTGGGCGGAAAAAATAAAAATAATGTTTAATTACAGACCCATTCAGTTAATGGTGGATACGGGATCAGCAGTTTCTATACTGCCCATTTGCATTTACATTGGATTTTTCAGTCTCTCCACCAAAACTTATTCTAGTTAACCTTGGGGGCGATACAATTGAATTGAAAGGATGCCTGCCAGCCAGCATCTCGTATACAGGCAATTGCACTACCACATAATTATACATTGTACAAAAGGGATCAGCTCTGCTGGGCAGAGACCTCTTTACTGGATTGTGTTTACAACTCTGTGACGGTCAGGTCAGTACAGACAAGTGCACACATCCTGTCTCATCTATAGATGCAAAGTTGGAAAACAGGCTGGGATGTTGCAAGAGAATTTGTGCATCGTGTTCATGTTCGGCCTAGTGTTCAGCCTGTGCAGCAGAAACTGAGGCGGTTACCTTTTTCAATCTGCAATGAGTTGTCCAAGGAATTACAGAAGCTTGTACAACAGGATGTAATCGAGCCAGTGGATGCATCTGAGTGGGTCTCCCCAATAGTGGTCACCTGGAAAAAAGACGGGGGGATTCGGCTCTGCGTCGACTTACGTGAGCCTAACAAGGCAGTGGTAGTGGACAGCTTTCCTCTTCCACATATGGAGGAAATTTTTGCAAACCTGTCTGGAGCAACGGTGTTTTCTACATTAGACCTCCAAATTGCTTATCACCAGGTAGTGTTGCATGAGGACAGTCGAAACCTTACTGCGTTTATGACGCATGATGGATTATTTCATTTCAAAAGGGTTCCATATGGACTGGCCTCAGCGCCAAGCTGCTTCCAGAGGATGATGCCCGAAATCCTTAAAGGTCAGTCAGGAGCTCATTGCTACTTGGATGACATCATGGTCACAGTAGCAACACTTGAGGAACATGATAAAAACCTGCAATCTGTGCTGCAGTGAATTAATGAAGCAGGACTCAAATTGAACTTGGCGAAGTGCCACTTCAGAAAAACAGAACTGTCATTCCTGGGTCACACCCTGTCTGAGAAGGGATTACAGCCTAATGTTTCCCATGTCTCTGCGGTGTCCGATGCACCACCTCCTGTTGATGAGGTTAGCCTTCGTTGATTCCTGGGTCTCAGATCATGGTATTCTAAATTCATACCAAATTACGCTACAGTGGTGGAGCCATTGCGTGTACTTTTACGAGGCTCTAGTCCATTCATTTGGTCACCTGAGGCTGAGGAGAGCTTTGAGATTGAGATTGTGAATAGTGCTGCCCTCTCACTTTTCAATCCAGAACTACCTACTATAGTGACCACAGAGGCCTCAGACTATGGGATAGGAGGGTTTCTTACCCAGATACATGCAGACCACATGGAGAGAACAGAGGATTTTGCCTCACGCACCCTGACGCAGCAGAAAGGAAGTACTCCACGGTAGAAAAAGAGGTGCTAGCATGTGTTTTGGCCACAGAGAGATGGAGGAACTACTTGTGGGGATGCTGACCACCCTTCTGTCATCTAAGGGTCAAAGCAGAGCAGGTATGCGCATAGCAAGATGGTCTGCTAGGCTGATGGTATTTACCTGTGACATTAAATACAAGCCGAGGCATGAGAATGTGACCGCAGATTTTTTATCTCGCTTACCACTCTCAAGTACTGAACCTCGTCTGGAGCATGATTTGTAAGTCGTAGCTCTCACTTCTTCTTCTCACTGCGATAACTAGTTCTGAGTTCAAAGCAGCATTTGATTCTTGTCCTATCCAAGCTGAGCTATGCAGACTGCTTGCCTCAAAATGGCCAAAGTGTCCAAAGGCACTGAATCATGCTTTACAGACATATTTTCAAGTGCAGAATGAACATTCACTCCAGGATGGTTGCGTGGTTTGTGGAACCACACACCTCCTGGTTCCAGAATGTCTCCAGCCCAAGTTCATCGCGCTTGCACATGATACGCATCGGGGCATTGTAATTGACAAAAAGGAGGCTGAAAGAGCTATACTGGTGGCCTGGCATGGACAAACAAGTAAAAACAGCTGTCAAAGCTTGTGTCACAAGTCAGTTGACAGTGACTCAACATATAATACCACTCCAACCTGTACCATGTTCTACTGACGCCTGGGAGAAAGTGGCCATAGACATCATGGGTCCTTTTGGCGCAGCACCTGCTGATTGTCGCTATGGTGGACTATTACAGTAAGTGGCCTGAGATAGCATTTGTCTCGCATCCTACCACCCAGGCCGTGGTGCAGTTCCTGTCTACAGTGTTTAGTAGGGAAGGAAACCCAAACAAGCTGATTTCTGATAATGGAGTACAGTTCACTTCACACAACTTCAAACTGTTCTTGCAAAACAGAGGAATAATCTGTGTATTACTTCAATCGCAGCTTAAAGGATAGTTTACAAACTGCTTCACTGGAAGGAAGAGAGTGGAAGGAGTTCAGCAAAGACTTTCTGCAGGCAAACCATGCAACGTTGCATGCCGCAACACAGTGCACACCAACTGAACGCTTGCATGGGAGAGCTATGTTAAACAAACTTAACGTTTCAGGTCTTCGCTTGACACCTGCAGGCAAACTGCTCACACCTCACCGGCTTGCTTCACATGTGAGGTAGAAATAGAAAAAAGTAAACAGTACAGTGACAGAAAATGCAGCACAAAACGTGTATAATTTCAGTGTGGATCGTATGTCCATGTAAAGACACCTGGAATTGTGCCAAAGACCCAGTCTAAATTTGGAAAACCCCTAAAAGTTGTGGGTAAGAAAGGACTGTACACATATAAGTTGTCAGATGGACGATGCTGGAATGCATCCCACCTAGCACCCGCTCTAGCTCCATGCAGAACAGACGAGTCCAGTGTAGTGTTGCTTTCGTCAACGAAAGGGATTATGACACATCGCGTCCGGTCAGACAAGAAGCGGCGTTATAAGGAGATTAGTCAGGAAACAGGAAGTAAGAGAAGGGGAAACGCGGAAACGATAACGAGAAACAAGACAAAATGCATGGCCAATAGTGACGATGACAATAAATTGGAAATGTAATAGATGACATATTGTTGACGGAAATACAAAGCCAAGAGACTCAAAGGATAAAGGAAAAAATAAATATGAAAACAAAATAAAATCTATGCTAAAATGTCTCTTCATTTTCGTTGACCAAAACGAGACGAAACTAAATGTTATAACGTTATTTTGTCTCGTTATTAGTCTGCATTCTTATAGTAATTTTGCAGTATTCTGTTCCGGCGGTTTCACTCTGGCTTTCATCAGTCGCCTGCGCAGACTCAGGCACGTCAGCGTGCCTCAACCCCCGGCGCGGGCGAGTGAGTGATGAACACTACGACAACACGGCAAGTTCGTCTGGACAGAGAAAAGGCGTGTGAGGGGCAGACGCCGGTATGCTGTGCTTAGATGGTAAACAAGAAGGCACGACAATTGAGAAAAACGAATAATCAAAATCCCTAGAAAGGGGGTAAGAACAAAACAAGCAAAAAGTAGGAAGCAAAATTGATAAATGGTGGAGAAAAAAAGATGGGGAGAAATGCGGCCACAAAATCACAGGGAAAAACACCACGAACCTTAAGAGACATCTCAAGTCATTCCATAATGAAATTGAGGTAAGTCAAGACATTAACGTAACGTTACTTTCTATTTTAGAAAGCTCATGCCAACTCATGAGGCTGTGGTTAATGTGTCTCATTTTAACGTTAGCTTTAAATGTTAGCCACTGGAGCTGAAAACGACTGAGACAAACATGTGTGACTAGCGTGTGTGTGTATATTTGTTTGTGAGAGAGTGTAAAGTGGGTTCTTAGTTCTTACCTGACTGACTGACTCCATGTGTACTTAGCATCCCTTGTTGGCCAAATACTGTAGCTAGTTTTGTCATTCACATAGCAATCACACTGAACTGAATTTGGCATCAACAACATGACTTTGAATACCTTATTCTAGACCAATACATACATTTAAACAAATTGTATTGGCATTAACATGCCTGCCGAGACTACTGCTTAGACTACTTCTGATTTGATTTTCTTTTTTTCTTTTATAGACAGTCAAGTCACTCACTCAGAGGTTGATTTACTATGGTAAAAATCATACTGGTGATTGGGTACGCTACTTAGCTAGTGGGTGGTACAAGTTAAAAAAATAGATTAAATTCCAGAGGCTGCATCGATGTCCGACAGATTGTATGCGACTACCTTGCTAGCTTCCCAGAAATAGCACCATTGAAGCAATCCCACCCCAGAAGATGGACAAGCAACTATTGCTCGTATTTTCTTTGCCACAAAGAGGTACAAAAACCCGACACTCCCAGAAGCAACGTACCAAGAGGAGGGGATGCCAGTGGATAGGTGAGAGAGTGTAAAGTGGGTTCTTAGTTCTTACCTGACTGACTGACTCCATGTGTACTTAGCATCCCTTGTTGGCCAAATACTGTAGCTAGTTTTGTCATTCACATAGCAATCACACTGAACTGAATTTGGCATCAACAACATGACTTTGAATACCTTATTCTAGACCAATACATACATTTAAACAAATTGTATTGGCATTAACATGCCTGCCGAGACTACTGCTTAGACTACTTCTGATTTGATTTTCTTTTTTTCTTTTATAGACAGTCAAGTCACTCACTCAGAGGTTGATTTACTATGGTAAAAATCATAGCAAGGATTTATGCTACTTAATATTTACAACAGTTAGATTTTCCAGAGGTTGCATCTGTCCTGACATTGTATCTATTCCTGTGCTAGATTCCAGAAATAGCACCAGTGAAGCAAGTCCCACCCAAGAAGACGGACAAGCCAACTAGTGCTCAGGATTTCTTTGCCACAAAGAGGTACAACGACAACTCCCCAGAGCAACGTACCAAAGAGGAGGGGATAGCGCAGTGGATAGGCCGCACAGGGCTCCCTGCTAGAATTGTCGAAGATGAGGAGTTCATCGCCATGATAGCAAAAATGGACAAAAAGTTCAAAGTGCCAAAAAGACATAAAATTTTAAACTTGATTGACAAAATGTACAAAGAAGAGAAAGAAAAGATCAAACAAAACCTGGCCACAGCACACAGAATAACTACAGGGTTGGATATTTGGACTAAAAAGGGGCTTACAGCATCCTTCCTGGGAGTCAGCGCCTGTTACTTCAACCCTGAGGACAACAAGGCTGAACACAAACTCCTGAACCTGAAGGAGATGGTTCACCCTCATACCGCAGAGTCGATTAGTACACTTGTGGAGGAGTCAATGGTAGAATGGGGGATCCCCAGAGAGAAGGTCCTCACAACGATTACTGACAATGGCAGCAATATGGTGGCTTCGTTCCACACACATGCAGAAGTTGCCACAACTTCTGAAGAGGACTCAGAGGCGGAGCACGACGATGCCAATGGTGACTATGAGCATCAGGAAGGGGAGGATGACAGGTAAGGTAAGTCTGTGTATGAAACTATGCTACTATTAATTCAGAATCAGAATCCGCTTTATTGGCCAGGTTTGCATATACAAACAAGGAATTTGACTCCGGTTAGTCTTTGCTCTCAAAGTACACAACAAACACTTTACAAATAAAGAGTAAAAACACAAGGGGACAGTAAGAAACATAAAAAATACTATATACAATATAATTAATTCAACATTTATGTAACTGGTCATATATTATTTTATGAATAAAAAAATAATTCCATAGAAAGTTAAAAGGTTAAAAATTATGCTATTAATTCATTCAGCATTTATGAAACTTGTCATGATTTAATTTCATATAAATAAAGACTAAATAAGTTCATAGGAACTTAACTACTAGAACTATTTCATTTGGTTCAATAATGTAAGGGCTAAAATTATTAAATATGTACATTTGTTTTTTTCCATGTAGATACGACTACGGAGCCATAGAGAGGACCCCATGCGTGGTTCACACCGTACAGCTTGTAGTGAATATGGTCCAGAAGGAACCCCCAATCCGAAGGCTGTTGGAGAAAGTGAGGCACTTGGTGAACAAATTTAGGAAGTCATCTGTCGCCACAGAGCGGCTGCTGCAGAAGTGTGCTCTGGTTCTGGTAAAAGACTGTCCCACCAGGTGGTCAAGTTGCTTTGCTATGATTTCGCGCTGTCTTGAAGTCAAGGAGCACCTCACAGCTGTGGCTGAGTCCATGGGCTGGGACAGCCTGCAGCCCAGTGAGTGGCAGAAGATCGGGATGCTGAGAGACCTTCTTCTGCCATTTGTGGAGCACACTAAGTCGCTTGAAAGTGACACTCAATCACTTTCCCTTGTTGTGCCAGCACTCCTGGATCTCAAAAACCACCTGTCGGAGTTCTCGCTTTCACATGGGCGAACCTACAAAGATGCAGCTACTCTGGCTCAGAAGATGCTGTCCAGCATGGATAGGCGCTTTAGTGTGTTTCTTGACATAACAGCTGACAACTTCTCACCACTTCCTGCAGCAGCGTGCTTTGTGGACCCTTGTGTAGCTGAAACCCTTCTGGAAAATGATGACAACGAAGTACAGAATCTTGTCAGAAAGGCAGAGGACTACATTGCTCATCTTGTGCCAGTGCAAGTACGAGAAGAGCAGTTGACCGATGATGAGCAAGTCGCAAATGAGGGTACAGAGGCTCCAGAGTCAACACCCGCAAAACGGCGTAGATTTAAGTTCTTCAGTGCTAATCGTCCATCGAGGCCCAAGACAGTCAAGACAACAAACATTAGGCAGGAGATTTTAAAATATAAAGAGGGGCTGTCCGAGTCCCACCAGACTGCTGCTACTAGTGCTGAGGTTGAGGAATCCGGCATTGAGTATTGGTTAACTCAGTGTTGTTCCACTGTGTTTCCAACACTGAAACATCTGGCCTTGGACCTCCTGGCGATGCCAGCCTCTCAGGCATTTACAGAGAGGGTCTTCAGTGTAACTGGTTACCTCTCTTGTGGCCGCAGGAACAGGGCTAGGATTATTTTGGAAAGAAGCGCTTTCCTCAAAGTAAACAAGCCTAAGTAGTAGTTAATGGCTGGCCTGAACAGACATGCAAGAAGCATGCATGTACTGTGTATACACACACACACACACACACACACACACACAGAGTATCCATCCCATATCCATGCAAAAAAAACTCTGCTGCTCTTAAATTGTTGATTCTGATTTGGTTGTGAAGACTTTTTGTTTTATTCCTGAACAAATATATTCAGGTAAGTTCAAGCCAACACCATGTTAACAGCTGAAAGCTGAAGGTGTAGACTTTTCAACAGCTTGACAAATTTGGGTTTTATGACAATCAAACAGAGATACTCTATCTGTGCCGGGCACCAGAGAAAAGAAAATCTGTTGTCAAAAATATAGCCAAAGAGTAATGTGTACTTGACAGTTTTGTTTTTTAAAATAACACATCCAGGAGGTTACAGTTTATGTAGTTGCTGTTGAGACTGCTGGTTATTTGGTTCAGTAGTTGACATAATTCAGTATTGTTTGTTCTTTTGTCAACGAATTCCACTGTATGCAGCCAGTGCTCCCCATCCCATTATACAGTATCTCTCTAAGGTCCAAACCATTTGTAGTGTTATATCTTTTAATAGTTTTTATGATGCAACATCTGACTTCAGTTTACAAGCAATACAAGTAACAGACACACACATTTTATTTGCACTTTTTAGTATGTTATTGTAGCTCGAGCATTCAAGCACCTTGTTTCTCTTTGTTAAACTTGAATGTATAATTTTTTTCTGGCATTGTCATGTCATGTGATGTTATTGTATTTATTTTATTTTATTTAAATGTATGTGTGTGTACTTCTAACATGTTTGGTCGGTCAAATAAATGTTGTAAATTCAAATCAGAGCGTCTTCCGTGTCTGGAATGAATGTATTCTTGAGTCTATAAGGTAACAATAATATAATAAGATAACCTTGTTTGAAATGGGTTTGGCTAAAAGAAAATTTTGGTTTCGTCTATACTACTAGGTACTTATACTATATTGACTTGGATAAATAGAATTGCATTACTAAAAAGAGACTAAAATACCGTTTTCGTCGACTAAAACTAGACTAAAATGCTCAGACTTTTATTTGACTAAAACTTGACTAGACTAAAAGAGTATGAACGTGACTAAAACTAATAAAAACTAAAATGACAGCTTCACACAAAGACTAGACTAAAACTAAAATTAAAACAGGCCGCCAAAAACAACACTAGTCCAGTGAACTGCCATTGTTTGACTCTGGGGATACCAACCCTGTAAGGGGGGTGAACAACCTGCAGTAGTTACTCGACCTGTTCGGAGTAGGCGTGCACCTGCATGGACTCAGGATTATGTGATGTAAAAAGTGCGTAATGCATTACTAGTACACAATATGTGTCTGCACAGTATAAGAAAAGGAATGTTGTTGCTGTTCTGTGAATAGTGTTTGAGCACTGTTATGTGCTTATACAAAGTGTTTGAAAATTTGCATTACTGTAACAATATTTGTTCAAAAATGGTTTGTTTTTTGTTTTTTTTGTTTGCAAATCATAATGTTGGTAAGTGGAAGTTGCAATAGAGTTGTTTAAAAAAATCTATCAATAGTAACTTGTATCTTAACTTAACTATTTGCACTGAGATCATTGTCCCTGTGGTATGTTTGTTCTTAAGAGAGAGGGCTATGTGGTGTTCTGAGTAAGCCTCTAGAGGGAGCACTTGTATGTGAGAAAAGGATGACAAAGGAGAATGAGAAGGGAGTACATGATGAGAAAAAAAAGAGTTATGCAGAGTTCCAGACACAGAAAGTGTATTTGCTTTTATTTTGAGACACTCAACTATTTGTTTTCTAACACCAGTCAGGAGCAATGACATAAGCTTCAATTCAATTCAATTAAATTCAAAAGCTTTATTGAGACATTTAAAGCAGAAAGGCCAGAAAGCAAAGATAACATTTCATGGCTTTCAGATTTTAAAACTAAAATAATAAAATTACTTCCTTCCTTCTTGCAACATACACTATTCTAGCCAGACAATAAATTGGTGCGGTTATTTGATAAAATAACGAACATGTGAACCTCACTAAGGTGACAACAGCTCTACGCCTCAGTCTTTCAAAGCTACAAGACCTGTGTATACTTGTCAGCTGCGTATATGTCCATACATGCATCAAAGTAAAAATAATCTAGTCTGTAGTATTACCCGACAAATGCCACGCAGTGAAGAAAAAGGTTAAAAATAAATCTCAGTCTCTCTTAAAAGTGTTACAGACACTTCTTCAGATTCCTGAACAAGAACAGTGTTTAAAAAGCTACTTTCCTTCACGAAAGAGTAAGCAAACTACAAGTAATACATATGCATTATAAGACAATTGCACATAATAAGAAAACACAATGATATAATTTATATCATGAAGCAAAATGATACACAAGAATACAACTCTCTGAAATTGTTCTTTGGGGAGGGACTCCATCTTTGAGTTGATCTGAATCACACAGTTGAATCTGCTGGTTTTGAAGATGAAGAACTTTATTCACTGTGAAACTTTGGATAATGTTTCTTTGTCATGTCACTTGTAATGTCTGGTTAGGACAGATTTATCCAGATTATATTTTATTGCTTTATCAGAAGAAGAATCAGAATGAGCTTTATTGCCAGGTATGTTTACACATACGAGGAATTTGTTTTAATGACAGAAGCTCTAAGGCCAGAGGCTTTATCCTCTTCAGGTCTGCTATACAGAATGACAGTGACGGAACAAAAAACACAGATAATAAAAAAATTGGAACAAGTAAATAAGGAATAAAAATATATAACTTGACCCATTTGACTTGGAGATTATCCCAGGTATATTAACACATATCGCAGATTTTTGTCGTACTACAGGCACTGAATATATCATGTGCAATTTTTGAAGTGTGTAGGCTGAGTATGAAGTTGTTTTAATAAATAAGTATGTAGATAGTTTAATAAATAGTGTGTCATGCTAGATGGATGGCCTGTAGCGGACGAAACTGTTTGGGTGTACCTATTAACTGTGTCTGGTCCGGGGCTGTCCCTGCTGCACCTAGAGCTCAATGTTAACGCGTCGACAAGATGGTAACAGTTCAAAGAGGGAGTGTGCTGGTTGTGAGGGGTCCAGAGTGATTTTGCCCGCCCTTTTGCTCACTCTGGATGAGTACGGTTCTTGGAGAGTGGGGAGGGTTGTGCCAGTGACTCGCTCAGCAGTCCGGACTACCATTTGTAGTCTTCTGAGGTCAGATTTGGTTGCTGAGCTGAACCAGACAGTTACTGAAGTGCAGAGGACAGATTAAATGATGGCGGAGTAGAACTGTTTCAGCAGCTCCTGTGGCAGGTTGAACTTCCTCAGCTGGCGAAGGAAATACAGCATCTGCTGGGCCTTCTTGACAATGGAGTCAATGGTGAGGTGGCCCACGATTCAAGTCCCTGATGAGATGTTGGCTGCCCAGGACTCTGAATGACTCCCCTGCAGTCACATGTGGAGGTTTTCTCCTGATCCCTATACTCGCATAGCTCCATACAGTTTTTTGAAGCTGTTGTCTTTCGATCTCGCTCACCGTCCTGATGAAGTCTGATGACTTAGGTGTCAGTATCTGCAAACTACAGGGACGTCACGAGATTGACAACAGTCAGGTGCCGGGGGTTAGTGACTTACGGGGTATAAAGGGGGTGCGGTCGTTGGTGTAATTCGCCCACTCTGAGGGAAGAGCATTAGGTAGAGAAACACAAGCCCTGAGGAGCTCCAGTGCTGTCGACTTAGTTGGCTGAAGAAGTATCGTCCAGTGTATTAACCCAGCTCCGTCAACTAGCGGTTGCCTTCTGTCAGGGAGAAGCTGTTTGCTCCACTGACAGATGCGGGGTCACGGGAGAGCAATGAGTTAGATTAATACATATGCAGAATGGAGGTTTGGGATGATGGTGTTAAAGGCCAAACTGAATCCACGAACAGGATCCTCACATAAGTCCCTGGTCTGTCTAGATGTTGCAGAACATAATGCAGTCCCATGTTTACTGCATCGTCCACAGACCTGTTTGCTCTGTAGGCAAACTGAAGAGGATCCAGCAAGGTCCAGTGATGTACTTCAGGTGGGCCAGCACCAGTTTTTTCAAAAGACTTCATGACCACAGAGTTGGAGCCACAGGCCTGTAGTCATTAAGTAATGTAATTTTGGATTTTTTTGGGATGGGGATGATGGTGGAGCATTTTGAAGCATGAAGGGACTTCGCACAGTTCCAGTGACCTGTTGAAGATCTGTGTGAAGATGGGAGCCAGCTGGTCAGCACATGACTTCAGACAGACTGGTGTAACACAATCCGGGCCTGGTGCTTTTTTCCTTTTCCTTTTTCTGCTTCCGGAAGACCTGGAGCACCTCTTCTTCGCTGATCTGAATTGCAGGTGTGGTGGAGAGGGGGGTTGCTGGAGGTGTTGATGGTTGTGTGGAGAGGTGTTCAGAGTGGGTGTGGGGTGTTTTTTTTCAAACCTGCAGTAGAACTCGTTCAGATTGTCTGCCAGTTGTTGATTCTCCACAGTGTTGGGGGATGGTGTCTTGTAGTTGGTGTTTTCTTTTAGACTTTTCCACACTGATACGGAGTCACTGGAAGAGAATTTAATCCTTATTTTTTCAGAATAATTCCTCTTACCACTCTGATCTCCTTTTCCAGTGTGTATTTAGCCTGTTTATACAAGACATTATCCCCCTTCCTGTGAGCATCTTCTTTGGCCTGACGGAGCTGTCTGAGTTTTGCAGTGAACCATGGTTTGTCGTTGTTGTAGGTTAAATGAGTCCTGGTAGGTATGCACATGTCTTCACAGAAAACTGATATAAGATGTTACAGTCTCTGTGAGCTCGTCCAGATTGGTGGCAGCAGCTTCAAATACGCTCCAATCAGTGAGGTCAAAACATGCTTGTAAATCCTGCTCTGCTTCATTGTTCCATCTTTTTACAGTCCTTAATACAGTTTTAGCTGATTTCAGTTTCTGCCTGTAGGTCGGTATAAGATGACCCAAACAGTGATCAGAGAGCCCCAAAACTGCCCATGGAACAGAGTGATATGCATTCTTTATTGCTGTGTAACAGTGATCCAATATATTACTGTCTCTGGTGGGACATGTGATGTGCTGTCTGTATTTTGGCAGAGATTTGCTTTATTAAAGTCCCCTAGAATGATTAAAACAGAGTCCGGGTGTTCGGTCTCTGTGATCTGATCAGCGAGTTTCTATAAAGCTGAGCTCACGTGCGCTTGCGAAGGAATGTACACACTGACGGTAATGAATAGCAAGACTCCCGCGGCGAAAAAAAAAAAAATAGAATGCTTTACCGTCAATGAAGAGCACGTCTAGATCGGAACAGCACCTCTTCTTTAACACAGTTACATCTGTAGACCACCTCTCATTGATGTAAAACATGTCCCGCCGCTGCGCAATTTTTAAAAAAAAATATTTTTAAAAACAAGATTTCCCAGTTGATTATGCGTCAGGATCTGCTCTAAACAGCTGAAAGCCCGGCAGACTCAACGCTCTGTCCGGAATGGCGTCTTTCAGCCAGGTTTCCGTGAAACACAGAGCAGCAGAGTTATAAAAATCCTTATTTGTCCGGGAGAGCAGAATGAGTTCGTCTGTTTTGTTGGGTAGAGAGCTGAGGTTTGCCAGATGGATGCTAGGCAACGGCATCCTGAATCCGTGCTGTCTGATCTTGACGAGCGCGCCGGCTCGCTTCCCCCTTCTGTGCGTCCTGAAGCGTCTGAACAGC
The DNA here is from genome assembly GCA_018155175.1 of Sinocyclocheilus anophthalmus. Lineage (NCBI taxonomy): Eukaryota > Metazoa > Chordata > Actinopteri > Cypriniformes > Cyprinidae > Sinocyclocheilus > Sinocyclocheilus anophthalmus. Next base: position 112,576 of record JADLZN010010489.1, read on the forward strand.
GCCACTGCTCCTCCGACTACAATGTCCTGCAAAACATCAGAATAATCGAAAACCATTGAAATATCGGGTGGTGTGTACTGCCAAATGTCCAGCAATTCGTCTCTGGTGAAACTAATTGCAGAGATAAAACTAAAGACAGGACAAACTAGCAAAAACATAAATACAACTGCGGAGGATGCCACGGAGGCAGCCATCAGCGTCGGCGCCATCCTTCACGGCGCCGACATTTATTCATTATTGTGTCTCATTTGAATGAGGACACGCTGGCCTCATACCTTAACTTCTGATCTGAAGAGATCAACTACTACTTTTGATGTTTTTTGGGTCCTGTGTAGAGAAGATGATTGATTGAACCACTTCCCACCTGCAGTGCCAGTGATATTGGTTTTCTCTCCATGTGGGATCCCTTCGTGTGTTTTCTTATTTGCTGACTGACTGAATCTCTGTCACAGGTGAACACTTGTATGGTTTTCGTTCTCTCCGGTGTGGATCTTCTCGTGTCTTTTCAGGGTTTCTGATTGATTGAATCTCTTGTCACAGTGTGAACACATATAAGGTTTATCTCCAGTGTGGATCATCTCGTGTGTTTTTAGGTCCTCCTGATTCTCTGAATCTCTTGTCACAGTGTGAACAATTGTATGGTTTCTCTCCAGTGTGAATCCTCTTGTGTGTTTTTAGACTTACTGACTGACTGAATCTCTTGTCACAATGTGAACACTTGAATGGTTTCTCTCCAGTGTGAATCCTCTCATGTATTTTCAGGGCTCCTGACTGATTGAATCTCTTGTCACAGTGTGAACACTTGTATGGTTTCTCTCCAGTGTGAATCCTCTCATGTGTTTTCAGGGCTCCTGACTGACTGAATCTCTTGTCACAGTGTGAACACTTGTACGGTTTTTCTCCAGTGTGAATCCTCTCGTGCTGTTTTAAACAGTTTGCTGTAGTAAAAGTCTTTTCACACTCAAAGCACATGTACTCTCTCACACCAGTATGTATTTTCTGATGTTCTTTCAAATATTGTAAACATGAAAAACTCTTTCCACACAAATAACATGAATGTGGCTTCTCCTTTGTATGAACTCTCAGGTGATTCTTCAGGTATGAAGCTCTCAAAAATGTTTTGCTGCAAGATCACAAGTGAATGGTTTCTCTCTAGTGTGGATGTTCATGTGGCCCTTAAGGCTTGATGATCGTGTGTAACTCTTCCCGCACTGATCACAACTGTACGGTTTCTCTCCAGTATGAACTCTCATGTGAACATCAAGACTATATTTGCTTGTCAAACTCTTTCCACACTGAGTGCAGGTGAAAGATTTCTTGTCTCTCTTTTTCTTTAAATCTTTCTTTGGGTCTTTGGTTTGAGAGCAGCTCAAGGGTTTTTCTCCAGTTTTAACATGATTTTTCTCCTCAACTTCACTCAATTCTTCATTCTGCTCATTTTCTTCAATAAACTCTGAAATAAAATTAAAAAGAGTTCATTTTCAGGAACTTTTATGAAAGAACATAAAAGTCAACCTGATATAACAATGGAAAATAGACAATTGCGTTACAAAATGATGATAATTTTGATGCGTTTTTATAAATTATACGTCCCTGAAACTTTCCATGAATGAGGTACGTTGGTCTTCTAATTAATATGTTTAAAACAATTGTAGTCACAAATTCCATGTTTCTATGGAACTAATAAATATGTTTGATCAACTTCAGTTATCTAACATACATTTTAAGAAAAAAAGTATCCAGTTCATAGAAATATTAATATTTGATCCTTCAGTAAGTTTATTCAACAGCTCTAAAGATTTTCCTTGTTACAACAAATCTAATACAGTTTGAAGCTTCATAACATTCAGCCTCATTAATGAAGAACAAACACCAACCTGTTAGTTCTTCAGTATATTCAGTGTGTTTGATTCTGCAGGGTTCTGAATCGCTCATCTTCTCTCTGTCCTCTTTAATAAGCTCTTCCTACTGATCTGATGCTCGTCTGCACTTGTAAACTGATGGGAATATTCCAGCATTTATTGCTGAAACACTGAATGTGTGATTGTTGTAGGAGGAGCTTCACTGATGATGTGATGTGTGTGTAGGAGGAGCTTCACTGATGACGTGATTTTTGTGGGAGGAGCTTCAATGAACAAGAATTTCTGTGTGGAAAAACAGATTTGCCAAAATCAACAAACCGTTTCCTGAGTTTTTTATTTTACTAATTTACACATTTAAGCATTTATGTAATTGAAGCAGAACAGACCATAGCATTACAAATAGTGTTGTCTCTTTGTAAATCATCTTAAAGTAACAGCATCGACACGAAGAGCACATCAGTTTAAAATGCTCATTCAGTAACACTGCACTCACATATGTGCTAATTCACATTCTGTACATTTCTGTATTCTGTCTTTATATTGTTGACATTTCTATCCGTATTTTTGGATTAAATGTAGTTGCAATAAAACGGGTTAAGAATCCCTACAACTGCAGCAGGAGAGGACTATTATTCTGTTGCGTGATACTGCGTAAGAACTGATGCCGGCACGGTTTGATTTTCGGCTGACCAATCAGCAGAAAGGGGGTGTTTAATTCCTGCCCACGTGTAGAAATCGAATAGTCAAGCTGTTTATTCATTTTTCTACCCCTGAATGAAAAACGAAAAATGAAGCCGAATTCTTTATTTATTTATTAATTTTTTTCGCAAAAAGAAATGAAAAAAACCTAAAATGGAGCCGTTTCCCCTCCCCCTCTCATTTTCTACTTTCAATATTAAATAAAAAATCTAATGACCAAAAGATACACTAAAAGATTTCTCATTCATGCCCATCTAATCAGAAATTGGGGAACAAGTTAATGACAAGAGACTAAACATAAAGGAAACTGTTTGTGTCATCTCGCTTTCTACAAATGCAACTGTAGAGAGAGGGAACAGTGAAGGCCCATTGTCTGACCTATGCCTGTTTCTGACCACGTCTTCTAAATAAAGCTTGCAAATGGATCAGCACGTCTCACATCTCTTTCGTCCCGTAACAGAATACTCGGCCACACAAGGATCCAGCAGCTGCTCAAGTGGACATGGCCAGTATTACACCGGGAAAGGATTTTATTAGCCCTTAAACAGGGTCCCCGATCTTTGGAGAACCATATTCAAGAGTTTTTAGCCATCGCTCACTATTCAGAGTTACCAGATATTATTTTGATAGAGTTTTTCTGTGATGGCGTGAATCAACCTCTTCAGTCAAAGCTTAGACGTGAGGATCCATGTTCATCACTGCTTTGTTATGCTTTGTTGACTGTTGGCTCTCTACTCACTGTGGGTTGCGGAGGAAAACGCGATTATCGTCATCCGTGCCGGTCAGGGCGACCGTGAGATTTTGTCACCACAACTCATGACATCAAGGGTAACTGATCGCTACTCTTTCCGTTGATCACCCGTTTCGTGGATGGCAGCTTCACTGGGAGCACGCTCACACAATGTGGCAAGTGACAGCGGAGCCTTTTCACAAAATGGGCGGCGCTATAACGCTCCGGTCATGACACTGCTGACTGCCGGTTCAGATGCAAGTCAAGTCACAGTTGCCCTTCATGAGTCAAGTCAAGTCATCGCTGATCATTCTGAGTCAAGTCAAATCCACCGATCGTCTGAGTCAAATCAAGTCTTTTGCTGCTCATCCAGTTCATGTCACATCACAGTGATCTCCAGAGTCAGTCCCATCTCAGCTGATCTTCGCAGCGTCACTCCATCTCAGATGAGCTTCCAGATCACGTCACATCCAGCTTACTCATCCAGAGTCACGTACATCACACTTATCATCTAGTCACGTCCACATCACAGCTGATCGTCCAGTCACATCACGCTGATCTCCAATCACTTCACATCACAGCGATCATCCAGAGTCACGTCACATCACAGCTGATCATTCAGAGTCACATCACATCACAGCTGATCACCCAGAGTCACGTCACATAACAGCTGATCACCCAGAATCACATCACAGCTGATCATCCAGAGTCACATCTCATCTGATCTTCCCGAGTCAAGTCAAGTCACAGCTGATTGTCATGAGTCAAATCACGTCACAGCTGATCTTCCAGTGTCAAGTCACATCACAGCTGATCATCCAGTGTCACGTCACATCACAGCTGATCATCTAGAGTCACGTCACATCACAGCTGATCATCCATAGTCACATCACAGCTGATCTTCCAGAGTCATGTCACATCACAGCTGATCTTCCAGAGTCTTGTCACATCCCAGCTGATCATCCAGAGTCACGTCACATCACAACTAATCATCCAGAGTCACTTCACATCTCAGCTGATCTTCCAGAGTCACGTCACGTCTCAGTTGTTCATCCAGAGTCACGTCACATCACATCTGATCATACAGAGTCACGTCACATCACAGCTGATCACCCAGAGTCACGTCCACATCACATCTGATCTTCCAGAGTCACGTCACATCACATCTGATCTTCCAGAGTCACGTCACATCTCAGCTGACCATCCAGAGTCAAGTCACATCACAGCAGATCATCCAGAGTCACATCACATCACAGCTGACCTTCCAGAGTCACGTCACATCACAGCTGATCTTCCAGAGTCACGTCACATCACAGCTGATCATCCAGAGTCACGTCACATCACAGCTGATCATCCAGAGTCACGTCACATAACAGCTGATCACCCAGAATCACATCACAGCTGATCATCCAGAGTCAAATCACGTCACAGCTGATCTTCCAGAGTCACGTCACATCACAGCTGATCATCCAGAGTCACGTCACGTCTAAGCTTTTCGTCCAGAGTCACGTCACATCACAGCTGATCATCCAGAGTCACGTCACATCACAGCTGATCATCCAGAGTCACGTCACATCACAGCTGATCATCCAGAGTCATGTCACATCACACTGATCATCCAGAGCACTCACATCACCCTGATCATAAACCGTCACGTCACATCGACAGCTGATCTCCAGAGTCACCACATCACAGCTGATCATCCAGATCATCCACATCACAGCGGATCTTCCAGATTCACGTTCACAATCACCGCTGATCATCCAGATTCACGTCCACAGAACCGCTGATCTTCCAGCGTCATGTCTAGTCACAGCTGATCTTCCAGAGTCACGTCACATCACAGCTGATCTTCCAGAGTCACGTCACATCACAGCTGATCATCCAGAGTCCGGTTACATCCTGTCTGCTGCACCAAGAAGTCCGAGGTCAGTTCATCCGTACTCCCTACTGGTATCTAGCATGGAGGATCCACCGCTGGTGTGAGCGGTCACAGCTGGTATCCCCAAACCCACTCACTCTAGCCCACCTGTTCCTGAACTAAGTCCCCTGTCTGTAGCGCTTCCCATAATGGGGATCGCTTTATGGAGTGTTTGGGCTGCATACACCACCACTGAGACTCTTGAAACAGCGGTGCCTACTATGATGTTTCCAGAGGTGGCGGCTGACGCTGCAGAACCTTCCGAAGTAGTGGTGTTCACTGCTGTGGTCCCTGAAGCGATGGCGCCTGCTGCAGCTTCACCAGAGGTGGCAGCACATGCTGCAGAACCTTCTGAGGCGGAGGTGCACGCTTCAGCTCCTTGCACGATGGTGGCGCCCAGCAATGCACCTTCAGCCTGTCTTGTCAAGGTCGAAGGAACCATTACTGAACTCTCCCTGTATCCTGGTGGTCCTACTGTAGAACCTCCAGAAGTGGCGGCATCCGCTGCAGAACCTCCAGAGGTGTCAGTGGTATCAACTTATGAACTCTCGTCCCGTCCTTTTCCGGCCAAGGAGGCCATCTATGACTGACTTTGCCAGTCCTGTAACGGCTATGAAGGCCGTCTGTGAACTCTCTGCCTGTCCTGTAACGGCTATGGAGGCCGTCTGTGAACTCTCTGCCTGTCCTGTAACGGCTATGGAGGCCATCTGTGAACTCTCTGCCTGTCCTGTAATGGCTATGAAGGCCATCTGTGAACTCTTTGCCTTTCCACTTACGGCTATAGAGACTGCTTTTGAACTTTTGTCCTGCTCTGAACCGGCCAATGACGCCATCTCTGAACTCTCATACTGTTCTGAATCAGCCATGGAGGCTGGTTGTGAACTGTATGTTCGTCTAAGGGTCACTAACGAAATTGATTTTGAATTATCAGTCTGTCCTGTTTCCCGCAATGAGCCTGATGTTGACTCTGTTCCGAGTCTGTTCCGATCCCACTGTCAATACCAATTTAGTACTGTCTATCTGCCCAGTATCAGCCCATGAGTTGTGTGTCAGTCCAGTTCCAGTCAATGCTCTTGATTTTGAACAGTTCATCCTATCTCTGCCAATACATCCTGTGTTGAACTGTCTGCTAATCTGATTTCAGTTAACGAGTCTGATTTTAAACCATCTGTCTGTCCAGTTTCAATCTATGAACATGTTATTTGCCCCATTAGTCCAGTCGCGACCCGAGAAACCTTACCTGAGCTACCTGTAGACTGTAGTAGCCTTGTCACAGCCCAAAAATCCTCCTTTGAACTCTTAGCTCTGTCTGTCATGAACTCAGAAACTATAAATGAACCATATGTCTGTCCAGTTTCAGTCAAAAAGCCTGATTCTGAACTGTTTTGCCCCCTCAGTTGTCATCAGATAAACTGTTGAGGACTCGTTATAATTCCTGCCTCGGTCCTTGGGCCCGTGTAATGTTCTGTCTGTGTTGTTTGTCTCTGCTCTCTCGTTGTTACAGTTTCTGCCATGGTCTCCTGATCAGTTTGGCTTGCCGTGGGGGTCTTCTTCTCCGTCTGCTCCGCCGTGGGGGTCTTCTGCCCCGCCATGGTGGTCTTCTGTCCTGCTCTGGTGGTCATCTGCACCACCGTGGAGATCTTCTGTTCTGGTGTTCTGCTTCGCCTTGGGGATCTTTGGTTCTGTCTACTCTGCTGTGGTGGTCCTCAGCTCCACCTGTACTGCCGGCTCCGCCCTGGCTCCCTGCTCCGCCGGTCCTGCCTCAGTCCCCGGTCTCTCCACTTCCACGTGGACCTGGCCCTCCATCCCTCCCCCTGTTCCGCTCCGTCCCAACCGCCCTCCTGTATCCGTATAGTGTTTGGAGTGTCTGCCGCTCCTTGGGGGGGGGGCTCTGTTACGTATCCGGTCCATGACCTTCCGTCTGCTAGCCATCAGAGGTCACCCTTCCATCATATTGACTCTCGCACCACACAGACTGTTACACATCACTATGGACTACATTTCCCATGCACCATTTCACTAATCACACTCTCACCTGTAGCCAATCACACACACTATATAACACCCACTCAGTTCCTGCTCAGATCGTAGAGTATTGTTTAGCGTGTATCACTGCTATAGCTGATAGCTACTTTACGGAGCCTGCTTTAGTTTTCTAGACTTATCTTAGTCTTGCCTTGTCTGTTTCCTCATGTTCTGATCATTGCCTGTGTACATTGGATTACCTCCTCTTCGTCTGCCCTGTTTCTGACTCTTGTTTGCCCCCTGCCTGGACCTTTGCCTTGTACTTGGATTATCCCTCTAGTCTCGCCCTGTTGGATTACATTCATCTTCGACTGACCCTCGCTTGTTTACCGGACTGCTCTTGCCTTGTCTTCTCTATACCTGTTTGCCATTGTCTGATATGCCTGTTTCTGACCACGTCTTCTAAATAAAGCTTGCAAATGGATCCACACGTCTCACGTCTCATTCGTCCCGTAACAATACCAACTGTTTTTGATCCAACTTCATATCCAGAACATGTAAGTACTGCACTTTATATTTTGTGAATGTTTGCAAATCGTCTTTCTGAATGTGCTTGTTAGCATGCAGCACGGCTAATGTGGCTAAGCTATCATTAGGCTTGTTTGACTTCATGCGGTGCCGCAAATATCAGCTGCCGCCTGACAAAAGCAATGCATTCTGGTTAGAAAATTTGTCCGACTTTGATCGGAGCGGCAGCCGCCTTATGATCACATGTGCCATCAAAGTACCGTGAGAGCAAAACGAGACCAGCCGCAGAGGTCAGGCGCTGCAGTTGCTCAAAATCGGCTGCAAAAGCCTTGATGGTGACGCACTTTATTCTCATTGGTCAGATTCTGCAATGACAAGTGTTGCATACTTTTTCTTAGACAAGTTCCTGTATTTAAACAATATTGAAACTTAATAATATTTAAATAACACCTTTGCAAATATTTTGATGAAAAACATGGGAATTTCAATCGCATCCACTTCTTTGGCTACAATTAATGCAAAATCCGCGTGGTCTGCCATGAATGACATTGGTTGAGCACACTACAGAAAGCAGGAAGTGTCCGACCTGATGGCCGTCTCTTTACTCCTCCCCCGCCTGCAACCGGAAGATCTCGCCAGCCGGTGGCAAGCTAGTGTAGTTCATCTCGAACAAGCCTATCGTCTCTAACTGTAGTCACAGAGACCAGAGCTATGTCGTTATTTATTTCATTTTTAAGATGCAATAAAGGTGCGTTTATGAATTATACAGATGATAAGCATTTTCAGGTTAAAAATAAAAACAACAAATAGCTCTGGTCTCTGTGAATACAGTAAGATACAACATGTTATGAGCACATTCAGAAAGGTGATTTGCCAACCTTCAGGAAATATAGAGCGAGGTATGTGCATGTCCTGAATATGAAGTTGAATCACGGACAGACTCTAAATAGTGTTCTGTGCTCATATGCGCAGCCAACGACAGAACAGTTAGCATTTTTTGCTCGAACTTTCGCCATGGGGTTAGAACTGGTACACCATTGCCGCTTGCAAAGACAGAATGGTGGCGCCGTGGGTGGAAATGTGCAGATTAAGGAGTGGTGATATTATAATAAGATCCCCTTTCTACGTCATGGGGGGGAGCGAAATCTTTCTTTTCTTTTTTTTTACTGAAGTGGTGTTATATGCAGGGCTCGAATTGAGGGGGGATGGCATCCCTCTTGTTGAAACAAATGACAAAAAGCATCCCCTCAGTAAAACCACCATCCCCTTTTGATTAATAATGTGTATTGGAAAACAACAAAAACAAGTCTTGAGAGTCCAAAAACATTCACTGCGCGATGAAGCCTATTAGAATACAGGTAAAATAACCTTATAATCCAAGCAATTATAGAAAAAATACCCATGTATGAGTTTTAATGTTTTTATTTTCATTGGCAATGTACTTTTCTGAATATCAGTAGGCCTACATGCGCGAGCACAAATGTGCTATTAAAGGGTTAGTTCACCCGAAAATGAAAATTAGGCTGTTTTTACTCACCCGTGAGGAATCCTAGGTGTATATGACATTCTTTTTTCAGACGAATACAATTGGAGTTATATTAAAAAATGTCTTTTTGGTCTTTCAAGCTCTATCGTTGTACTCAGTGGGTGTTGCAGTGCTTCGGTTCAAAAGACGTGAAATAAAAAGCACCTTTCCATAAAATAAAGTGTCTCACACGGCTCTGGGGGGTGAACAAAGGCCTCCTGTAGCGAATCGATGTGTTTTTGTAAGAAAAATATCCTTATTCAAAACATAATAATCACTTGACTCTAGCTTGCGCTCACTGTTGTAAACGGAAGCAGTTCCGGGAGGATGACGTATGAGGGCAGCGCTGCGCATGCGCTGGTGCATCTCGTGAAAACCAACGTTTGTTTACAGGCTCAAAGGAAGCAAAGTTTCATTACTTTAGCAAAGGAAAACCAGTGTCTTCTTGGCTTATATTGAAATCCTCTGACATTCTTCTTACAAATCCTCGTTTTGTACTTCTAATTATTGACCGTTGTTTTGTTTCGATCTCTCCGCGTGCGTCACTTCTGAGCGGAGCATGCGCAGCACTGACCTCATGCGTAATTCCCCCAGAACTGCTTCCGTTTACAACAGTGAGCGCAAGCTAGATTCAAGTGATTATTACGTTTTGAATATGGATATTTTTCTTACAAAAAATGCATCGATTCACTACAGGACGCCTTTGTTCACCCCCCAGAGCCATGTGAGACACTTTTTTTTTATGGAAGGGTGCTTTTTATTCACACGTCTTTTGGACTGAAGCATGCAACACCCGCTGATTGCCATGAAACAGCTTGAAAGATCAAAGCCTTTTTTTTTTTTTACTCCGACTGGATTCGTCTGAAAGAATTAAGTCATATACACCTAGGATGCCTTGTGGGTGAGTAAAACACAGCCTAATTTTTCATTTTTGGGTGAACTACCTTTAAATTTTAATACAACAGTGCATAGTAACACGGTGTTTCATTCCTTGATAATCAGTTTTTGAACGAATCAAGTGAGCCAGTGATTCAACGGCCCATTCAGATGAACACATTCCCTGCGTTCCAATGTGCATACTATCCACCCTATCTGCCATAAATAGTATTGAAAATGTATAATATCACATAGAATTTAGGATGGAAAGTACACAATGCACATTGGGAGGCAGGCTTGTTTAGTTTCTAATTGAATCAGCCCGTGTGGGACTACCGTTTGATTTGAATGATTCAATAAATAATTGATCAAAACAGGGGCTTGCTGCCACTACTGGTGGTTTTATGTCATCATATTTATCCAGGACAGGCCTAACCACCAGGTTTCAGCAAAAAACCCATTTAGCAAGATGTTTAATTATCAATATTGACCAAAATTCCTCAATTTCAGGCCCCAGAAGGGAAAAAAGCTTATAAATAATAGTTAATTTAATAAGGCTTATTTTTCATTAAATAAAAACCTTTTTAGACAAATTTTGTAATCATTGTGTAAAATTAGCTACAGGAATCCCCCCCCCAAAAAAGAAAGAAATTGACCACACCATCCCCTCTGAATTTTTTTTACAATTCGACCACTGGTTATATGTGTGTATATATAACCAGTGAATGATGAAATTCATCATTCATAAAAACTGAATGATGGCGCCGACGCTGATGGCTGCTTCCGTGGCGTGCTCCGCAGTTGTTTTTTTGTTAGTTTGTCCTGTCTTTAGTTTTATCTCTGCAATTAGTTTCACCAGAGACGAATTGATGGACATTCGGCAGTACACACCACCCGGTATTTCACCGGTTTTCGATTATTCTGATTTTTTGCTGGACATTGTAGTCGGGGGAGCAGTGGCGCTGTTCAGACGCTTCAGGACGTGCAGACGGGGGAAGCGAGCCAGCGCACTCCTGAAGCTCAGACAGCGCGGATTCAGAACGCCGTTGCCTAGCATCCCTCTGGTGAATCTCCGCTCTCTACCCAACAAAAACGACGAGCTCCTTCTCTCTCACGACAAATAAGGATTTTTCAACCTCTGCTGCTCTGTGTTTCACGGAAAACTGGCTGAAAGACGCCATTCCGGACAACGCGCTACATCTGCCCAGCTTTCAGCTGTTTAGAGCAGACCGCGACACAGAATCAACAGGGAAATCACGCAGTGGCGGGCCATGCTTTACATCAGTGAGAGGTGGTGTACAGATGTAACTGTGTTAAAGAAGATGTGTTGTCCCGATCTAGAAGCGCTTTTTTCATTAACTGTAAGCTGTTCTATTCGCTGCGGGAGTTTTGCTTGTTCATTCTCGTAAGTGTCTACATTCCTCCACAAGCACACATGAGCTCTGCTTTACAGAAACTCGCTGATCAGATCAAAGACACAGAGCAACAACACCCAGACTCTATTTTAATAATTCTCGGGGACTTTAATAAAAAAAAGCAAATCTCTCCCGTGAACTGCCAAAAAACAGACAGCACATCACATGTCCCACCCGAGACAGTAATATATTGGATCACTGTAACACCACAATAAAGAATGCATATCACTCCGTTCCACGGGCAGCTTGTGGGACTCCCGTCTGATCTGTTAGGTTCTCTTCTACCGACACGGCAGAAAACAAAAAAACTGATATCAGCTAAACCTGTTTTAAGGACTGTAAAAAGATGGACTAATGCAGCAGAGCAGGATTTACAAGCTTGTTTTGACCTCACTGATTGGAGTGTTTTTGAAGTTGCTGCCACCGATCTGGACGAGCTCACTGAGACTGTAACATCTTATATCAGTTTGAAGATATGTGCATTCCTACCAGGAATCATTTAACCTACAACAACGACAAACAATTGTTCACTGCAAAACTCAGACAGCTCCTTCAGGCCAAAGAAGATGGTTACAGGAAGGGGGATAATGTCTTGTTTAAACAGGCTAAATACACACTGGAAAGGAGATCAGAGTGGTAAAGAGGAATTATTCTGTAAAAATAAGGATTAAATTATCTTCCACTGACTCCGCATCAGTGTGGAAAGTCTAAAAGAAATCACCAATTACAATACACCATCCCCCAGCACTGTGGAGAATCAACAACTGGAAGACGATCTGAATGAGTTCTACTGCATGTTTGAAAAAACACCCCACACCCGCCTTGAACACCTCTCCACACAACCATTCAGACCTCCAGCAACCCCCCTCTCCCCCACACCTCCAATTCAGATCAGCGAAGACGAGGTGAGCAAGGTCTTCCGGAAGCAGAAAAGGAAAAAAACACCAGGCCCAGACTGTGTTACACCAACCTGTCTGAAATCCTGTGCTGACCAGATGGCCCCCATCTTCACACAGATCTTCAACAGATCACTGGAGTTGTGTGATGTCCCTGCCTGCTTCAAATGCTCCACCTTCATCCCCGTCCCAAAGAAACCCAAATTTACTGGACTTAATGACTACAGACCTGGGGCTCTAACGTCTGTGGTCATGAAGTCTTTTGAAAAACTGGTTCTGGCCCACCTGAAGGACATCACTGGAACATTACTGGACCCCCTGCAGTTTGCCTACAAAGCAAACAGGTCTGTGGACGATGCAGTAAACATGGGACTGCAGTATGTTCTGCAACATCTAGACAGACCAGGGACTTTTGTGAGGATCCTGTTCGTGGACTTCATCTCGGCCTTTAACACTATCATCCCAACCCTCCTCCTGCCCAAACTATCTCAGCTCTCCGTGCCCACCTCCGTCTGTCAGTGGATCAACAGCTTCCTGACAGACAGGCAACAGCTAGTGAGGCTGGGAAAATACACATCCAGCACCCGTACGATGAGCACTGGAGCTCCTCAGGGTTGTGTTTTCTCTCCACTGCTCTTCTCCCTGTATACCAACGACTGCACATCTAAAGACCCCTCTGTCAAGCTCCTGAAGTTTGCAGACGATACCACACTCATCGGCCTCATTCAGGACGATGATGAGTCTGCTTACAGATAGGAGGTTAAAGAGCTGGTTGTCTGGTGCAGTCTTAACAACCTGGCGCTCAACACGCTAAAACCTGTGGAGATGACCGTGGACTTCAGGGGAAAACCCCTTCACTCCCCCCACTCACCATCATAGACAGCACTGTAACTGCAGTGGAGTCATTCAGGTTCCTGTGCACCACAATCTCTCAGGTCCTGAAGTGGGACACTCACATTGACTCCGTTGTTAAAAAGGCCCAGCAGAGGTTGTAGTTCCTTCGCCAGCTGAAGTTCAACCTGCCACAGGAGCTGCTGAAACAGTTCTACTACTACTATCTACTTACTCCGCCATTATTGAATCCTTCCTCTGCACTTCTATAACTGTCTGGTTCACCTCAGCTACCAAATCTGACCTCAGAAGACTTCAGAGTGTAGTCCGGACTGCTGAGCGAATCATTGGTACAACCCTCCCTTTCTCTCCAAGAACTGTACTCATCCAAATTGAGCAAATAGGCTGGCAAAATCACTCTGGACCCCTCACACCCAGCACACTACCTCTTTGAACTGTTGGCATCTGGTCGACGCTACAGAGCACTGAGCACAGTACTCAGACACAGGAACAGTTTCTCTCTTCTTTTCTTCCCTCAGGCTATCCATCTCATGGACACTTGACAATAACTGTGGAACACACACTAGTTATTCACTCATACACTTATTTATCTAACACATACTTGGTCTTCACCTCAAATTTGCACATAATATACATTACCTGTACATACAAAAAAAACTGTCGATTGTAATATACCTGCACATACAATTTTTTATTCCTTATTTACTTGTTCTATTTACTTGTTCTATATTTTTATTATCTGTGTTTTTTTTTTCTGTCACTGTCATTCTGTTACACTGGGGAAGCTTCTGTCACGAAAAACGGGAAAGTCCTCGTATGTGTAAACATAACCGGCAATAAAGCCTCTTCTGATTCTGATTCTCTTAGTGTGTGGGATGTGTGTGTTGTTTGCATTATTCTCCATCTTGATTGATATGGGTCACTCCAATCTTTCTGTGGTGTTTTTGTTTTTGTAAGCGATGTTTCTTTGACAAATTATGTAAGAGAGAGCCACTTGTTTCATGTCACGTTTCTTGCTCATGAGTTGTGGTTTTTATTGGTGTTGGAGGCTGGGTGGGGGCGTGTGTGTTTTCCCCCATCGTGTATGGCTTGTTTGGTGTCACCTACTTCATTTTTTGGCGTTTTCTGCCCTGCATTGTAAGACATTTTCGACAATTTATGTCAACAGAAATCAACAGTTTTTTGTAGTCTCCCATTGATGTCTATGGGTGATTTTTAGGGGGTGGGACAGTGTGTGTGTGTGTGTGTGTGTGTGTGTGGTGTGAACGCAAATGTTGCATTGTGAACATTTGAAGGGTTCCACTTGATAATTGTTTTGTATAGTCTGTGTTCTGCCTTGGGGTGGATTTAGTTATTTTACTTGACAATGGAAGGAAAAATAATTGATTTGATTGTTCCCTTCATGTGCGGTTTCCCCGAACCCCCAAACATCACGAGTGTGACTTTTTCTTTCACACTAACATACAACCAGTAGCAATCCAATTAAATGTTTTATTTGTAGAGCTAGCAAGTGTTGACAACTATACAAAATCTCATGCCATTTAGATAAAGGGAACTTTGGTTTTAAATTTTTTAGCTAACATCATTTGGGGTCAAAAAGACCCTGAACAGCATCTAAATATTAAACATGACAAACATTATCACTCCAAACATCGAAACAATCATTCACACGAACATACATAAAACACAGAATCGCTCAGGTCTGAATGAACTCCACACGTTTCCCTCACATGCTTGTTGTCTGCTGTTCTAATAGTGTTTAAGTCAGCAAACACACAAACAGCGCTGTACTCCATGAAAACAAAGCAGAAACAACCTCATATATCTGTGCTTAAATAAATAGTGTAAAGTGTATTTTACAGTTTCTGTGAACTGCTCACCTCTCCTCAGAAGACTCGCTGCGCTGCGTCTGAAAGCTATGATCACGGTTTGTTCACGGTTCCTCCCTAAAGTGATTTCAGACAGACTTCTGACACAGAATAACGCTTTAATGATGCACAACAACAGAGCTTTGCTGAAAACTAAGCGAATGTTTAATTACTACTGTCATGGAAAAGTCTAAATCTGTTGTTAAATGTGAGACTGAGAGTGAAAAACACAAGCTCTGTAGTGAGAAAGACTGAAGGCAGTTCAGTACAGTCTCTTCTTCTTCTATTCTAAAAAATATCTTTCTTCTTTTTTACGTACTACTATCTATCTTCTCTAAAAAAAAAAAAATCAAAAAAAAATCTAATAAACCTAAAATATCTATCTAATCTATACTGATAAAGGCTGTCCAATGATCAAGCTTGACCTTCAACAGTATCTTCTCAGATTAGCTCTAACCGCTCACAGCCATTCTCTGTTAGAGGAAAGCTGACTGAAGATTTAGCCACAAACACCCCTTACAAAAAATAACTGCATTACAATGAAGTACAACTGGAGATTTTCAGTATTATGAAGTATAGATACAATATAACTTCAGTTCAGTGATGCATTGAAATGCATGTGAAGATTTCATATGCAAAACTTCTAAGTCTGTCTGATTTATTCATTTTTTTCTTTTTTAATGAGCATTTTTAAATTAAGCTCCTATGATTTGGTTCAGTAATTTCACATGAATGACAATGAGGTCCCTTTCATTGCCATTAAAGTAAGTCTTCATGTATAGGTCTACCACTCGTTCTACTCTGTATTGTTATGCTGTGGTTACAGAACACTTGGCCAGAATTAATTAATTTATTTATTAAATTAATGAATGGAGACTTCTGTTATGTGCAGTACTATACAAACACACGACGAAGGGGTAATCCAAGAAAACAGTCTTTACTAATAAATCCATGGAGAATAAACACAAGTAATCCTGGGGTGTATTCCAGAAAGCAAGGTTAACTTACCCTCACATATACCCTGAACTCTCGGTTGATTAACCCAAACCTTGCTTACTCGAGGTATGTGGTTCCAAAAATGTGTCCGGGAGTAAGTTCATTCAACTCGGAGTATGTTTCTGGTTAAGACTCGAGACATTCTCAACAGAGCGATGAATCGATGAGTCACCATGGAAACCAACACCAAGAAAAGAGCGCCATGCTGCTTCTTTCTTCTTCTTTTGTTCAGTGGTCATTTACATACTTCCTGCATATCGCCACCTAATTGATGGCGGTGTAATCATTTTTATTTTTTTCGTTTAATTTTAATCCTTGATAATAAGAATGATATTGTTTGTTTGATGCTAATTACATAATAAAATATATCACATGTGTATTTTTATTATGGAAATACACTGAAAAAATTATAAACGCAACACTTTTGTTTTTGCCCCCATTTTTCATGAGCTGAACTCAAAGATCTAAGACTTTTACTATCTACACAAAAGGACTATTTCTCTCAAATATTGTTCACAAATCTGTCTAAATCTGTGTTAGTGAGCACTTCTCCTTTGCCGAGATAATCCATCCACCTCACAGGTGTGGCATATCAAGATGCTGATTAGACAGCATGATTATTGCACAGGTGTGCCTTAGGCTGGCCACAATCAAAGGCCACTCTAAAATGTGCAGTTTATCACACAGCACAATGCCACAGATGTCGCAAGTTTTGAGGGAGCGTACAATTGGCATGCTGACTGCAGGAATGTCCACCAGAGCTGTTGCCCGTGAATTGAATGTTCATTTCTCTACCATAAGCCGTCTCCAAAGGCGTTTCAGAGAATTTGGCAGTACATCCAACCGGCCTCACAACCGCAGACCACAGACAGAGCGATTCTTCCTATTGTGAAGTCATGCAGTGTGAAACCCCCTGTCGCCGATCCATTGTGCAGTGTGCACACAGCGAAACTGAATGCTACCCCAGATAGTCACGCCGTGAAAACAATGGGTCCAGACATTTGAAATCGTGCCAGTGTGACATAAATGTAGCCACGGAGTCAAAATAGTGTTGGCTTTTTGACCCGCTGTGCGGCTGTGCCTGTTGATTCAGTAGTAGCTGTTCGCTCATGTGCAGGATCTGCTGCAAAGTGTCAGGAGTGTGTAACGTTTAAATGATGAAATGACTCTCAACGAATGCTGACGGGCATGATCTCTGGGCCAGGTGTTTGGGGGTCCCAAGTGTGACCCCTAGTGTCAGCACTCGACATCACATTGAAGTGACTGACAGCCCTTGGCTTTTATCAGTCATACCATACTAAAGGTACTTAACCCCAAACTGACTGTATAACATCTACATCTCTTATTTTCAAACAGGAAACAATGGACAATACGGCTGGAGAATGCAGTGCAGTCATGGAATCTGATCCACCCCAAATGGTATTGATTTATGTGCCACTTTTAATAAAGTGCAGTTGCCACCTGTGTTGACATGACACTTAGTTTGCAGTCATATTTAAATATAATTTGTCAGTACTCGTGTAATTTTTAATAATTACATTTTATTAACTTCTTAATCTTAATTACTTATCAAGTTAACATGTCACAAAGGAATCAATGGACAACACCGTTGGAGAGTGCAGTGCATTTTTGGAATCCACTGATCGAACCCAAATGGTATTGAGATATATCTCCACACATGTTGTTCACCTCTGATCTGCTACTCCAGCGTTTCCCAATCCCAGTCCTCGCGCCCCCCGCTCTGCATATTTCGTATGTATCTCTTATCACGCACAACGTTTGTTCTATTCGACTGTAAGTGCCCTACGAAGTGGACATCACAGGATATTCCGCCATGATTCCAGTTCGAAACTAGTGTATATGTTCCATTCAAAGTGCATTAAAGTGTGCTAGACATGAAATTAAATTTTTTTTTTGTATTTATTTACAGAGGTATATGACGTCCACTCGTCTGTGTGTGCAGATGCTGCAGGCAGCAGCGCAGCGCAAGTCCATGAATTAATGTTCCAAAGTTAAGTAAACTTAAACGGATTTCCCCTGCTCAGGGAGTAGGGAGCAATGAACATGGTGTAGGGATCATATCAATTGGAACGCAGTTTATGCATGTAGCTCTCTACTAACTGGTTATCTGAATCCGGTGTGTTAACTAATGCCGAGTTCACACTGCACGATTTTCAAAGACGTCGCATCACTGTTGGTTTCACACTGAACGACTATCTGGGGTAGCATTCAGTTGCTGCTGTGTTCACACTGCACGATGGAACGAGACAGGAGGAGGTTACACACTGCATGATTGTACAATAGGAAGAATCGCCGACAGCTCTGTCTGGTGCAGGGTTGCCAGGTTTTCACTACAAAACCCACTCAATTACTACTCAAAACTAGCCTGAAAATAGCCCAATTGCTTTCGAGGAGGTCCCCCAGTAAAAACCGTGTTCGGGGGTAAAATACAAATTTTTTTGTAGACTTAGTCAAATTTTCTTGCTCTTTCAATTGCATAAAATGTGCATTTACATTCCATCTCCGTTATCATGAAACTGATGACGCATCACAAAAACAGCTCCAATCACAGCATCCTACATTCACCGGTTGTTGCCGTTTGTAAATGTCTCAATTAAAGACTTGTAAATGCCGCTTTAGAGTTCCTGCTGCTGGTGCGAATGCAACCAGGGAAATGGCCTGAGGGAGAAATTGGTTCTCTAGGAAGGACCCTACTGGCTAGTTCCTAGAACACAGTTCCTACAACTACGTGCTGAAAAAGCCCCTACTGTCTTCATAAGTTTGGCAAATACATATAAAGGTGTAATTGTCACAAGCAGTTGATCTGTATTTACACACGGCTAGTAAATTAAAAATTTACAAAAAAAAATTTTCTAATGTCTTTATTAGATTGCAGGAGGGCTTGGAAACACTGGTGGTGCTAAAAGCACTACAAGAAGACACTAGCCTATGGAACTTGTTTATTGTGCTCCACTGACAGCTCAGCAAATCACAAATCAGTTCACATCGTTTGGAGGAGGAGCGTGCTGTTGGCCTGTGGAGAGGCTGGCTAATCGACATAGAGGGTATGCATGCTCTAACTACTAATGTCTTCGTTTAGTTATGACCACCATAATGAAGAAAAAATAAATACTTTGGACTAGAGGTGTGAATCTTCTATTGCCTCATGATTTGATTTGATCACGATTCAGATGGTACTGATTCATTTACAAAACGATTCTTGATGTATCACAATGCATCTTTTCCTCACATTCTTTTATTAAAAAGAATTGACCCTTTGCACACTACTTGATTGACAGGTGATCTGACCAATCATAACGCTGAATCCGCCGTTCTGTCCGACAAACAAATCAGACAAGAGAGTAGATTGACTTCAGTGGACTTAAACTTGAAACATTGTGTGTATTGACGTCTTTCCGTGGTTGAAAGTACGTCTTTTCGTGCTTTAAGTAAAGACGATCGGTTCACGTGTCATTGAATAAGGCCATACAGTGATCTGTCACAACACATTAAAGAGCAACAAAACGGTATTTATTGTTTTAATTTCTTTAAAAAAAAAAAAAAAAAAATTTTTTAACTGAGACCTTATTTCATACCAGAAGTAACCTGGGGCCTGTTCCATAAAACAAGTTTACCAACTAAGCCAGGCTTATTTCCGTCGGACTCATTTTGAACCGAATCAGCTGGCAGTAAGTCAGATAAACCTGGCGTATGTGGTGAACTTGTTTTGTGAAGCCTCTGTCTTGTCTGTCGGAGTGCCGTCAGTTTCCTCTTCGTTCCGCGGTTGTGTTTTTCACTGCGTGAGAACATGTGTAGTGTGACAGCGGCCTTGAGTGTCGGACTTAGCAACAGTTACAAAGGAGGGGGGGGCGGGTTTTTGCAAAGGGTCAATTGCTACTTTAATAATCACAATGTAGCTTTCTGTTCATTTCAGTTTATTAAAACTAACCGTTCTACAAATAGTAGAACAATTATAAGAAATTAATGCCTGTTCAGTTCTGTAAATTTCATTGAAGTAAGAAAAACTAATGGAATTATGAAATGTAAAAATCACTGCTTAGTCTTTGGTATATTTATTACAAATTAACTGATCGCTCAAAAGCAGTGATTAACTTTTCTCTTTTACTGTTTGTTTCACATTAATGACTGAAGGCAGCATATTATGACCATATGCATGGATCTAATATAATGTTAAAACATCGGATGTTTTTCCTGGCTTAAGATATATCCAACTGTTTTGTGTGAATACTCGCCCAGACGGGTACTGTGTACCGACTATTCAAGCGCTACTGAAGTCAGGATCGTGTGTTGTCTGAGAGGCGTTACATTAAATTACACATTAGATTATATTCAGTTAAATGTGAAGTATGTTAACTGTTACAGGATGATTGACAGGACAGTTTATGGTCACAGGATGCATGTAACTAAGCAACAGAACGTCCATTAAAAGACCATTTTCTGATGTGGCAGTATGTCCTAAAGCTTGTCTTCTGATTTGCTACACATCTAAAAATTCTTCACCAAAAAAGTACATACTGTTATACATACTGTACCCCCCCACACACATTTCTTTTCTTTTTAATTTTAGGTGGAGATGCTGTGTTGACTGTAGAGCAAGAAGTCAGAGTGACATTTGACGATCTGTTGACGTTTGCCACAGGCACAGATCGAATTCCTCCACTTGGGTTTGATTCACTAGCGTTTCTACATGACCCAGTAAACGGAGTGAAGAGAATTTATCCGGAGGCCCACACGTGTGCACTGATTCTGAGGCTCCCAATACATGCCTTGTATGACCGCTTCAGCAGACATGTGATTTTGGGCATGTGCAGACCCCACATTTTGGGCTAGCCTGATGGGTTATTCATGTTCTTGTTGTTTTTTTTTACTTGTTCTGCTGTTGTGTTGTTCATGTTGAAATATAAAATGTTTGACAACATTGCCTTTTATAGTATATTTTTTTTAAGTCTTCAAATTAAATGTGGGATAACAATCAAAATGTACTCTGAATTTTATTCTTAATATTTTTAGCTAGTATCGTGATAACCCAAAACTTCAAATGTGTTGGTTAGTAATGATGATGAAAGTAAGACATAGACAACTTCTCCAAAGCGATGCCAGTGTATCATTACTATTGTACTTTATTCCTGAAAATGAGCACGCAGTACAAACACTGGCTTGAAATAATCACAATTACAAAAATAGGCAACAAGACAAAAAATTAATAATTGCACTGGAAAAGAGACACAACAAAATGGAAAAATATGAGTTGTATTCTAAATATTAATGGTTTCAGAAATGTTCTAAATGTTAGTCAAATAAACCACTCTGTTTATCCTACAGGCCAAAAGTCATATTTTTAAGGGACATGGAAAAGTTTTGCGTCTCCATACATTATGTTCTAAAAACTACATGTTTGGCACAGCATAAAGATCCCTATTCCTTTAACACTTTGGTACTCTTCATTTTCAATTCATCAAAAAGGTAAATTCAGGGAATCCGCCCGGTCTTGACTAGATCTCGTGCCTCGCAATATTACAACATGTGGATATTTCTTGTTGAGGTGAAAATATGTCTCGCAATATCAGCATAGTTTGTGGCCATGCATTATCTTATTCTGAATTGTACCGTTATCTGTTTGTTTCCAATAACGTGCTGTGTTTCACTGTTACGTGGAGCACATCTCCACAACTCGGTCAACAAACTCCTCTCTGCATATGCTAAGAGTTTGGGTTCATTATAACGTTCATCTGTGGACGAAAGGTGCGCCGTTGAAAACATAACAAATATTGATATGCAGTCACTGGGCCGCTGGCGCCCTCTGTAGGCATTTTAATAATACATATTGTACATAGGTTTATTGTTTAGATGTACATTTCTTAATGTATTTTAACAGTGTTGTTCAATGAAACCATATGATTACTCTCTTTTGATGTTTTATTTAAACCAATTATTATTGCCTCATCGTTACAGATATTTTAAGTCTATTTTTAAAGATTTACAGTTTAAGCTACTGTTCATGTAAGTCTTATGTTTATTACATAAAATACCAAATCATCAGTAGATCGCTCATTTAACAAAACAATCGTCAGTGACAGCGCAGTTTAATGTTTCAAAATGCACCTGCATTGTTTATACACTTCTTTAACAATTCTATTAAAATGCCGTTTCATCGCCTTCAATCTAAAATTAACAAACCACCAAAAATAATAAAAAAAAAATGCCAAAAAATCGACAAAAACCTCTCCGATGAATCTAAAATGTATTCCCAACAAACATGTTTTTGGTCGCCCCAGATGACTCGGCAAACAGGACAACTGTGAGCACCATACCTTTATGTGTGAATTTATGTGTCTGTAAAGTTGATGTTGTAAAAATACAATTAATTTTCAGCTCTGTTGATGGTGTATAATTTGTAGTAAAGTAATAATGTAAAACCGAAAATAATTTAATTGAACACTACTTGAGGTATTTGGTGTCACAGTCTGGAGGCGACGTACTTCTCACGACGTACTTATCAGGCGTCTGTGGAGGCGACGTACTTCTCAACGACGTACTTATCAGGCGTCTGTGGAGGCACGTACTTCTCACACGTAAAAGTACACGACTGTCAATCCAGCTGGTGATCCTGTCACATTGCTCTCCGCGCCATAGGGGGGGGGCTTTCATGTAACATCGTGAAATACGGTTTGATGAGAGATAGCTGCTCGTCCGCGTGCATATTGGTCGGGGCAGACACGTTGTCTTCAGGTGTTAGAGGATGAGGATGATTACACGGGGAAGTCCACGGCGGTATCTCATCTGTTGACGCCGGGCGCTGAATGCTGTTCTGATGGTCGTGTCGGTTGTGCTTCCGAGGTGGAGCGCCTGTCTGGATAGCCACACTCAGGGAGGGGGGGGGGCGGCAGGTGCAGTGCAAGTCTGAGACCTACAGTGAATATGCCCGAGTAGATGTTGGTCTAGTAGGGAGGGGGTTTTGCTGTCACTGAGGATCTGCTGTTGAGCTTGTGCTGGCTTCTCGCGTGTTTGTACTTGTGTTCAGTCGTGGGAAATCGTTGCTCGCTTGGGCCCTGGGTTGACACTGATGAAAGGAGGGCTCGACACAAGTACGGTTTATTTCTGGTGTTTACGGAGTCAGAGAGTCGGCCCATTAATGCCATTATATTGTTCGTTCAGACTGATTCGCGAACGTAGAACGCTCATGAACAAAATAGGTGGGATTTATTGCATTAACCAATCACAGCTGAACTAACCAGTCATATCCAATCATATCGCAATGGAGGCTTTGCCTCCTCTCACGTGATTTTTCCCCATTCATTCTCAATTACCCCCCCCACTGCACGCTTTAGTTGGTCTGTTAAAAAAAAATTCAATGGGCTCAGGGGAGGCGAGAGAGACGCAGACTCCTGCTGTTACTTTACCTGCTGGTGTCGCTGTTGGACAGTGTTTCTTTAGAAAAAACAAGTGATTTATACACTTTTTAAATGTTATATTTTGCAATATTGGTGGTTTTATTTTTGTACTACATTTTTTTCTCATCCAATATTGAAGATATATGTATATATATACAGTATATACACAATTCAATTTTTCTCTGCTTTGCACACATAAAGTTCAATAAAATTACGTTTGAAGAAAGATTTTTTTAGCCATGTAATATATATAATGTATTACATTATGCATGATAAAATATAAAGATTTCACTGTGATTTGATTCTGTAAAGTTTTTTTTGGTTACAACAACATTACTGATGGTTTTACTACATTTATACATTTGAAGACGAGCAGAGAGTATAGAATACTAGATGTACAAATTAGCTAGCTAGAATACATGCATATTAACAGCGTAAACATGATTTAGCCATGCGACCATATAATATGATTAAATGTTAATAAATTAAGTGTTTATCAGCAATCATACATTTCTTAGAAATGTATTTTACCTAGGTGACGAGGATCACTCAGTGGCTTTGTGTCAAACTCAAACGCAGTTACGGGGTTTTTGACCAGTGAATGTGTGCAAATGTGCATTTTGTCCGTCATTAAAACGGCGGCATCACATTACGTTTATATCAGGTTACAAAGTTTGTTGTAGCTATATGGGCGCTCAGTTTCAAATATATAAATTATGAGACTTTATAGACATAGTGTTTCTTGCGTAAAGAAAACGCTGTACATATTCAAACAACAATATCTTTATTTACCCTTGCAGACATAGTTCAGCTGCTGTGGAACTTCAGTACATTCAGTCAAGATAGAGGGGGTGGATTTATGAGGTTTACTGACAGTTTGAGCGGATCCAACAAGATTTAGTCACAAGCTCTTTTTAATACCTTTCATTAGCTAAATATCTCTAAAGCAGACAGACAGATGTAAAGGGTGACCAATAGCATATTTTCTTCTGAAACCGTTCAAAATAGCCTATAGGCTAGGTATTGTGTTTAATGTTTGTACATTATTACATTTCGCTTTATTTACCAGTGTTATTTATGAATGTAATAATGCGATTTGTGCTTATCTGTGTTTAACCTAAACTACAAGGTAACATTAATGTAGCCCTACATAGCCTACCGGTGTCTAAATATGATTTCATATGGTGTATGCTACAAAAAAAAAAAGTAGACCCGCCACACACCCTCCACTGCATGAGCAGCGATAAATACATTGGGCATTTTATAATACTTCTGTGGATATTTTGGTGAAGGTAACTCAAAAGCAGTGTAACGCATTACAATCCAGAGACAGCAATGTTGTAATGTAACTAATTACTTTCAAAAGACAGTAGCTAGTAATATATAATGTGTTACATTTTGGAAGTAACTTGCCCAACACTTTTAAACTCACACACATGCGCAGAGTTCTGGCCTTAAGACCTCTTCCTTTCTCTCCAGCACTGCAGGGACGTACATTAACCGAGATGTGGAGCGTGTAAACTGTGACTAACTCAGACGCTTGACGGAGCGCTTTAAACGCGTAACTAAGCAACAGAGCGCTATTCTGCTGCACACTCAGGAGTACGCACTGCAGTGTGCATCTGTTCCGCGAGCGCGGTAACCATGGTGACGGCGGTGTGCCGACGCGGCCGCCGTAGCCCGTGCGCGGAGACCCCGCGCCATCAGAAGAGCGACGACGCAGCGGAAGACACACAAGATGGCGGCGATCGGCGGATAGACGAGCATTCGCGCGAACACTGCGAGATAACCGCGACCCGAGGGATGCTAGGCTGACCGCGCGGCTGCTGCAGGGACGCTAGGTGACCGAGGAGAGCTTGACGGTGGCGCTGAGACAGAGACAGAGACGCGCGGCTCTCGGCTAACGGTAGATCGGGCTTAGGATGAGCGGCGGGCGTCAGCGCTAGTTCCGCTGGAGACGATGAGCGACACCCGGCGGCGCGTCAAGCTGTACACGCTGAACGAGGAGCGGCAGTGGGAGGACCGGGGCACGGGGCATGTGTGCTGCTCCCTCACCGACAGCCTGAGGGTCACCGGCGAGGCGGACGGTAAGAGCCGCTTCTCTCCTCTCCTCCTCCTCCTCTCCTCCTCCGTTGAGTTCAGTGTGATGAAGCTGTGTCTGGGCTCTTCTGCAGGCTCTCTGCTGCTGGAGTCCACCATCCAGCCCGGCACCGCCTATCAGAAGCAGCAGGTGAGTTCAGCAGCTTCCCGGGGCTCCGCCGAGGGGCCCGGGGCCAGGGTCCTGACCGCTGTGCCGTCTGTCTCCCCAGGACACGCTCATCGTCTGGTCCGAGGCGGAGAACTGTGAGCTGGCTCTGAGCTTCCAGGAGAAGGCGGGCTGCGACGAGCTCTGGGAGAAGATCTGTCAGGTGGGTGTCTCTCTGTGGGATGGATGGGGCTGGGTCCCGCTGATGGTGAGCGGGTGTGAGTGTGTGTGTGTGTGTGTGTGTGTGCAGGTGCAGGGCAAGGATCCGTCTGTGGAGATCACGCAGGACCCCGGGGACGAGTCTGAGGAGGAGCTGGCGGAGAGCGGTCACCCGCTGGAGCTGCCCCCCTGCGAGCCGGGCCGTCTGGAGGAGCTGGAGGAGCTGGTGATGTCCGTGCTGCCGTCGCCGGTCCGGCGGGAGAGGCTGGCGCTCGCTCTGCTCAGCTCGGGGTACATCAGGAAGCTGCTGCAGCTGTTCCGGGCGAGCGAGGAGGAGGGCGACCGCCGGGGCCTGCAGCAGCTGCACCAGATCGTGCGCGGCCTGCTCCTCCTCAACAAGGCCACGCTGCTGGAGGTGATGTTCTCCGACGACTGCATCATGGACGTGGTGGGCTGCCTGGAGTACGAGCCGGCGCTGCTGCAGCCCAAGAGCCACCGCCAGTTCCTCACCGAGACGGCCCGCTTCAGAGAGGTGATCCCCATCAGGGACTCGGAGCTGCGGCAGAAGATCCACCAGACCTACCGCGTGCAGTACATCCAGGACATCATCCTGCCCACACACTCCGTCCTCGAGGACAACTTCCTGTCCACGCTGTCCTCCTTCCTCTTCTTCAACAAAGTGGAGATCGTCAGCATGCTGCAGGTGTGTGTGTGAGAGAGAGAGTGTGTGTGTGTGAGAGTGAGTGTGGTGTGTGTGTGTGAGTGTCTGTGAGTGTGAGTGTGTTTGTTTGTGTGTGTGAGAGTGAGAGTGAGTGAGAGAGAGAGAGATAGAGAGAGAGTGTGAGTGTGTGAGAGTGAGTGTGTGTGAGAGTGTGTGAGAGTGTGTGAGAGAGTGTGTGTGGTGAAGTGTGAGAGAGAGAGTGTGGTTTTGTGTGATGTGGAGAGTGAGGTGTGGTGGGTGATAGTGTGTGTGTGTGTGTGTGAGAGTGAGAGTGAGTGTGTGTGAGTGTGTGTGTGTGAGATAGTGTGTGTGAGAGAGTGTGTGTGAGAAAGAGAGTGTGAGTGTGTGAGAGAGAGTGTGGGTGAGTGAGAGTGTTGAGAGAGAGAGTGTGTGTGAGTTTGAGAGAGAGGGAGAGTGTGTGTGTGGTGAGTGTGAGAGTGTGTGTGAGAGAGAGAATGTGTGAGTGTGTGTGTGTGTGTGTTTTTGTGTGTGTGTGTGAGTGAGTGTGTGGTGTGTGTGTGTGTGAGGAGAGTGGTGAGTGAGAGTGAGTGTGTGTGAGTGTATGTGTGTGAGAATGTGTGTGTGTGTGAGGGGTGAGCGAGATCCAGTGAGAGTGTGTGTGGAGTGTGTGTGATGAGGGAGCGAAGGTTGTGTGTTTGTGTGTGTGTGAGGGAGTGTGTGTGTGAGAGTGTGTGTGTGTGTGGGTGTTTGTGTGTGTGTGTGTGTGTGTTTTGTGTGTTTGTGTGTGTGTGTGTGCGAGAGTGAGAGTTGTGTGTGTGTGTGAGAGAGCGGGTGAGTGTGTGTGTGTGTGTGAGTGAGTTTGTGTGTGAGTGAGTTTGTGTGTGAGTGAGTTTGTGTGTGTGAGTGTGTGTTTGTGAGAGAGAGAGTGTGTGTGAGTGTGTGTGTGTGTGTGTGTATAGTGAGAGAGAGTGTGTGTGTGTGTGGTGTGTGTGTGTGAGAGAGTGTGGGTGTGTGCGTGGTGAGAGTGTGTTGTGTTGTGAGAGAGTGAGGTGAGTGTGTGTGTGTTTTGTGAGATAGCGTGTGATGAGAGTGTGAGTGGGTTGGTGGAGATTGTGTGTGTGTGTGTGAGAGTGAAGAGTGTGTGTGTGTGGGTGTGAGTGTGAGAGTGTGTGTGTGTGAGTGTGCGAGTGTGTGTGTGTGTGAGAGAGTGAGAGTGATTGTTTGTGTGAGAGTGAGTGTGAGAGTGAGAGAGTGTGTGTGTGAATGAGAGAGAGTGTGTGTGTGTGTGGAGTGAGGTGTGAGAAGAGAGAGTGTGTGTGTTTTGGAGAGTGTGTGTGTGGTGAGTGAGTGTGTGTGTGAGTGAGTGTGAGAGAGAGTGTGTGTGTGTTTGTGTGTGTGTTTTTGTGTGTTTGTGTGTTTGTGTGTGTGAGAGAGAGTGTGAGTGAGATTGTGTGAGTGTGTGGTGAGTGTGAGAGAGAGTGTGATTGTGGTGAGTGTGAGAGAGAGTGAGTGTGTGTGTTTGTGTGTTTTTGTGTTTGTGTTTGTGTGTGTGTGCGAGAGTGTGTGTGAGTGTGAGTGTGTGAGTTGGAGTGTGAGTGAGAGTGAGTGTGTGAGAGAGTGTGTGTGTGTGTGTTTGTGTTTTTGTGTGTGTGTGTGAGAGAGTGAGAGAGAGTGGTGTGTGTGGTGATAGAGTGTGATTGCGTGGGTTGTGTGTGAGTGTGAGGTGTAGTGGTGTGTGTGTGAGAGAGTGAGAGTTGAGTGTGTGTGTGTGTGTTTGAGAGAGTGTGAGTGTGTGTGTGAGTGTGTAGAGTGTGTGTGTGTGTGTGTGTGTGTGTTTTTTTTTTGTGTGTGTGTGTTTGTGTGTGGGTGAGTGTGTGTGTGAGTGTGAGTGTGTGTGTGTGTGTTGTGAGTGTGTGTGTGTGTGTGTGTGTTTTTGTTTGTGTGTTTGTGTGTGTGTGAGAGAGCGTGTGAGTGAGAGTGTGAGTGTGTGTGAGTTTGGTGTGTGTGTGAGAGTGACGTGTGTGTGTGTGTGTGTGTGTGTTTGTGTGTGTGAGAGAGAGAGAGTGAGGGAGAGAGAGTTTGTGTGTGAGAGAGTGAGAGAGTGTGTGTGTGTGATTGTGTGTGTGATTGTGTGTGTGTGAGTGTGTCTGAGTGTGTGAGAGAGAGTGTGTGTGAAGGTGTGTGTGTGTGAGCGTGCGAGTGTGCGTGTGTGTGTGTGAGAGTGTGTGTGTGTGTTTGTGTGTGTGAGTGTGAGAGAGAGTGTTGTGTGTGTGTGGTGGTGGGTGTGTGTGTGTGTGTGAGTGTGATGTGTGAGTGTGATAGTGTGAGTGTGATAGTGATAGTGTGAGTGTGTGTGTGATAGTGTGAGAGTGTGTGAGTGTGTGTGGGAGTGTGTGAGAGAGAGTGTGTGAGTGTGTGTGTGAGTGTGTGTGTGAGCGTGAGTGTGTGAGAGTGCGTGAGTGTGAGAGAGAGTGAGAGTGTGAGAGAGTGTGAGAGAGAGTGTGTGTGTGTGTGGGAGTGTGTGTGTGAGAGTGAGTGTGTGAGAGTGAGTGAGAGTGAGTGATGTGTGTGTGTGAGTGTGTGTGTGTGAGAGAGTGTGTGAGTGTGTGAGAGAGTGTGTGGGTGAGAGTGTGTGTGTGAGAGAGTGTATGTGAGAGAGAGGGAGAAAGTGTTTGTGTGTGTGTTAGAGAGTGTGTGTGTGAGAGAGTGTGTGTGAGAGAGTGGATGTGTGTAAGAGTGTGTGTGTGAGAGAGTGTGTGTGAGCGCGTGTTGTGTGTGTGTGTGTGTGAGAGATGTGTGTGTGTGAGAGAGAGTGTGTGTGTTTGTGTGTGTGTTTGTGTGTGTGTATTTGTGTGTGTGTGAGTGTGTGTGTGGGAGAGGGAGTGTGTGTTAAGGTTGTGTGTTGTGATGGAGAGTGTGTGTGTGTGAGTGTGTGAGAGAGAGATGTGATTGTGAGTGTGTGTGTGAGACTGAGTGTCTGTGAGTGTGTGTGAGAGAGAGTGTGGTGTGTGTGTGTGTGAGAGTGTGTGGTTCGTGTGTCTAGTGTGGAGAGAGAGAGTGTGTGTGATGTGTCTGATGTGTTAGAGAGAGATGTGTGAGTGTGACGTGTGGGTGTGTGAGAGTGTTGTGAGATGTTGTGTGTGATAGTGGTGAGTGTGTGTGTGTGATAGGGCTGAGTTTGTGTGAGAGTGAAGTGGGTGGGTGAGAGTGAGTTTTTGTGTGTGAGAGAGTGAGTGTGTGTGTGAGAGTGAGTGTGTGTGTTTGTGTGTTTTTGTGTGTGTGTGTGAGAGAGTGTGTTGTGTGTGTGTGTGTGTGAGAGTGTGTGTGTGTGGGAGAGAGTGTGTGAGAGAGTGTGTGTGTGTGTGTGTTTGTGTGTTTGTGAGTGTGTGAGTGTGAGAGTGTGAGAGTGTTTGTGAAGTGTGTGTGTGAGAGGTGTGTTGTGTGAGAGGTGTGTGCGTTATTGTGCGTGAGGCGCTTGTTGTGTGTGTGGTGTGTGTGTGGGTTAGAGATAGGGTGTGTGAGAGAGAGTGTGTGTGTGTGTTGTGGTGTGTGTGGAGAGTGTGGTGTGTGGGGTGTGTGGAGAGTGATAGTGAGTGTGTGTGAGAGTGTGTGTGAGTGTGTCTGAGTGTGTGAGAGAGAGTGTGTGTGTGTTTGTGTTTGTGTTTGTGTGAGTGTGTGTGTGAGAGTGAGTGGGTGAGAGTGAGTGAGTGAGTGAGTGAGATTGGAGTGTGTGTGTGTGTGCGTTGTAGTTGTGTGAGAGTGGTGTGTGTGAGAGTGAGTGTGTTTGATTGTGCGTGTGTGTTATTGTTAGAGTGTGTGTGTGTGGTGTGATAGAGAGAGTGTGTGATGTGTGTGTGTGAGACTGAGTGTGTGTGAGTGTGTCTATGTGTGAGTGAGAGAGTGTTGGTGTGTGAGTGTGTGTGTGTGAGCGTGTGCGTGAGTGAGTGTGTAAGTTGAGTGTGTGTGTGTGTGTGTGAGAGTGTGTTGTGTGTGTGTGTGTGTGTGAGAGTGAGTGGTGTGTGTGTGTGTGTGAGAGAGACAGAGTGTGGGTGTGTGAGAAAGAGACAGAGTGTGTGTGTGTGTGTGTGAGTGTGTGTGTGTGTTTGAGAGAGTGTGTGTGGGTGTGAGAGTAGTGTGTGTGTTTGTGTGTGTTGTGTTGTTGTGTGTGTGTGAGAGAGTGTGGAGAGAGTGTGTTTGAGAGAGTGTGTGTGTGTGAGATAGAGTGTAAGTGTGAGAGAGTGTGTGAGTGTGTGTGTAAGAGTGAGTGTGTGAGTGAGTGTGTGGCGGAGGTGGTGGTGTGCAGTGTGTGTGTGTGTGTGGGATGAGAGAGAGTGTCATAAATGTGTGTGTGTGAGTGTGTGTGTGTGAGTGTGTGTGTGGTGTGTGTGAGTGTGAGAGTGTGTGAGGGTGGGGTTGTGTTTGTTTGTGTGTGTGAGTGAGTGTGTGTGTGGTGAGTGAGTGAGTGAGTGAGTGAGATAGAGAGAGAATGTGTGTGTGTGTGTGAGAGACTGTGTGTGAGTGAGTGAGTGTGTGAGCGTGAGTGTGAGTGTGTGTGTGTGTGTGTGAGCGAGAGTGTGTGTGTGTGAGAGAGAGAAAGAGTGTGTGTGTGAGTGAGTGTGTGTGTGAGAGAGTGTGTGTGTGTGTTTGTGTGTGTGTGTGAGAGAGTGTGTTGTGTGAGCGAGTGTGTGGTTGAGAAGTGTGTGGGTGAGAGAGTGGGTGGGTGTGAGAGAGAGAGAGAGAGAAAGAGTGTGTGTGTGTGTGAGAGAGAGGGTGTGTGAGAGTGTGTGAGAGTGTGTGTGAAGGGTGTGTGTGGGTGTGTGTGGTGTGTGTGAGTGAGTGTGTGTGGTGTGTGTGTGTGAGAGTGTGGTGTGGGAGTGGTGAGAGGAGAGTGTGTGTGTTTGGGTTTAGTGGTGTGGGTAGAGAGAGAGGTGTGTGTGAGGTGAGTGTGGAGCAGTGTGGTGTGTGTGTGTGTTTGTGTGTGAGTTTGTGTGTGTGTGTGAGAGAGGAGAGAGTGTGTGTGTGTGAGAGAGGTGGAGAGGTGTGGTGGTGAGAGGTGTGTGAGTGGAGTGTGAGAGTGTGTCTGAGAGTGGAGTGTGGTGAGTGTGTGAGAGAGAGAGTGATTGTGAGAGTGTGTGTGTGAGAGAGAGTGTGTTTGTGTGTGTGTTTGTGTGTGTGGTGTGTGTGTGAGTGAGTGAGAGTGTGTTAGTGAGACTGCGTGGGTGTGAGTGTGTCTGAGGTGTGGGAAGAGAGAGTGTGTTTGTGGTTATGTGAAGTGTGTTGTGTGTGTGAGTGTGAGTGTGTGTGTGAGAGAGAGAGAGTGTGCTAGTGTAGTGTGGGAGTGTGTGTGTGAGAGTGAGAGTGTGTGTGTGTGTGTGTTTGTGTTTGTGTGTGAGAGTGTGTGTGAGAGTGAGTGTGTGTGTGCGAGTGTGTGTGTGTTTTTTTGTGTGTGTGTGTGTGAGAGAGTGATTGTGTGTGTGTGTGATAGAGTGAGTGTGTGTGTGTGTGAGAGAAAGAGAGTGTGAGTGTGTGTGAGAGAGTGAGTGTGTGTGTGTGCGAGAGAGAGAGAATGTGTGTGTGTGTGTGAGAGTGAGAGTGTGTGTGCGAGAGTGTGTGAGTGTGTGAGTGTAGGGTGTGTATGTATTGTGTATTGTGTGTGTGTGTGTGTGAGTGGTGTGTGTGTGAGTGTGTGTGTGTGTGTGTGTGGTTTGAGTGTGTGTGTGTTGTGTGTGTGTGAGAGAGAGTGTGATTGTGAGAGTAGTGGTGTGTGTGTGTGAGTGTGTGTGTGGTGTGGTGTGTGGAAGAGAGTGTGCGTGAGTGTGCGCGTGCGTGCTCGTGTGCATCGAGAGTGAGTGCTGTGTGGGCAGTGTGAGAGTGGTGTGTGAGAGTGAGTGTGTTGTGTGTGTGCAGAGTGAGTGTGTGTAGTTGTAGAGTGAGTGGTTTGTGGTGAGAGAGTGAGTGGTGGTGTGGAGATGAGTGTGTGTGTGTGAGAGAGTGATGTGTGGGTGTGAGAGAGTGTGTGTGTGTGGTGTGTGTGTGTGTGGAGAGCGTGGTGTGTGAGAGAGTGTGTGATAAGATGGTAGAGTGGGGATAGTGTGTGTGTGTGAGTGTGTGAGTGTGCGAGTGTGTGTGTGAGAGTGTGGTGTGTGAGAGTGGGTGTGTGTGAGAGTGTGGGTGTGTGTGTGTGTGTGTTTTTGTGTGTGTGTGAGTGTGTGTGTGAGGAGAGTGTGTGTGTGAGAGAGAGTGTGGTGTGTGTGTGTTTGTGTGTGTGTGTGAGAGTGTGTTTGTGAGTGTGTGTGTGTTTGTGTGTGGGTGTGTGTGTGAGAGTGTGTGTGCGTGTGTGAATGAGTGAGTGAGTGAGTGACTGTGTGAGTGAGTGTGTGTGTGTGTTTGTGTGTTTGTGTGTGTGTGTGAGAGGGAGTGTGTGAGAGTGTGTGAGAGTGTGTGGGAGTGTGAGTGTGAGTGTGTGAGTGAGTGTGTGTGTGAGTCTTGTGAAGTTGTAATTGTGGGGGGGGTGAGTGTGTGTGTGTGAGAGATTGTGTGTGAGTGTGTTTGTGAGTGTTCGTGTGTGTGGCAGTGGGTGGTGAGAGTGTGTGTGTGTTACCTTGGGGGAGAGAGAGAGTTCTATGTGAGTGTGTGTGATGTTTCTGAGTGTTGTGTGTGTGCGAGTGTGGTGTGTGTCGTGTGAGAGATTGAGAGTGAGTGTGTGGTG
This sequence comes from Sinocyclocheilus anophthalmus, assembly GCA_018155175.1. Classification (NCBI taxonomy): domain Eukaryota; kingdom Metazoa; phylum Chordata; class Actinopteri; order Cypriniformes; family Cyprinidae; genus Sinocyclocheilus; species Sinocyclocheilus anophthalmus. Next base: position 145,916 of record JADLZN010010489.1, read on the forward strand.
TGTGTGAGAGTGTGGTGGTGTGTGATGAGTGTGTGAGTGTTGGGAGAGTGAAGTGTGTGAGTGAGTGTGTCGTGTGGTGAGTGTGTGGTGAGAGAGTGGCGTGTGTGTGGTGTTTGAGAGTGGAGTGTTGAATGGTAAGTAAATAAATATGAAGTGTGTGTGTGTGGGGGTGTGTGAGAGTGAGTGTGTGTGTGTGTGTGAAGAGTGAGCTGTGGTGTGTGTGAGAGTGATGTGTGGTGTGTGTGTGAGAGAGTGGTGTGGTGTGTGTTGGTGTGAGAGAGTGGGTGTGTGAGAGAGTGTGTGAGAGAGTGTGTGAGAGTGTGAGAGAGTGTGTGAGAGAGTGGTTGAGAGTGTGGTGGGGAAGAAAATGGGAACTCAAAATGTGTATGGGGGTGAGTGTTTGTGTGTGTGTGTGTGTTAGAGAGTGTGTGTGAGAGAGTGTGTGGGAGAGTGTGTGTGTGTGTGGGTAGAGTGTGTGTGTGTGTGATAGTGTGTTTTGGGGGGGGGTTTGTTTGGGGGGGTTTGTGTGTGTAGTGTGTGTGTGTGTGTGGAGAGAGTGTGTGTGTGTGTGTGTGTGTGTGTTTGATAGTGTGTGTGTGTGTGTGTGTGTGGAGTGATTGTGTGTGTGTGAGTGTGAGTGTCTGAGTGTGTGAGAGAGAGTGTGTGTGTGTGTGTGTGTTTGTTTGTGTGTGTGTGTGCGTGTGTGAGTGAGTGAGAGTGCGTGAGTGTGTGAAGAGTGCGTGCGTGATGAGTGTAGTGTGTGTGTGTGTGTGTGAGAGATGTTTGTGTGTGTGAGAGAGTGTGTGGTGTGTGAGAGAGTGAGAGTGTGTGAATGAGAGTGAGAGTGAGTGTGAGTGTGGTGTGGTTAGACGAAGACAGTCAAGCTGTGTGTGTGTGCGAGTGTGTGTGTGAGCGAGTGTGTGATTGAGTGAGTGTGTGTGTGATTGAGTGAGTGAGTATGTGAGTGAGTGAGTGTGTGAGTGAGTGTGTGTGTTTGTGAGAGAGAGTGTGTGTGAGTGTGAGTGTGTGTTTGTGTGATGTGTGTGTGTGAGAGAGTGTGTGTGAGTGTGTGTGTGTGAGTGAGTGTGGTGTGTGTGTGTGAGTGTCTGTGAGTGAGTGAGTGTGTGTGAGAGAGAGAGTGTGTGTGTGTTTGTGTGTGTGTTTGTGTGTGTGTGTTTTTGTGTGTGTGAGAGAGTGTGTGTGTGGGGTGTGAGTGTGAGAGAGAGTGTGAGAGAGAGATAGTGTGTGTGAGAGATAGTTGTGTGTGTGTGCACGTGTGTGTGTAAGAGAGAGAGAGAGACAGTGTAGTTGTGTGTGCAGAGAGTTGAGAGTGTAGTGTGTGGAGTGGGTGTGAGGTGTGAGTGTTGAGAGTGTGTGAATCTTGAGAGAGTGCGTGTGTGTGGAGTGTGTTGAGAGAGAATGGTGGTGTGAGCAACGAGAGAGAGAGAGAGGAGCGTGTGTATTCTGTGGGTTGGTGGTGGTGTTGAATGTGTGTGGTTGTGTTTTGTTAGTCCTAGTGTGAGTGTTAGAGTGGAATGTGTTTGTGACTGAGTGTGTGTGAGTGGTCTGAGTGTGTGAGAAGGAGAGTTGTGTGGTGTGTGAGTGGTGAATGTGTGTGTGTGTGAGAGAATTAGGAGAGTGATTGTGTGAGAGTGGTGTGAGTGTTAGAGAGTGAGAGTTAGGTGTGTGTGTGGTGATAGTAGTGGTGAGTGTGTCTGAGTGTGTGAGAAGAGAGATGGGTGTGAGTGTTAGTGGTGTGAGGTGATGTTTGTGTGTGTGTTTGAGAGTGAGAGTGAGTGTTGTCTGAGTTTAGAGTGTGTTGTGGCGTGTTCTGATGTGTGAGAGAGATAGTGGGTGTGTGTGTGTGTGTGTGATATTGTGTGTGTGAGTGTGAGTGAGAGTGTGAGTGTGAGGTGTGTGTGAGTGTGTTGTGAGTTGTGTGTGTGTGTGGTGTGTGTGAGTGTGAGTGTGTGTGTGAGAGAAAGAGAGAGAATGTGTGAGTGTTTGTGAGTGTGAGTGTTTGTGTGTGTGAGCGTGTGTGTGTGTATAATGTGTGTGTGTATATGTGTGTGTGAGAGTGAGTGTGTGTGAAAGTGAGTGAGTGAGTGAGTGAGAGTGTTTGTGTGTGTGTGTGAGAGAGTGTGTGTGTGTGGGTGAGAGTGAGTGTGAGTGTGTGTGTGTGTGTAGAGAGTGAGTGTTTGTGTGTGTGAGATAGTGAGTGTGTGTGTGTGTGAGAGAAAGTGTGTTTGTGTGTGGTAGAGTGAGAGGTGGTGTGAGAGAGTGTGTGTGTGTGTGGAGTGGTTTTATGTTTGTTTGTGATGTGGTAGTTGTGTGTGTGTGTTTGTGTGAGTGTGTGTGTGTGAGTGTGCGTGTGTTTGTGTGTGTGTGTGTGTGTTGTGTGTTGTGTGTTTTGTGTTGTGTTGTGTTGTGTTGTGTGTGTGTGTGTGAGTGTGTTGTGTGTGTGTGTGTTGTTTGTGTGTGTGTTTGAGTTTAGGTGTGATATGTGTGTGTGTTGTTTGTGTGTGTGTGATAGAGGTGTGTGTGTTTGGTGTGTGTGTTGTTGGTTGTGTGTGTTCGTGTTGGTGTGTTTGTGTGTGTGTTTGTGTGTGGGTGTGTTAAGAGAGTGTGCGTGTGTGTGTTGTGCCGTGTGTGATTGTGTGTGAGTGCAGGGGCTCCGCTGGTCTTAAAAAAGTATTAAAAGTTGATGAATCAATTTAGAGAAAATTAAGGCCCTTAAAAAGTCTTAAATGTCATTTTGCAAGGTATTACATTGTGTCATCTCTGCATTATGTATATTTGTGGAATAGTGGGGTTCTGTGTAGGTTATTTATAGACGTCGTCTGTGACGGCGCTCACTGACTGACTGCACCGCTGCGTGATCGCGCAGGGTTTGTTGATCCCGCTCTCGCTGAATTTCTGAAACATTCTAATATTGTGCATAATTTTTTGCGCATCAGGGAGCCGCTATCAATATGTAGGGTATTTAAATCGCATTTGAATGAGCGCTCGCAGTCGCAGTTCACTTTCGCGATTGCGCACACTGTGTACAGCGAGCACACCGTACGATGAAAGATGTTTGTCAAAGAGCTCAGGATCTGTTGAGCAGCTAATCCTCCTGCGTCTTCTCAGTTATCTCTCCTCACTTTTGACTAGTGGTCGACCGATACGGGTTTTTTGACAGCCGATGCCGATATAATTTTATTTATTTTAATATTTATGAAATTTGAAAAATGATATCAAGATTATGATCAAATTTGTTAATAATGGTGATAAGCTCTGGACATTTCTACTCGATATGGATTAATCTAACATCCCATCACACAAGAGAAATACATGTTACAGCAGCCAGTCAGTGCATGCTCTGTGTGTCTGTGTGGAGTAGCTTCGTCTGGTGCTCAAACACACGTGACTGTGTTTTCAGCGTCTGCGTCTCAATATATGAGGACATGAACACATGCTCTTCATCTCCAGAGCTGCTCTGAGTCCCTTCACCAGCTTTATGCAGCTTCATTTGAGAAAAATACCGTCATTACACGCTGGAACTAAAACTGTGAAAGACCTTCACGACAAACCGTCGAAATAAACGTCCGGTTTAACTGGAAATTATGTGACTGAATATATTACTACTGTACTACAATGCAATTCTCAAAGTAATAATAATATTAGTTTTAAGGAATATCATACAGCCAAGCTATTATTTATTATTATTAATATATACAGTTCTGTTGTGCAGCATCATGTCTGATAAAATAAATAAAAATGCAATGTTTTGTTGTAAATTGATTTTTATTTGATTACATTTTAAAAGATTGATTAAATTGTTAAAGTTGTATTAATTCATTTCACTTTCATAAGTTGACTGATCGTAAAACACGGAATCTGTAAGATCAAATGAACACAGAATTAAGGGAACAAATCAAATGCATTTTTGCATAAAGTGCAATAATATATATATATATTCTATGATTGTGTGGATGTATTGGAGTATATTTCAACAAGTAGCCCTTGAGACTATTTGTCCCTTCCAGTCGAGCCCTCACTCACTAAAGGTTGGAGACCCCTGGTGTTAAATGATAGAAATGTGCTATTTGCTGAATGCTGACGCAAACAGAAAGTATTATAGTAGGGATGCCACCGAGCACTTTTTTCCAGTACTCCGCCCGAGTACGAGACTTTTATTTTTGGTACTTGCCGATACCGAGTACCGATACCGATACTTTTATTGCATTTGTAAAAAATTGTAATATTGGGTACAGAAACCAAAAAATGTATGTTAGTTGGTTAACTTCATTTACCAAATAAATAGTCAAACCAAAATTTATTCAGACAACATTTCTCACATTATCACAGTTTATCCGCTATAGTTTAGAAAATGGTAATAACATATGNTATCGGTCTTGGTGATGTATCGGTCGACCACTACTTCTGACCCGTGATCAGTCAGATCTGACTGCTGCAGCTCGTGTTGGATGCAGGGTTGTTTTTTCCACAGAATTGGGCTGCTTTTAAACTGTTGCCATGACTTGATTTTTGGGTTAAAGGTTTGAAATATTGCATAAAATTACATTGACCGGAAACTTTCTCAAACATTTTGCATTGTACCTGTAATAAAACTGTGCTAAATGTTTTGTGAAGGAGGGCCTTTGCAGGGCTCCAGACTAACGTTTGAGAGCAGTGGCTCCTGCGCCATTAGTTCTGCAGACCGTGGCGCTGGGGTGGTGTGCGGGAGTACTGAAATATAGATCATTTACCATTGATAAACTACTGGTTTGCATTAATAAGTGCAGTTACTAATAATATTACATGTTCAATTATTGTTTATTTTTCTTTTGTTTATTGTTTATACAGATTTGACAGTAAAGCACTAAACTTGAGTTAAGATGCATACAAAATGTACTTTATTAACAACAGTAACAGGTGCAAAATAAAATTTTAATATAGAAAAATGGTCTGTTCCACTCTTATTAAATGCACCATTACATGGAACTGACCAACTTCAGTGATTGTGTGATTTAGTAGCAAATTGAAGAAAAGTTTGTTTTTCAAGGCACTTTGTGACTTTTCTTACTTCATGCACAAAAAAGTTTAAAAATCGGACAAAATCTGATTTGTTGATGATTTGATATTTTATAATAGTGATTTTATCATTTCAAAATATAGAAGAAAAAAGTGGAAATGAATGACTAATAAGCCAATAAGTGCATGCAAATGTAAAATTTAACCCAACGGTTGGGTTAGTCCATATTTGACCCAAAAGTTGGTGAAAACAAACCCAGCATTTTTGAGAGTGTTCTGCTGGCGGTTCTACTGGTTATAGTGATAATTTGATGTGTTTTTTTTTTTTAATAAGTGTTTGTTTACCACAAAGTATGTTTTGGTCATCCCATTAAAAATAACATTCAAATTGGATCATTTAGGAGCTTTAAGTGTTGGAAACAGTTGTGTGAAATGCTTGTAAGTCATTGAAAATTGTTTGAATTTCTCTCTCAAAAGGTTGTACAAACCGTGAAATGAATGCTGTAATGCATTCGACTATTTCTACCACAACCACGGTTACAGTTAGCGTTACCGCTTCTGGTTTCCTGACGTGTGTCAGCGCTGTTTATAACACAGAATTCTGTGCAGAATTTGAATGATTCTCACTAGATCTCACAGCAACCTTATCATTATGCGGCGAATTCAAATGCTTCTCACTGGATCTCGCAGCACTGTGCATCTGTGCAGTTACAGTGTCGCAAAACCAACTTTGGCTCCCGAGTAAAGCTGTTCTGACCTCAGACGAGTTTGTTTGCGTCGCGGTCCGAGCTGCCGTATACATATGTGTTTACCCACGGGGAAAAATCAACCCAGTTGCATCAGTTTAATAAAAGTAGGCCGATTTCGTGGAAAAACCGCGGACTTTGCAACCCTGCCTCCAAGAAGTCGGATTTGACTGATCACGGGTGGAGAGTAGGAGAGATGACTGACAGATCATGCTGGAGGATTTGCTGCTCAACAGATCCTGAACTCACTGACGTATCTGATCTTGTAAGATTAGATGTGCTCCTTTACACCGAATGTGCGTGAACACGAAAGTGAACAGCGAGCACACATTCAAAAGCGATTTCAATACCCGCATATTGATAGCCTGAAAAAACTGCTTAACCGCCCAGCGATAGCTTTGAACGATTACATTCTTATCGTTGATTAATCAGTCATTGAGCCCTAGTCAGCACTCACTCCAATCTCCTGAAGCTGAAACAGACTTTTTTGATTGACTGGAAAATAGAAATCATAGTGTCAGTAGACATGACGTGTTTTCAGATGAATGCTTCCACACCGCTGGATATGATGAATAATGAATATGCTTGAAATGTGAATATGAATCTGACTTAGTGAATCCATAAATAATAAGGCCACGAATTATAGTAATGATTAAATCATTAAAACTCCAGCCTCAGCCAGTTCTTTACCTTACTTTAAACACAAACAGAAACATATAGTGGTGTTTAGGGCCCTATGATTTCCACGACGCAGAAAACGGACGGAGTCACAGAATCCAGTCATAAAAGTGGAATTTAATGTGTAAAGCGAAATGTCACAGAA
>JADLZN010010489.1:157500-277076 GCA_018155175.1 Sinocyclocheilus anophthalmus
CATCATGACCAGAGACCTGCTGAGGAGGGTGCTGACGCTCATGAACTCCAGACACAGCTTCCTGGCGCTCTGTGAGTATCCTCAGTGATGACTGGCCTTGTGTTAAATCACTCGATCAGACAGTGGCTCATGGGCCTTGTGCGGTCACAGCAGTGCTGCACCCGTGTGATCTGAACACAGTGTAGAGAGCAGTCTGCTGGGGGTTTCTGAGCTCATCCTCGCTCCACTCATGTCTCCTCCTCTCGTACACACACAGCTGCTGCTAACACACTCTCATCTCTTGCTCAGGCTAGTTAAGCCAGGCACATGGGTAATAATCACACCGTAATCCAAGCATTATATGAGTATTAAAATCACAGCATGTTCATGAAAATTTAAGAACTTCATAATCTAGTTCAAGCATGAATTTGTGGAGAGGGCACACTCACAGACACATATATTGGGTTTTCATGTTTTATATGCACTTTACATAGACACAATGATTTCTATACTGTACAAACTGTATTCTATCCATTAACTCTTACAGACAACTTTCTGCATTTTACATTAAAAAAAAAAATTTAGTATTAATTTATACTCACTCACTTCTCTCACACACACACACACACACACTCTCTCACACACACACTATCTCACACCCAAATCTCTCACACACACACACACTATCACACACACACTCGATCACACACACACAAAAACCACACTCTCACCACAACACACACACACGCTCCTTCTCACACACACACTCTTCACCCCACACACACCAAGCTCTATACACACACACACACAAGCTCTCTCACACACACACACACACAAAACACTCTCACACCCTCACACAACTCTCGCACAAACACACACACTATCACACACACACTCTCACACTATCACACACACACTCTCACACACACAACACACACACACACAAAAAAACACAAAAACACACACACACACACACACACACACACACTCTCACACACACTCTCACACACTCACGCACACACACACTCGCACGCAGACACACACACACGCACACACACACACCAGCGCGGCGCGCACACACACCCACTGACTTGCGCGCGCACACACACAGACTCACTCACGCACACACTCACACACACACTCTCTCTCGCGCGCACACACACACACACACTGACTCGCGCACACACACTCACCACTCACTCACTCACTCACTCACTCACTCACTCACTCACTCACTCACGCACACACACACTCGCGCGCACAACTCACGACTCGCGCACACACACGAACTCACTCACACACACACACAATCACTCGCTCATTCACTCACACACACACACACTCACTCTCACACACACACTCTCACACACACCTCACTCACTCACTCACACACACTCACCCACTCACTCACTCATCCACTCACTCACTCACACACACACACTCACTCTCACACACACACACTCACTCTCACACACACACACACACACACTCACTCTCACACACACTCACTCACGCACACACACACACACACACACACACACACACACTCTTGTGTCAGGTTGGTTGTGAGCTGCTCATGTGATTGTGCAGGTGCGCTGCGCTTCATGAGGAGAATCATCGGACTGAAGGATGAGTATTACAACCACTACATCGTGAAAGGAAACCTGTTTGAGCCAGTCATCAGCGCGCTGCTGGACAACGGCACCAGATACAACCTGCTGAACTCGGCCATCATCGAGCTCTTCGAGTTCATCAGAGTGGTGAGTGGAGCCTCTGCAGAACACAGTCTGATCCGCTCGAGTCTGACCGCTGCCCTTCCCTCATCAGGAGGACAGCAGGTCTCTGATTGAGCACATCGTGGACAACTTCTACACGGCGCTGGAGTCCATCGAGTACGTGCAGACCTTCAAGGGCCTGAAGGGCCGCTATGAGCAGGAGAAGCAGCGTCAGAGCCGAGGACTCAGCAGGTGCCCACACCTCAGCCTTGCTTCCTTCCTTCATTCATTCATTCAGACTGACTGCTGCTAACAGACCAGTGAACCTCTCACAGGTGCCGCAGGGACGCCCGCTCCTTTGATGAGGACGAGGACATGTGGCTGAATGAAGACGAGGAGACCGCTGACACCAGCTTGGACAAGTGCAAGAGCGACTACGGGAAGTTCATGGAGAGCGAGAAAGGTACTGGATCTAGCAGAGGTCCTGCAGCTCCTGAAGTCTTGATTCAGCCGTCCACAAATCAAGAAAACTCATGAGATGTTACATGCACTGCAAAGATATGAAAGTCTTCCTCAGTATTTTTGTCTTGTTTTCCAATTCAGATACCTAAACATACTTAAATCAAGAAACATTTACTTGAGACGCAATATGAACATACGTTTTGTTCTCTGAGAAATTGAACGAAATGGAGTTCATGCTCCTGAAACAAGAACTAATATCTGCCAGTGGGGAATGAAAACGTGTGTTCCCCAGTCAGTTATGTTGATTTTTTCTGCAAACTTCACTTTGATCAGTTTCTCATTAAAAAAGACTAAAGCAATAATCCCCGTGAAGCCGTGGTTTACAGTGGATTTATAACCGCTAAGCGGCGAAGCGGAGTGCCTAAAACCCCCTTAGCTGTTATGAACTCTCCACTTTATAATTCTTATTTTGTCATTTATCTTCTCAAGTAAATGTATCTTGCTTTAAGAATCTGTGGAGGTTAGCAGAAAGCGAGGAATAACATCACTTGTTTGCAGTGTGAGCAAACGTTATCTCCATATACTGGTGTTTCAAGCAGAGATATTCAAGCCTTGAGCTTTTTATGTAATTGCAAAATGAATTAAAAGGTAAGTTGTTTGTCCAAACTTTGAAGTGTTGCTAATAAGACATTTTCTTATTAAATGATCTTTTCTTGGTCTTCCGGATGTCTTTCAAAAGTGTGCCTTGAGCATCATTAGACCTGCGGACAGCTGGAAGCTGCTAGTGTTCCCCGCGGCGCTCTTCCTGTCACGTGTCTGTTTTCTCCTTTCAGTTAAAGAAGGTCAGGACAAGGAGAGCCAGCCCAAGCGGACGACGACGGGCAGCTTTAAGTTCCGGTTCTCTCATTCTGCAGGAGCTCCCCCCTCCGCTTCCTCCAGCGGCTCCACACCTGCAGCGCCACCTTCAGGCCAGACGGCCCGGGTACGTCACGCTTGTTCCCATCGACTCGCAGCGTCTGAGCAGCTTGTGCTCTCTTCTAAAGCTGCCTGTGCTCCTCAGACCGGACCGCTGGGGCTCGTGGACTACTCTGATGATGAAGACGAGGAGGAGAGCGATGACGAGGAGCAGGCGTCACACAAGAGGCCTCGTCTGGGCTCGTAAAGCCCGCTGTAGCGCTGTGCTCACCCCACCTGAACCTGAGGAGCTCAGCGGTCTGCTCTCCAGTGAGCCGCACACGCTAGCAGGACTAGCCGCGCTAGTGAAGCTGGACTGGCTCAGACTCTGGGACTCGCGGGCAGCTGTGATGGTGAAGCTCAGCGCTGTGGGCAGATGTGTATGAGAGCTGTACAGTGGCTGCTTCTTTCTTACTGCTTTCCTCTGGACGCCTGTGTTTCTCCAGTGAGACCGTATTAACCTTTATTCTCAGACGTCTGTATTTCAGGCTAGAAGATTTTAAAACACATGAAATTGCAGTGAAATGTTTAGGTTTGTGTGCGGCGGAGATGAAGCATGTGCACTGCAGCAGTGTAACGCTTCTCTGATCTCCGAGCTTTGGGCTCTTCTGTCTCGCAGAACACAAGCTGATCGCACTCGACCGCCAGATGCTCAGATTAAATATTAAAAGCTGTTTTTGTTTTCCCCCTCGTTTTTCTACACTTTCCTACTAGCACAATCTCCGTTAAAGAGCATTTGTATCAATTTGATATTTTTACAATTTTCAGATTAAATTTGGTCCTGCAGTTAAACAAGGTTGTTCAGTATTTTGTGATGTTTGAATGTGTGTACTAACAGAAGGACAGTTGACGCTGGAGTGTGATGACTGTGATCAGTAATGAGTGCAGAACGTGAGAAGTGTACTCTGGAGGTCTGGACCGGCGGCCCCCAACACTGCACATTTAATCAGGTCCTGTACCCTTAAATAGGGCACTGTTTGTAGTGGTGTCCGAAACCAGTGGACATATCGAGTGCACCCATTTTCCAAATGTGGGTACAGCGTACACTCTAAAAAAAAAAAAGTTGTATTTAACCCAGCATTTTTTTAGAGTGTAACATCATACAGACATTTGATTGTGGTTAATAGATGCTAGTTACCGTGACAGAATGCGATGCTAAAGCAGCAGCCCCTCCGCTGCTTCAGGACGGTATCAGTGCAGTAATGTAGAGATCCTGAGTGAGGGTGTGCAGGAGACTGAGCACAGCACCGTGAGCTGAATCTGGTGTGTTTGATTGAGGAGACTCCAGGACCAGGGCTGGAAATCTCTGGTCTGGCGATCTCCTACACATCATACAAGGAGTCCTGAAGATGTGAAGGATGGCCACGGCTGTCTCGAGAAAGCAGCAGAAGTGCATGCGAGCACAGTTACGTGAGCGTACCAGTGCAGCTGATCCGGTCCACAGTACTGGACAAATACAAAGGTGACCGTATCCAAGCCTGAGCATGCAGACAGAAGCCGACCGCACACAGAACTGGAGTCTCCAGACCGAGGGGCTTCTGTTGGCATGACTGGACCCTTGAGCATTTCATCTTGAGGATCTGGGTCTGTCTCTGTTCACGTTGAGGCCAATCTGAGATGAAATAGTTGTCACTACATCAGTGTTCTTGTTGTGGGAGAGAAGTGCAGGGTGTCAGTAAAGTCCAGGTCCTCTTCATTATTCAGTCAATGGCAAAAACAAACAGGAGGGTGACTACATTAACAGAGATGGATAAATACTGTAACAAATGTATCGCTCATTATAAGTTATATTAGTTCATATAATATAATCCGTTTACTAATGCTAATTAACTAAATGGTACTAAATTAATTAACAATTTACACAATTAAAATGACTTAATTATTATTTCTTAATTAAAACTTTATTAAACTAGTTTTTCCGGACTATATTAAAAAAAGTAAGATATCCTATTTATTCACTATAAAGTAGACCTGCTGTGTAAGCTGTGATGAGTGTAAATCAGAGAAGGACTGCGTCCAGGTAAGCCAGAGCTCTGCACAAACTCTGTGGAAGGAGATCAGACATGTTTGACCTTTTGAGCCGAACTGAGAAAACTTAGCAACAAGGAGCACGTTTCCGAGTGAGTTTTGTTGCTCAGAGCCATGACAAATGAAAGGAGGACACTGTAGGAGGGTTCGTAAGGTTACAACAAAAACGTTTATTAACATAGGAAGGAAAAAATACGTAAAACCAAGAAACAACAGTTTCTCAGACACATGATGTTAAAGTATCAGACAGAACAAGAGTCACAACTAATAACAAAATCAAAATAACCCAAAATCAAACACCACAGCCCACGCCAACAGAGCCCAAGCTTTGCTAGAGAAGTGACCACCAAACCCCTAACCGTAACCTCCACCTGCAGCTGAAGAGGCGGCTCAAATCCTCTGTAAGAAGCAGTGTTATTTGTCTGGTGTGTGATCCTCAGTCATCGTGTGCATGATACACAGTTTTTCCTTTGTGACTAATACAAAGTCTGTAAGTGTATGATGAAAGTCTTCAGATTTTAAAAGTTGAGTAGTGTATTCCAGCCTTAAATATTGTAAATTATTCCAGTTGTGTATAGCAGATTTGTGTTATACTCGAGTAAGGATAATACTAGTTTTTACAAGACTTTCTCTTGTTTCTGGACTCCCTGATGCCCTTTGGCTCTGAATGTCCATCTCCATCTCCTTCAGCTGTGGCAGGACTGCCTCCGAGACTCCTCCGCTGCAGCTTGTGGAAGCTCTGGGCTGTAACTCCCAGGCACTCGAGCGGTTTCCAGCTGAACAGAGACCGTCTGCTGTGCTCTCTGGGTCTGAACACAGCTCCTGATCATCTCATTATTCTTCATAAACCCCGTGTGCTCCAGATCATTACTCTACTGTACAGACAGAGGCATTCTTCCCATGAGAAACATGGGCTCTCTCCAACAGTAACCACACATTTCACATGTTTAGGCACAAATGATGACGACACTTTATAATAACTTTCATTAACAAACATTATATAATGATTAGCAGATCAGTAATTAAACTTTCAGTTCATATGATCATCCACTTTTTAAAAATCTACAAATGATTTTAGCAGAAATTATACAATGATTACAAGATTATTTATGAATGTACTTTTAAATGCTAACAAATGTCACTAAACCTCCATTCATTCACGTATTACCTAATGCTCTTTTTTACATTTACAAATGTAAAAAATTAGCTTAATTAGTCATTTTAAGCACTTAACTATTCATTAAACAATTCATGTTATCATATATTATTCATTAACTCATAATCACAGTCTGTAAAGGCCATATATTTGGTCTGTTTGTTGTGTAGACTTTGACCGTTTTCACATCTTAACAAATCATTTATTAATAATTTATTCATGTTTCTGCAATAGTCAATCTAAAGTTGAGACTATTCATCATTTGTAAATGTTTACTAATCTTTTAGTATGTTTATGGGCGCTTGACTTTTAGCTGCTGTAACAACGCTTGTGTAAAAAGTGGTTAGTTAAGTTTAGCTAAATGCTCGCCTCAACACATATTAGTATACGACTGTATATCATTAAAAAGAATATTCCTTTAATCACACATCAACAGCAGAAAACAAATCAGTTCTTCAAGAAAATACTTCATTTATCAAAACAATATAATATAAACAGATTGAACCGTGTTCCCTTATAATAATAAAACTGACCCCTGTTGACCCTTTAACCAACCCTTAAAAATACCCATACCTACAAACCTGTCCCTAACCTTACCCATAACCCACCCTTAAACTACCACGCCCCCCCACCACCAAACATGACGCCTCAACCTACCGACATCCCATACCTGACCCTAACCAACCCTTAACTACCCACCCCACCAAACCTGACCCTAACCTACCGACATCACCAAATCCGACGCCTAACCTTCACCACTATACCAACCCTTAAACATACCACACCACCAAACCTGACCATAACCTTACCCTAACCAACCCTTAACCTACCCACACAACCCCAAACCTCGTCCATAACCTTACCCATAACCAACCCTTAACCTAACCCCACGACCACCAAACATGTACAGGACCGCTACCCTAACCAACCTGTCTTTAACATAACCCACACCACCAACATGACCATAACCTTTACCCTAACCAACCCTTAACCTACCCACACCACCAAACCTGATCCAACCTCGTAACCCTCCCCCCAAGATAACCTGACCCATAACACTTACCGCATACCCAACCCTTGAACCTACCCACACCCCCAAACCTCGATCCCTTGAAGCCTAATACCCTAACCAACCCTCAACCACCTACCACTACACCAAACCTAGACGCCTAACCTGTTACCTCATAACCAACCCACTACCACCAAACCTGAACCCTAATCCTAACCCACCTACGCAAACTGTGCCCTAACACTGACTTAACCAACCCTTAACCTACCCACACCACCAAACCTGACCCTAACCTTACCCTAAACAACCTTAATCATATCCCACACAACCAACCTGTCCCGTAAACCTTCACACCATTAACCAACCCTTACCTACCCCACACCACCAAACCTGTCCCTGACATTTCCCTACCCAACCCCTAACCTACCGACATCACCAAACCTGACCCTAACCTTACCCTAAACAACCCTTAACCTACCCACACCACCAAACCTGTCCCTAACCTTACCCTAACCAACCCTTAACCTACCCACACCACCAAACCTGTCCCTAACCTTACCCTAACCAACCCTTAACCTACCCACACCATCAAACCTGACCCTAACCAACCCTTAACCTACCCACACAACCAAACATGTCCCGAACATTAGCCTCTAACCCCCTTTAACTCCCCCCCCCCCCCCCCCCCGCCCCCGATGTTGTACTACCCACACCACCGAAACCTGTCCTAACCTTACCCGAACCAACCATTACTCCTAGCCCCACCATCAAAATGACCCTAACCACCCTTAAACCTACCCACCAAACACCAAACCTGTCCCTAACCTTACCTCTAACCAACCCTTAAACCTACCACACGTCCCAAACCTGCCACCCTATAACCTTACCCTAACCAACCCTTAACCTACCCACACCACCAAACCTGCCCTAACCTTACCCTAACCAACCCTTAACCTACCCACACCACCAAACTCTGACCATAATCATACTACACTAACCAACCATTAACCTACCCACACCACCAACAAATCTGCACCGCTAAACCCCCTCATTACCCTAACGACAACCTTAACCTACCCACACCATCAAACTTGATCCCTTAACCTTAACCCTAACCAACCCACACCCACCAACCTGCACCCTAACCTCTACCTAATCCAACCCCTCTTACCTACCCACACCACCACCGGATCCATACCTTACCATAACCAATCCCACACCACCAAACCTGACCCTAACCTTACCCTAACCAACCCTTAACCTACCCACACCACACAAACTGTCCCGTATACCTGCGTACCCTAAACCAAGCCCACACCACCAAACCTCTGACACTCCTATACCCTAACCAACCCTTAACCTACCCACACCACCAAACCTGTCCCTAACCTTACCCTAACCAACCCCACACCACCAAACATGACCCTAACCTTCCCCTCAACCAACCTTAACCTCACACCACAGCAACACAAACCTGTCTCCGCAACCTACCCTAACCAACCCACACACCAAACCTGACCATAATAACCTTACCTATAAACAACCCTTAAACCTACCATTACCACCAAACCTGTCCCTAACCTTACTCTAACCAACCCTTAACCTACCCACACCACCAAACCTGACCATAACCTTACCCTAACCAACCCTTAACCTACCCACACCACCAAACCTGACCCTAACCTTACCCTAACCAACCCTTAACCTACCCACACCACCAAACCTGACCCTAACCAACCCTTAACCTAACAACATTAACTAACCCACGACACCAAAACGTGATCCCTAACCTTACCCTACTAACCAACATCCTTACCAAACCCACACCACCAAACTGCTCCACTAACCTTTACCTTCTAACCAACCCTTACCTAAACCCACACCACCAAACCGTCCCTACCCTTACCTTTATTAACCAGCCATTAAACCTACCCACACCACCAAACCCTGCACCCTAACCAACCCTTAACCTACCCACACCACCAATCTAGACCCTACAGCCCTTGCCCTAACATACCCTTAACCTAATCCCACACCACCAACCGACCCTACCAACCCTTAACCTACCAACACCACCAATCGGACCCTACCTTAGCCCTAACCAACCTTAACATACCCACACACCAACCTAGACCCTAGACACTGTACTAAACGACCCCCTTCAACCAGACCCACACCACCAACACTGCACCCTACACTTACCCTCAACAACCCTTAACCCTACCCACACCACCAACCGTGCCCACCCTAACCTTACCATAACAACCCTTAACCTACCCACACCAGCCAAACCTGGGACCTAACCTTTACCCTAACCAACACTTAACCTCCCACACCCCCAAACCTGTCCCAACCTTACCCTAACCACCCAAACACAAACCTGCACCCTAACCTGACCGCTAACCAACCCTTAAGCCCCTACCCACACCACCCAACCTGTGATCCCGAGACCTCTACCTTAACCTACCCACACCACCAAACCTGACCATAACCTTACCCTAACCAACCCTTAACCTACCCACACCACCAAACCTGTCCCTAACCTTACCCTAACCAACCCACACCACCAAACCTGACCCTAACCTTACCCTAACCAACCCTTAACCTACCCACACCACCAAACCTGACCACAACCTTACCCTAAACAACCACACCACATCAAACCGCACCCGTAACCTTACTCCTAACCAACCCTTAACCTCACCCCACACAACCAAACTCGTCACTAACCTTACCCTAACCACCCACAACCCAAACGATGACCATAACCTTACCCTAACCAACCCTTAACCTACCCACACCACCAAACCTGTCCCTAACCTTACCCATAACCCACCCCTTAACCCTACCCACAACCACCAACCGACCCTTAACCATTAACGCTTGACTCAAACAAACCCCTCGACATAACAACAACTACGCACTTGACACCCAAATACTCATGACCTTTAAGTTTAACCTTACCCCGACGCCCCTCCCCCCCCCCCCACCAACCCTTAACCTTACCCACACACTCAAAACTACGACCATAACCTTAGCCTAACCAACCCTTAACGACCCACACAACGAACCTCCCATGCTCCCTAACCTTACCCTACAAACCCTTAACTACCCACACCACCAAACCTGACCCTAACCTTACCCTAAACAACCCTTAACCTACCCACACCACCAAACCTGACCCTAACCTACCGACATCACCAAACCTGACCCTAACCTTACCCTAACCAACCCTTAACCTACCCACACCACCAAACCTGACCCTAACCTTGCCCTAACCAACCCTTAACCTACCCACACCACCAAACCTGACCCTAACCAACCCTTAACCTACCCAAACCACCAAACCTGACCACAACCTTACCCTAAACAACCCTTAACCTACCCACACAACCAAACCTGTCCCTAAAGACCTATAGACCAACCTCTAACCTAACACACACAACCAAACCGGCACCCTAACCTCCTCCCGTACCCTAATCCAACCCTTAACCTACCCACACACCAAACCTGACATAACTTAACCTACCAACCTAACCTCCACAACACCAGACCGGACCAAAGCCTACCTAACCAGGACCCTTACCTAACCACACCACCAAACCTAGGTCCGCTAACCTTACCCTAACCAACCCGTTAACCTACCCACAACACCAACTCTTGGTCCCTAACCTTACCCTAACAACCATCTACCTGACGACCACACCACCAAAACGTGACCTACCCAACCCTTAAACCTACCCCACCACCAAACCCGCTCTTTTTTTTTTTAACCCTAACCTTACCCTAAACAGACATTTTAACCGTACCCACACCACAAATCTGACCCTATAACCATTACCTAACACCAACCCTTAACTACCCACACCACAAATCCGACCTCTAACCTTAACCTAACAACCCTTAACCCTACCCACACCAACTAACCCACTGACCTATCCCTTACACCTTAACCCACCATTAAACTTATACCCATACCACCAAACCTGTCCCTGACCTTACCCTAACCAACCCTTAACCTACCCACACCACCAAACCTGTCCCTAACCTTACCCTAACCAACCCTTAACCTACCCACACCACCAAACCTGACCCTAACCTTACCCTAACAAACCCTGAACCCTCCCCCCCCCCCCCCCCCCTCTACCCACAACACCAAACTGTCACAACCGTAACCTAACCAACCCTTAACCTAACACACCACAAACCTGTCCATCAACATTACCCTAACAACCCTTAACATACCCACACAACCCAAACCTGCTCCCCTCCCTAACCTTACCCTACAACCCTTAACCTTCCCCACACCAACAAACCCTGTCCCTTAACCTTACCCTGAAACCAACCCTTAACTTACCCACACCACTCATAAACTGTCCCTAACCTTACCCTAACCTGACCCTAACCTACCGACACCACCAAACCTGACCCTAACCTTACCCTAACCAACCCTTAACCTACCCACACCACCAAACCTGACCCTAACCTTACCCTAACCAACCCTTAACCTACCCACACCACCAAACCTGTCCCTAACCTTACCCACAAAAACAACCGCAGTTAACCTACCCACACAACCAATACCTGTCCCTAACCTTAACCCGAACCTAACCCTAACCCTAACCTGACCCTAACCTTACCCTAACCAACCCTTAACCTACCCACACCACCAAACCTGACCCTAACCTACCCGTATCAAGCAGTGTATAATGTTTGTTAATGCGTTATTATAAAGTGTTGCCTTCCATTTCATGTTTTGCAGCTGTCTCTCTGGAACTATGATAAAGCACTGAAGTGTGATTATCTAGCACACTTTACACACACACAATATTCAGATCTGTGTCACACTCGATCAGAAAACACAGGAGAGACCAGTGATTTCAGACAGACGCGAGGAAGATCACACGACCACGAGAGCTTCACACTGCATCTGCTCATCATCAGTCCATTCTGGCTTCATCATATTTACTGGCGGAGTGTGTGTGTGTGTGTGGTGTGTGTGTACGCGTCGCCGATACGAATGCTCGTGATTATGCCGCGACCGTCAACTGCTGCCTGCCCTGCACGCGTTATAACGCCCAGACCGCTTGCTCACTCAGAAGTCGCAGGTTTGTAGTGAGTGTTTCCAGACTAGTGCGCCGACGTGATTGCCCGCTGAGGGGCAGCACAGGTGGCAGTCGTGTTCTCATGGCGCACACGCGCAGTATGCTATGCTGCCTGTACCCAGTTATGCTTCTGAATGATATGGAGGGGTGGAAAACGCAGGAAACGCGCGACCTGAGAGGACGTCGACACCACTGCAGCCTGCAGGCGCTGTTAAGTATCAGTGACAGTCTAATGTAGTTGCCGTGCGACACCCTTGCGTTCCCCGATGTAGTGCGCGGATTAGGCGGAGCGCCTGAACCTCGTGCACCCCGTGTAGTGCCGCTTGCCTGCTAGATAGCTCACAGGCCGAAGCGCCACTTCGTTCGGCACGCCACAGCAACGCCACGCGCCCCCCAGCTACCTTCCTGCCGCTAGAAGCTCTGAACACGTCACGCCGAATAATAAACCGGAAAACAGCAGGCCCGTTTTTTTTTTTTTTTTTGAACTCCGTCTCATTCGGGATGAAGGCCCCACGATCGCGCGCGCCTCGTCGCGCGCGGGAGAATAAGCGGCCGGCCGAGGCTGATCTGCCTCACAGCTGACGCGGACGCGGAGGAAAGGCCACGCCGAGCGACAGGATGAGCGAGACGCCGTATAGCACACAATACCTGCTCCAGACACCGCCGCCTTCATTACCACGCGCATGCGCACACGATATGCAGCGCGACGCCTTTCACGCCTCTGTCTGAGAGGATTTTCTGCGACTGCTACCCCCCCTCCCCTCCTTGCTGTGCTGGGGCTGGAAGCTGAAAGAGCCCGGATCTGCCGCCCGCCGCGCCGCGATGTGGTGCTGCAGCCTCATCTCTACTCTCTCTACTCTGTGACTGTGCTGCTGTCTGTGTGTGTGTGTCTGAATGTGGGATGGAGTGTGTGTGTCGTGTTGAGAGCCTGCTGGAGATGCTGAGTGTGTGTGTCGTGACTAGTGCAGCAGTGTGTGTGTGTGTAGCATGTGGTGCAGAGCTTGCTGCAGTGTTTGGTTATGGGCTGTGAGAGTGTGTGTGGTGTGTGATTGTGAGGCTGTGTGCTGTGGTGTCTGATATGAGTGTGTGGTGTGTGGTGTGTGTAGCGTGTGTGTGTGTGGATGAGTGGAGTGGTGCTGTGCCCATGTGAGCATGTGGCCTGATGTGTGTTGTGTGTGGTGTGTGCTGAGAGTGTCTGTGATGTGTGTGTGTGTAGTGAGGAGTGTGGTGTGTGTGTGAGGATGCTGTGTTGTCCGTGCTGATGAGCGGGTGCCTGTGTGTGTGGTGCAGAGTGCTGAGTGTGTGTGTGAGTTGTCGTGTGGTGTGAGATGTGTGTGTGTGTGATGTTGTGTGTGGGGCTGCCGGGGTGTGTGTGTGTGTGACCAAATATTCACCAACGATGAGTGTAGTGCTTTTGTGAGTGTGCAAGTGTGAGTGTGTGTGTGTGTGTTGTGTGGAGGTCTGTGTTATGTGTTGGCTGTGTGAGGAGTGTGAGTGTTGTGCTGACTATGTGATGTGTGGCTGGTGTGTGTGTGCGTGCTCGTTGTAGTTGTGCTGTGTGTGAGATGTAGTAGTTGCTGTGTGCTGTGCATGAGCTGTGAGTGGTGTGGTGTGTGCTGACCAGCATTCGTGTGTGTGTGTGTGCAGAGTGCTGAGGTGTGTGTGTGTGTGAGAGTGTGTGTGTGTGTGTTGTGTGTGTCAGGAGTGTGGTGGAGAGGGTATGTTGTGGGTGTGAGTCGTGAGTGGAGTGTGATGGGTGGGTGATGATGTGTCATGCTGTGCGATGTTGATGTGTGTGCTGTAGTAGGATGAAGCGGTTGTTGCTGTGATGTGTCCTGTGAGAGTGGCAATGAGTGTGTGTGTGTGTTTTAGTGATTGAGAGTGCTGTGTGTGGTGTGTGTGTGTAGTGTGTGTGATGGCGTGTGCAGAGTGTAGTGGCTGTGTGAATGAGTGGAGTCGTTGTGTGTGCGTGT
The DNA here is from genome assembly GCA_018155175.1 of Sinocyclocheilus anophthalmus. NCBI lineage: Eukaryota > Metazoa > Chordata > Actinopteri > Cypriniformes > Cyprinidae > Sinocyclocheilus > Sinocyclocheilus anophthalmus. The sequence goes on from JADLZN010010489.1 coordinate 171,882, forward strand.
GTCGTGTGTAGAGAGTGTGTGGTGTGTTGTGGTGAAGAGTGGAGTGCTGGCTGTTTGTAGAATGAGGTGTGACAGACTGGTGACATGTGTGTGTACGTGTAGTGTCATGTGATGTAGTGTGTGTGTCGAGAGATGAATTGTGTGTGCTTGTTGAGCAGTTCGTGAGTAGTTGTGTGAGTGACCTCAGGGGAACTCTGAGCTGTGTGTGCTGTCGTGAGAGTGGTTGTGTGTGCTGAGAGCTGTGCAAGTGTGTGTGTGTGTGTGAAGAGTGTGTGTGATGTGTGATGTAGACCTGCAGTTGTTGTGGTGTCGATGCGAAATGATCATGGAGTGTGTGATGTGTGCTGTGGTCCCCGGATTGTGTGGTTGTGAGTAGTGTGTCGATGACTGCATGTGTGCAGCTGAAGAGTGTGAGGTGGGCTTATCTTGATGTTCTCGTGTGAGAGATGGTGTGTGTGGTGAAATGTGTGTGTGTGTGTCGTTGTGATGTTGTGACGACTGATGTGTGGAGTGATGATGTGATGTGTTGTGTGTGCTGTGTGAGAGTGGTGTAGTGTGATGGTGTGTGTGTGTGTGTTTGTTTTTGTGTTTGTGTGTGTGTGTGAGTGAGAGTGTGTCTGTGTGTGTGTGTCAGTGGTTGTGGCTGTGAGAGTGAGCTGCGCTAAGTTGTGACTGTGTGTGTGTAGAGGTTTGTGTGTGTGTAGAGGTGTGTGTGTGTGTGTGATGGTCTGTGTGTGTGGGGCTGTGTTGTGAGAGTGTGTCTGTGTGCTGTAAGTGTCGTGTGTGTCTGATGTTAGCACGAGAGAATTGTGTCTTGTGTGCCTGTTGTGTGTGTGTGTGAGAGTGCTGTAGTGTCGGGGGTGTTGTGTGATAGGTTATGTATGGATGTGTGTGTGTGATGCTGTGTTTTGAATGGAAAAGTGCTGTAGTGGAGCGCATGGATGTGTGTGTCGTAGTGTGCATAGCTGCGGCTGACCTGTGCATGTGTGTGTTGTTGTGTGTGTAAGTGTCTGTGTGTTATGTGTGGTGTGTGTTGAAGAGATGTGTCTGTGAACTGATGTGCATGGTGTGTGATTGAAATGAGAGTGTGCTTGAAGTGTCCGCGGTGTGTGTGTGTGTGTCTCTTTGTATGTCTGTGTGTGTGTGTGTGTGTCTGTCCGTGTGTGTGTGTCTGTGTGTGCTGTGTGTGTGTGTGCTGACTGTGTGTAGTAGTTCGTGATTGGTGGTTGTTTGAGAGTGTGTGCAGAGAGGGACTGTGATGACTGATGTGTGTGTGCTTGTGTTCCTGCGTGTGTGACTGCTGCTAGGCTGAAGAGAGTCTCTACCGCATGACCGCTCCGGAGGCCTCTACCATCTACTTCCGACTTCATGACTTTTAGTGAGACGCCGGCGTTCATTTTTAAAACGACATCATGAGCTGAGTAATGTTGAGTACAAACCCGATCGCAATCTGACCAGATATTCACCTGCTTTTTACTGCCAAATACACACTAATAAATAGAAGGATCAAACCTCCAGCGGCAACCAACGATCAACACGGTGTACTGAAACAAACAAACAAATAAAAACACTTACTAGAAGTCAAACCACGATAACCATTCATTAAGCCATGGGTTACTACAGTATTGACCCACAGTTTATAACTGAGCTGTTTGATAGTAAAACGTGCCTCAACACATGGTAATCAAGTACACCAGAAAAACATGCCGTTACCGCAACGTTTTACTCCAAGTGAAAGCTGGGATGGTTGGTTTAGGCATCCCTGAATGAGCCCTCAAGGTATGTTAGCTCTGTTATGCCGCGCCATTCACCTGCTAGGAGTGAAGAGCTCATTATAAAGCTGAATCACAGTAACTGAGCACATGTTGTTGACATTTGTGAGATGTCACGCGGCCTTTTATACAGAGTTCAGCAGTACTGACGCGACCCAGCATCTTCTATGCGAGCCAGTCGCTTCTGCCACTGCTTCTGATTGCTACAGAGCCAGCAGAGCGTCCAGCCCTGCAAGCTCCACTAGCTCGACATCACAGACTCCATCACCATCAGCGACGAGGTCAGCCCTCAGGGACACCGAGGACGAGTCTAGACTCCCATCAGTGCTGTGATATTAATGGTCAATGTGGACCGCTCAATGGCGTGTCGTTTCCTGGGAGGTTTGTGTGCTTCAGTGTGTGAATGAGTGTTCAGCTCTGCCCACACTCACTCACTCCAACACACACAGTCTCGCGACACACACACACTACTCCACACACTCACACACATCACACAACACGCTCTCACACTACTCACTCACACACACACACACTACTCACACACACACACACAATACTCACACACACACACACACACACACCTCACACACACACACTCTCACACACACACACATACACACACACAGACAGCACTACTCACACACACACAGACACACTCTCACACACACACACACAACACACACACACAGACACACTCTCACACACACACACACACACAACACAAACACAGACACACTCTCACACACACTCACACACAAACACACAAACACACAAACACACACACACACACACTCACACACACACCACCACACACACTATCACACACACACACTCTCACACAATCACTCAACACACACACACTCTCACACACACACCTCACACTCACACACACACACTCACTCACTCACTCACTCAATCTCACACACACACACATACACACACACAGACACACTCTCACCATCACACACACACGTCTCACACACACACACACACACACAGAACACATCTCACACACACACACACACACACAAGAGGAGCCACACTATCACACACAATCTCACAACACACCACACTCTCACATAACACACACACACACTCTCACACACACACACACACACACACCACACACACAAAACACAACACACACACAACACAACACACTCTCACACACACACACACAAAAACAAACAGACACACTCTCACACAACACCACCACACACAGATCACACCTCACCACACACACACACACACACACACACACACCACACACACACAGACACACTCTCACATCCCACCTCACACACACACACATCTCACACACACACACACACACACACACACACAGACACACTCTCACTCACACACACACACTCACTCAGACACACTCACACACACACACACATTTTCACTCACTCTCACACACACACACACTACTCACACACACACACTCTCACACACACACACACTCTCACACAACACACACACTCTCTCACCACACACCACACTCTCACCACACACACTCCCCTCTCACACACACTCTCACACACAAACACTCTCACACACACACACACACACACCTCACACTCCACTTCACTCACTCATTCACTCTACTCACACACAACACAACACACACTCACTCACTCACTCACTCATATACACACACACACTCACACTCACTTATACACACACACACTCACACTCACTCACTCTCTCACACACACACACACACCCATACACACACACACACACAAACACAAAAAAACACACACACACACACAACACACACACTCTCTCACACACACACTCTCTCACACACACACACTCTCATTCACTCACTCTCACACTCTCATTCACTCTCACACACACACACTCACTCATTCACTCTCTCACTCTCTACACAAACACACACACACACACGCACACACACACACACACACACTCACTCATTCACTCTCACTCTCACTCACTCACTCACACACACTACACACACACACTCCACTCCCGCCTCTCACACTCACACACACACACACACACACACACACGCACACATGCACACACGCTCAACACACAACACACACACACCGCTCACCCACACACACACACACACGCTCACACACACACACAGACACACACAAAAACACACACACACACACACACACACACACACACTCTCACACAACACACAAAGACGCCTCCTATGATTGTTGCAGCAGCGCCTGAGGTACTGCTGAGAGTGCTAGCCTGCCAGAATGGCTTCATTCAGTGTTACTGTGTAAACACAGCTATGCTTTTGAATGACAGCATGATTGATGTTGTTGCTGCTGCTAACTAGCATAGTGTCACACTCCAAGACAGACAGCCTATTCACAAAACACAGGGACTAAAGGATCTCGGCCCACCGATAGCCGGATCTCTGGCGCCTGCCAGCAGTTGGCTGCGCCGGGGCAAAAAATAGTCCTACATTTAAATAAAAAATACTTGTTCGAGAGAATCACATTTTAGAAGTCCGATGCGTTCGCCTATACAATGGTACGCAGAGGCCAGCACAGCTTTCACCACAACCAACTAACAATTACTAGCCCAAGTCAGAATGCTTTGCTCTTATAAACATCGAGACCGCATAATAGTATACCAACTGACCCCCAGAGTAGCCAGCCTAGCCTGTGATGAATGAGAGAAAAGAGCGCCACACAAAGGTCACAGATGTCCATCTAGCGCATACTTACATAGAATAATCATTAAAATAGCCAGCCGAGCTTTGCCCAAACTTAAAAATAGTCTACTAAAACTAAGTATTAAAACATTGACTCTGCAGTTTATAAGTGAAGCATATGTATCTAGTATTTGGTACTCATATCGCACTTTGAGTCTCAGTGATGTGCACAACTAGTGTTTCCCTCGATAAGCGGTGATAAAGCTCATACTTTTCCAAGTGTATGATACAGCTTTCATTCTTCAGGTCAACCATATATTCATGAAAAAAAATCCAGGCTTTTTTATGAATAACTAAAAGCTGATAACTTTCGCCATAGTATCCTTTCACATGTTAAAGTTGCCAGTCATTGCGTGCTTTGCGTGTGGCTAGCCAATCACATGCAACAGCAGCAAGAAATCTGCTGAAGGAAGTCTCACACTTCCTATCATTATAAATGTGTAAATACGTGATTACTTTTTTTTTTTTTTATGTTGATGTTTCGTGTGTGCGATTCAGTGATTGATTGTACGATAAAAGAGGTATGATGATTGACATTTTCACTGCTTACAAAGGGACATGCATACTGCTGTGCTGCAAGCTGCTTCAGTGTGAGCGTGAACCAGTACCCATCCATAGGGGTAACCATAGCAACACCGTGAGGTCTCGCGGCTGCAAGAACCGTTTAAAGTTTGCTTTGACCAGAGTACTGCGACTGAGTGTGTTTGAATCAGCCAGAGGTGCAGATGTGTGTCACAACAAAAGTACTGGGCTCGTGATTATGACACAGATCACCGTTGTTGATAAAGGACTCGATGAATAGAATTTACCTTCAGATATAAATATAAAACCCAAGCCGTCACCAAACACACACACTCCAGACAGAGGCTTGAGAAAGAAACGGAAGAGGGCACTGGACCAGCGGAATCATTCTGACCCGGATATCTTCAACTCTGTGATGAAGACGAACATGAGGGAGCGTTCTCACGTAGTTCGGCTCTCTTGGTTCATTTGGTCCGGAACAAAAAAAGAAAAGGATACATTTGGTCCCGGTCCGTTTAGCGTTCACACTGGCATTTTTGACAGCGAACCTAAAGAAGACACAGTGATACGTTCACAACCTGATTGGTCGGCTTTAATGACGTATATTTCGCGACGGAACTCACCGAACACCCCAAACAGAAGACTTAAAGCGGCGCTGCAGAGCGATGGGTGTTTGACATCACAGCACACATTCACTGCTTCAGCTGGACTGAGCGCTCATGATGATTCAGAAAAATGAAATACTTTATATATGAAACTAAAAATGCCAGTACGTGGCCACCGTCTTAATGAACGAGCCATTGAATCATCCATTCCAGCGAGTTGTGAATAACACTGACTGAAGCAGTAATGAATCCCCGCTGTGCTTCTCTGAGCTCAACAGTTCTGCTGGGGCTAGGTTTGGAACTGTTTTCATTGGTGAAATAGAGTAAAAACAGACATACTGTATCTAAAACCTAACTGTAGCTCTAACAATATTAACCCACATTCTTGTTAATCAAACTGATGAATAACATCAACTAAACCGTCATGACACGAATATGAGACAGATACTCGTACGGTTATTATTGCCCCATATATCGGATTTGAGGTCATTCTAACTGCGTTCTGCTTCTGCTGCTCTACATCAGAGTGAAAGTGAGTGACGTACACTTCATAACGGCAATAATAAACACATAGAAATGTATTATAAGAGACAGGCGCCCCACTACTGACATCACTATAAGGCTGATCGATGCGAGTGTGTTGTGTGTGTGTGAGAGAGTGTGTGTTGTGTGTGTGAGAGAGAGCCATCCGAGAGATGGAAGAGAGAGAGGACGAGAGAGTGTGTGGGTGTGTGTAGAGAGGGTGAGGAGAGAGGTTGGTTGGATTGTGTCGTGTGTGTGTGTGTGTGCGAGAGAGATAGCAAGTGATGTGTGTGTGCTTTGTGGTGAGAGCATGAGTGTGTGTAGTGTGTGAGAGGAGAGAGAGAGAGTGTGTTGTGTGTGCTGCTGTGAGAATCGGTTGAGGCGAGAGATGTGTGTGTGTGTGTGTGAAGAGAGAGTAGCTTGTGCTTGACTGTGCTGAGGAGAAGAGTGTGTAGCTGATGTTGTGACAGAGAGAGACGAGGAGATGAGAGCGTGGTGCTGTGTGATGTGTGGAGAGTGAGAGAGTGTGGGTGTGTTTGTGTGTGTGTGTGTGCTGAAGAGGAGCCGGATGCTGAGTGTGTGTGTGTCGGAGACGAGGGAAGTGTGTGGTGTGTGTGAAGGAGAGAGGACAGAGCGAGGAGACTGAGAGAGAGAGTCGTGTGATGTTGTGTGTGAGCACGATGAGAGAGTGTGTGTGTTGTGTTGTTGTGTAGGTGTGGGTGAACTGTGTGGTGGAGAGAGAGGGATGAGAAAGAGCGAGAGGGAGGTGAGGTGTGTTACGATGTGTGTGTGAGAGAGCAGTGTGTGTGTGTGTGAGAGGGTTGAGAGAGAGATGAAGTGTGTGTGGTTGTGGAGAGTGATGCAAGAGCTGTGTGTGGTTGGCTAGTGCAGAGAGATTGAGGCTGTGCTGTGTCGTGAGAGAGACGTTGTGTGGGGTTGTGATGAAGAAGAGAAGAGAGAGAGAAGAGAGAGAGTCGTGTGTGTTGTGTGTGAGAGTGCTTGAGAGTGTGTGTGGTTGTGTGTGTGTTGGTGTGTGTGAAGAGAGAGTGAGTGTGCTGTGTTGTGAGACGAGAGTGAGTGTGGTTGTGTGTGTGTGAGACGAGACTGTGTGTCGTGTGGTGACGAGGAGAAGAGAGAGAGTGTAGCTGTGTGATTGTCGTGGTGAGAGTGAGAGAGTGTGGTGTGTTGTGTGGGTGAGAGAGACGTGATGTGTGTAGTCCATGCTGTGTGTGCAGAGAGCAGTGTGTGTGTGTGTGCGGAGGAGATGAGAGATCGGATGAGAGAGAGAGGAAGTTGTGGTTGTGTGTTTGTGCAGAGTGTGAGAGAGTGTGGTGGGTCGTTGCTGGTGCTGTGAGAGTGCTAGTCGAGATGAGAGTGAGTGTCGTGTGTGTTGTGAGCAAAGAGGAGAAGTGTGTGTGTCGTATGTGTGAGGAGAGATCTTCGCACTGAGCAGAGCGTGAGAGGGAGGGTGTGCTGTGTGTGAGAAGCTGAGAGACGTAGCTGTGTGTGTGTGGTGTGAGCAGAGAGAGTGAGGTGTGTGTTGTCGAGCGAGAGGGGTGTAGTGTTGTGTGTCGTGGAGTGTGGGCACGCAGGAAGTTGTTGTGAGACTGGACGAGAGAGAGAGAGAGTGTGTGTGTGTAAGAGAGAGAGAGAGAGAGAGAGTGTGGTGTGTGTGTGTGTGAGAGAGAGACAACGTGTGAGTGTGTGTGTGTGAGAGAGAGAGAGTGGGTGTGTGTGTGTGAGAGTGAGAGAGTGTGTGTGTTTGTGTGTGAGTGTGAGAGAGAGTGAATGGGTGTGTGTGTGATGTGAGTGACGATCGAGAGAGAGATGAGAGTGGAGAGAGAGAGAGAGAGTGCTTTAGTGTGTGTGTGCTGTGCGTGATGAGAGAGTCGTGTGTGTGTGTGTGAGAGAGACGAGAGAGAGCAGTGTTTAGGTGTGGTGTGTGTGTGGGAGGAAGAGAGTGTGGTGACTGCTGGAGGTGTGTTCTGTGTGTGTGTGGAACGATGATGAGAGAGTGTGTGTGTGTGTGTGTGTGTGTGTGAGAGAGAGAGAGAGAGAGAAGTGTGTGTTGTTTCGCTAGTGTGTGAGTGTGTGAGAGAGAGAGAGAGTGCCCGAGAGAGTGTGTGTGTGCCTACCTGTGAGAGAAGTGAGGTGTGTGTGTGTGTGTGCTGTGAGAGAGACTAATGAGAGTGCACCGAGATGTGAAGAGTGACATAGTGAGAATGAGTGAGTGAGTGTGCATGCGTGCGTTCGTGCTTGTGTGTATGTGTGAGTTCAGTCTGTCAGAAGTAGGTTAGTCACTAGTGCTCGGGGCTGTGTGTCAGTGTGTGTGTGTATTGACTGATGGATTAGTGCTGTTCATGACATTAGTGTGTGTGTGTGATCACAGCTGTCCATATGCTGTTTCAGTGTGTGTGAATGTTGTTATATTAATATGAACACACATCATACACACACACATCATACACACATCATACACTCACACACACACGCGCAAACACACAGACACACACACACACTCGCTCACACACACACACTCTTTCTCTCTCTCACTCACTCACACTCTCACACACAGACACTCAAACACCGGGCTGATGTGCGCTTCAGTATCGGATTTGATCTCTTGACATGTGTCTCCCACTGTTTGCACATACTGTTCTCTTACCATTGCTTCTTTTCTTTGTTTTAAAGAGCAGAATTCATATTTGTCTGTTTCGGGCCCTAATTAGGAGACGAGGAGCATGTGAAGTTTTGTGCCATGCTGCTTGTATTTCTCAAGCAGTGAAACAAGCCGTCTGTGGATGAGAGTGTACTTTAATGTAAAGTGAGGACTGTAGCCAGGTGTCCATCCGAGGAAAAAAGATTTAGCTCTTCAAAATGTTTACTGATATAGCTGATGGAAATGCCATTTATCGATCAAATTTCTTTCTCAAGTGTCGACACAATCTTTTGCCGTTTAACTTTAGTGCATAAATACTATATCGATACTCCAAATGTGGCAAAAATTAGTTTGGAAACTTTAGCGGAAATAATGAGAGAATCAGCCTCTCCGTGCTCGTGCTGCTCACGTTAAAGCACTGCTCGGTTCTGAAGATGGCATTCTGTGCACTGTTTCTCACATTTACTGAGCTTTCACCCAGTCTGTTCTCAGTTTGGGATGCTCGTATAACCGGTTAACTGTTAACCCACAGTAAGAGTTTTGACTGTCTAATACAAAGATAAAGTGTTTAAAAAGTAATAAGTATTTTTTGAGTAATTTTCCTAAATATTTTAAATCGTTTGCTGCATGGTTAACAATACGCTACGCTATAACGTTTTTGAGAGAAACAGAAATCAGATAAGTCATGTATAAGTCACATTTTATTTATTAGATTCAGAAATATGGGTAAATAAAGCGAAATGTTTACAAACATTAGAAACGTCGGCGTCTCAGCGACCACTTGAATATTTTCCATATAGATGTGCAAACAGGATCATCATTTATTAATTATGGGGGGACAGCGGCCCTCGAGGGCCAGAGCTGAGGGCCCCTGTGTTAGGAGTGATGCTCTGGATTCAGATCTAGATGTGTTCGTGTGTCAGCGCCGCAGTGACGCCAGTAAGTGACTGAGCGGTCTCAGCTATTAAGAGACTTGCTGCTTGGTTGTGTTTTATCTACAGATAACTGATGTCGTGGCCCTGTGTTCAAGCACACCGGTGTAATGTTGATGTGGGTCTCTCAGCGTATTGCGTGCTTGTGTTTGGAGCGTGTATGTGCTCTGTGTTAATCATTTCATTTGTGATAACATGTTCCTATATTTAGTTCCTCATATTTTGATGGTTTAATTAAACCTGTCGGGTCATTAAAAGCAAATATTGTGCAGATGTTCCCTCCGGACTTCTCTGTAGCCCACTGCTGTAGACCGTAAGATCACAGGTGACAGTCTGATGCTGAAAGACATTACAGGAAAGAATATTCCTCGGAATAAAAACTTGACATTTGATGAACTTCTTTGCTAAAAATCTGTGTGTTGTTGTGACAGAAACCCAAAGAGCAGCGTGCAGAGAGTGCAGAGGAAGGTGAAGAACGACCCGGCGCTGCGCATCCAGAACCTGTCGCTCCTCGTGCAGCAGATCAAGTGCTGCTATCAGGTGAGGCTCGTGACACCGGACACTGAACACATTCACACCACAGCACGAGCATTCGTTGTTAGATCAGTCTTGCATTAGAAATGCTGATTTTTCTCCTATGCATTTAGAGTTTGCGCTTCACTCTCTACTCGTCCGGCTGTGTCTGCGAGCACATCATTGGCGTATGCAGGTGAAGTCTTTGTGGCAAGTGTTGCAAGTTGTTGAGCTGGCGATTGGACTTACAGAAGCGAGAGCTGTGTGTATGAACACAGTACTGTCTCAGTAATCATATGTTCAGCGCTGGAGCAGGAGCTGGGAGCTGATGGGTCTGAGCTGTTCCCACCGCTGCTCTTCAGTCTTCACCAGACGAGACCATATGTGGCTCAAAGCACAAGCAGAACGAGTGCATAAGACGAGACATGAGTGTTTGTTCACCGAGCGTCCTGTAGCTGATGTGGGACGGGTCTAGGCTCGTTCCCTCTCATAGTAGCATGAACGGATTGTGAGACCCGGTGAGCGAGTGTGTGTGTGTGTGTGTGTGTGTGAGTGTGCACGACAAGCACCACCAAGTTTCCTACACCTGGTGGGCACTGAAACTGGAATACACACTGCAAAGGTTAGTACATGAAAAGGGATGAAGTGTTTAGGTACATAGCTTGAAGACCGAGGGGTGATGGCGTAAGAACAGGCAGTATAGCAAGCCAGGTATAGGAAGTTTATTGTAAAGCAAGGAAAAGTGGGGATCAGGTTCGACATGTGCTGTAGAGGTGCGTGGGTTTCTGTGAGGAACCGATATACGAGTTTAGTTTTACAAAAAACAGTGCTAAAAAGGGTAGAGGCAACCACAATTTGTCACGGATCTCATGGACACTCGCGAGATCAAACGTGACTAGATAAGAAAAATAAATAGAGGACAATCGATGTTGTCAGCTGGCTCTCCTGGCACACATTCTGTTTCACAGTGAAAAACAAAGTATAACAAAGAATATGGGTCCATGCTTCGTGGATTGTGTGTGTGGCTGCCATAGTTTCAGCTATAGAAGCACGCAACATCTGGTAGGTGACGCTTGCTCGCTCTCATTGGCTATCACGGGTATCACGTCAGAGGCAGCCCGATCAAGAGTCATAAATATCAAACATGACACACACAACCAGAGGATTTTAGGACAAAAAATTGTTTGCAACAAGCCGCGAATCGGGCCAAACCCCCCCCCGATCGTTCAGAGATGCAAATCGGGCTTTAAAATCATACCAACTCATGGGGACTCGTGTCACTGTGGGGTCCTAAATTGAGGTCCCCATGGGTACAGAAGCTTATCAATCATACATAATGAGTTTTTTTGAAAATCTAAAAAATGCAGAATGTTTTCTGTGAGACGAGAGAGTGATGTGGAGGGAGAGTGGGTGCTGATGGGAGGAGAACTGTGTGTGTGGAGACGAAGAGAGAGTGTCGTGTGGAGAGAGGGCGTGTGTGTGTGCGAGTGTGTGTGTGTGGGAGTGTGTGTGAGAGAGAGTGTGTGTGTAAGAGAGAGAGAGAGAGATAGTGTGTGTGAGAGAGTGTGTGTGTGAGAGAGTGTGTGTGTGAGGTTGTGGGTGAGAGTGTGTGTGTGAGAGAGTGTGTGATGTGAGGAGAGTGTGTGGAGAGAGAGTGTGGGTGAGAAGCGAGTGCGGGAGAGAGTGTGTGTGTGTGTGTGAGAGAGTGTGTGTGTGAGGAGAGGGTGTGTGTGTTGGTAGTGAAGGAGAGGTGTGTGTGAATGAGGGAGGTGTGTGAGAGAGAGAGAGGGTGTGTGAGAGAGCGAGAGTGTGTGAGAGAGAGAAGAGAGAGAGAGAGAGTGTGTGAGAGAGTGAGTGTGAGAGAGTGTGTGTGAGAGTGTGTGTAGAGAGTGTGTGTGTGAGAGAGTGTGTGTGAGAGAGAGTGTGTGGGAGAGAGAGTGTGTGTGAGAGGGAGAGAGAGTGTTTGTGTGTGTGTGTGTTTGTGAGAGAGAGAGTGTGTGTGAGAGAGCGTGAGTGTGAGAGCGAGAGAAGTGTCGTGAGAGGTGTGTGTGTGGAGGAGTGTGGTGTGTGGTGTGAGAGAGAGTGTGTGTGAGAGAGTTTGTGTGGGTGTGAGAGCGTCTGTGGTGTGTGTGTGTGTGTGTGAGAATGCGTGTGAGTGTGTGTGTGTGAGAGAGAAAGTGTGTGTGTGTGTGAGAGAGTGTGTGGTGTGTGTGTGTGGTGACGAAGGTGTGTGTGGGTGTGGGCAGTGTGTATGTTGGTGAGCGTGGGAGAGAGTGTGGGTGGGTAGGAGTGTGTGTAGATGAGAGTGTGTGTGTGAGTATGGCGAGTGTGCTGTGAGAGAGGTGAGAGACTCGTGTGATGTGGTGTGCAGGAGAAAAGGTGTGTGTGTGAAGGGAGCGTTGAGAGTGTGTGGAGCGTGTGGTGTGTGAGAGTGTGTGTGGGTGAACGAGGGTGTGTGTGTGAGAGTGTGTGTCGTGTGGAGGGAGAGAGTGTGTGAGAGAGTAGTGTGGCGAGAGCGTGGTGAGAAGAGGTGTGTGTGTGTGTGAGAGATTGAGTGTGTGTGAGAGAGTGAGGGTAGTGGGAGAGTGAGTGTGTGTGAGAGGGAGTGTGTGTGTATGTGAGTGTGAGAGAGTGTGTGTGTAAGAGAGTGTGTGTGGGTGGGTGTGAGAGAGTGTGTGGGTGTGTGAGAAAGAGTGTGTGTGTGAGAGCTGCCTGTGTGTGTGTGAGAGAGTGTGTGTGTGTGTGAGAGAGAGTGTGTGTGTGAGAGAGTGTGTGAGTGTGAGAGAGTGTGTGTGTGTGTGTGTTCTGATAATGAGTGGCTCGCACGAGTGAACGTGAGCTCTCACACTGATTACGCTGTTCTTAAGCACTGATCAGAGTCAAGACTATCAGTAGTTAATCTGCCAAGACTCGTCATGATGTTCACAAACAGCCGTTATCCTTCAGACTCTCAGACTCCTGCTGAAGCACAAGCAGCTGATGCTGGATCTGAATACTGTCAATGCACAGAAACAGTGACGTGTTCGCTCATGTAGACCAGAGGAGAGCTGGTCCCCTGACTGAGTCTGGTTCTGTTTCAGGAGACGCTGCAGCAGCTGGTGGTGATGTCCCTTCCTGACGTGCTGGTGCTGGGCCGGACTCCTCTCAGCGGTAGGTCTCGCCGCGCCCTCAGCCATCAGCTCACAGATCCTCCTACAGGCTGAAACAGACTTTATTTAATGGGAAACTCCAAAACTAGCCAGTCTTCACAGTGAATGTTTAATGGTAGTTCATATAGTTCACTTTATTGTACAGTCTGTGCACTGACCTGTACTTACAGTGTGCTTGCCTAAGATCAGACTGGTAATATAAAGTGACTTCATGAGTTGAGATTAGGAGGAGGTTCAGAGTTAGTACCTAGTTATTACCCAGTTATTGCAATTACTATAACGAGTATGTAGTATGTACATGTGGAAGAGGACTGCTACCAAACACTTTCGAAGGACTGTAATATTAGAATTCAGTTCTTGATGACTAATAGCTCATGAAAGTGTGATGGATGGGAGTTCAGCAGAACGTGAAGAGAAACAAACACCTGAACGCTTGTGCCGTGGTGCTGCAGTCTGCGTGATGATGGCACTGTGGGGATCTGCATGTGTCCTCAGGAGCGTCACAGGATGTTGTGCACAGGAAGTGTCCAGGCACTCATTGTCCATGCCAGCGTGCGTTTCCTGTCAGCACCACACAATACACACACCATGAATTTCAGCCCGACGTCACAGCTTCACTGTAATTGATACTTCTTGTCAGCACGCGCGTGCTCACATTAGACGTTAATGACGTGTGGGTCAGAGTACAGTGTGTGTTGATCGGTGATGGGTGTGTGTCTATGCGCAAGCCTGGAGGCACGATGCGGTTCAATTGCCGAAGATCCTGCCTGCTGCTTGCCGGGGCTGTGCTGTACAGGTGAACACACCACACACACACGGGTCACCGGGCATGCTCAGTGTTCACAGCTTCACTGACTACCACCACTCTCTGTGGTCTCAGTGTAACCAGGTAATAGAGAGGACTACATCGACCGGATCCAGACGCTGGACTCTTTGACACTGCGGGAGACCCATCACGCGCTCACCATTCAGGAGGTGTGTGTTCACATGACGTCAAGAGCGAGCTCACGGCGGAAGTGACCTCGGACCCTCGTTGTGTGTGTGTGTGTGTGTGTGTGCAGGTGACCAATAACCAAGACCACGTGTTTGACCGTCAGTGTGTGGAGGGAGTGAGTAATGTACTGCCGACTTTAAAGATGCCGTTTCAGTACAGCGCTCTTAACCAAACTCAAGCGCATCGTAGACGAGGAGAGACCAACACGTGAGGTAACTAGCGCGCACACGCACCACACACACACACCACAACCTCACGACAAACACACCGAGCATACAACAAACACACAAGCACTAATCACGTCACTCTACTCACTCTCACACACTCACTAGTAGTCCTCCTTTCCCACTCACGCTCCCTACGGCCTCAGACCACACAAAAACCACACATTTTCAACTCCGGCAATTACACAGACCCACACAACACACTCATCGCATACACTTCTACACCACACTAGCTTCCACACAGCACACACACACACACACACTCAAACACACACTATAACTAACACGCACACACACACACACACACACACTGCACACACACACACACAAACTCAACTCACACACAACACCACACACACACACACACACACCACACATTACTCTCCAACACAAACCACACCAACACACCACTCTCACACACACACTCTCACCCACCCACACAACACAAAAACCACACCACACACACACATCACTCAATACACAAACACCCCACACACGCACTAACACGACACACACACACACTCACTCTCTGACACACACACACACACACAGAGAGTCTCTCACACACTCACTCACTCTCACGCACACACGCACTCACTCACTCTCTCACACACACACACACACGCTCACACCCACACACACTCCATAACCACCACAACACCAAACTCACTCACTCACACAAACACACACACACTCACTCACCAACACACACACACACACACACACTCAATCACACTCACTCACTCACTCACTCACGCACACACTCACGCACTCACTCACTCACTCTCTAGACACACAACACAACACACACACAACACATCACGCAACTCACCTCTCACACACACACAATCACTCACTCACACACACCCCCACACACTCACTCACACGCACTCACACTCACTACTCATCTCGAACCACACACACACAACCACAAACACCACGCCTCAATCACTCCTCACCTACCTCACTCACACACACTCATCACCACTCACTCACTTCCACTCACACTCACTTCACTCACACACACACACCACACACACACCCCACGCCACTCCCTTCACTCAGCTAACACACCACACCACACACACCCCACACACCAACAATCCCTCCCCGCCCCTCACTCACTCCACTCACTCACTCTCTCACACACTCACACAAACACACACACACTCACTCACTCACTCTCACAAACACACACACACACAAACACATCACTCACTCACAACAAAAAGACACAAAGAGACACACCACACAAACCACACACCACACACAACCTCACTCACTCACTCACGCACGTCACTCATCACACTCACTCACTCACCTCACTCAATCACTCACATCACTCACTCATCACTCACTCACTCACTCCATCACTCCATCACTCCATCACTCACTCATCACTCACTCACTCACTCACTCATCACAACCCACACACAAACACCACACACACACGCACACACACGCACAAACACACACACAAACACACACACTCTCTCTCACACACTCACACACACACATTCACACACACACATTCACACACACACATTCTCACACACACATTCTCTCTCACACACACTCTCTCACACACCAACACTCTCTCACACACACCAACACTCTCACACACACACACACACACCACCTCTCTCTCTCTCTCACACACACACACAACCACACACCCACACACACACACACCACACACAACATAACCACTCACTCACTCACTCACACACACACACACACACCACACACACTACACACTCACCTCACACACACACACCACACTCACTCACTCACACACACACACACACACTCCTCACTCACTCACACACACACACAAGCACACACACAAACACACACACACTCACTATCTCACACACACACTCTCTCACTCTTCTCACAAACACACACCTCCACTCACTCACTCACACTCTCTCACACACACACACACACACACTCACTCACTCCCTCTCACTCATCACTCTTCACACACACACACACACCCAACACCACACACACACACACACACTCACTCATCACACACACACACACACACACGCTCAAGCACTCAATCCACACACACCACACCACACACACACACCACACGCACCACACACAGCACACACACACCACACACATACACCACACACACCACCCCACCAAATCACTCCACTCACTCACTCTCTCACACAAACACTCACTCCCCTCACACTCACCTCACATCACACACTCTCAACACCCACCACAACTCTCACACACACACACACAAACCAACACACTCAATCACGCACTCACCACCACACACACACACACACACACAAACCACACACAACCCACACACTCACGCACACAATCACTCACCTAAATCACTCACTCAATCACGCACTCACCACACACACACCACAACCACTTCTCAACACACTCACTCATCCTCACAACCACACACACACTCACGCACACACACACTCACCACTCCACACACAAAGCACTCACTCTCACTCACCCACTCACACACACTCACACTCTCTCACACTAACACACTCACACTCTCTCACACACACAAACACACACAAACACAAACACACACAAACACTCACACACACACACCCACACACAACCACACACCACTCACTCACCTCAATCTCTCACTACACACACACACTCACTCACACACACACACACACTCACTCACTCACACTCACTCACTCACTCTCGCACACACACACACACAAACACACAAAAAACACACACACACACACACACACACCACTCACTCACTCACTCACTCACTCACACACTCTCACCACACACCTCACTCACTCACTCACTACACACACACAACACACACAACCCACGCACTCAATCACTCACTCACAAACACTACCACACACCCAAACCACAACTCACTCACTCACTCTCTAGCCACACACAAATCATCACTCAATCACATCTCACTCCATCACTCTCTCACACACACACACCACACTCACCTCACTCCACTCACTCACTCACTCATTCATTCACTAACTCACTCACTCACTCACTCAAACACACAATCACTCACTCACTCACTCAAACACACACACACACACACAAACACACACACACACTCACACACTCACACACCACTCACTCACACTCACACTCACTCACACACACACACACACCCACTCACTCACTCCCTCACTCACTCACTCACACACACTCACACACACACACTCTTTCTCTCTCTCACTCACACACACACACCACACACACACTCACTCACCTCACTCACTCACTCACTCACACACTCACACACACTCTCACACACACACCCACACCCCTCCCTCATCACACTCACTCACTCACTCAACACACTCACTCACACACTCACTCCCTCACTCACACACACTCACACACACTCACTCACTCACACTCACACACACACACACACACAATGTCTCTTTCTCTCACACACACACACACTCACTAACTCACCCACTCACCTACACACTCACACACTCACACACACTCAAACACTCACACACACACACACAAACAAAAACACACACACACACACACACACACGCTCACTCACTCAAACACACACACACACACCACACACAAACACACACACACACACTCACACTCACAGAACATCACTCACTCACACTCACTCACTCACTCACTCACACACACTCTCACACTCACACACACACACACACACTCACAAACAAACATACACACACACACTCACACACACAAACACACACCCACACACTCACCTCACCAATCACACCACTCACACTCAACCCAAACTGCACACTCACACACCACACACACACCACACCCGTTGTAGTTAATGCAGGCCCATGTGTGACTCGCTCACTGACCACAGGCTTTTATCTAACATATAATAAAGCTGGGTTGACAATATCCATTACTCGATTTTGACCGATTCTCATTCTGATGAACCGATATTGATTCTTATTACGTGGCTCTGTGGAATACTTGATTCTGACTGATCAGTCGTGACATTCTGAGGTCTGTTATCCCTCGATAACAACCGGTAAAAGCTGATAACACAGGCTCATCCGGGTAACTGAAGTCGGCGCTATACGCTTGCTAGGAACTGTTTCTCTGCGTGGAAGCTTTGCGTTTGGTTAGCTAATAAAATATTGTTGTGTAATAAGTGGTGTGACAGCACTGTAGCTCTTAAATGTCCGTCTAGTTTGAACTTACTCGCAACTGCTGTGTTCACGGAAGCTTTATTGCGTTCAAATATTTCAACTCAAATCAATATTTCGTGTGTAATTATGTACTTATGAGGCAGTAGACGTGTTGTTCGTGATAAGCAGGATAATGTGCATCCAGCCAGTTGTTATCGCAGAATAACCCTCTTCAGGGTGACACAAGACCCCTCCGCTTCACGTCGATCACTAGGGCTGCACGATTTGGGGAAAAAACATAATTGCGATTTTTCTGGTTAAAATTGCGATTTAAATGCAATTTTTAAAACAAAACAAAACAAAAAACATATCATAATTAGAAACTAATACGATAATATTAATACAATTTTATTTCAGTAAAACTATTGTTTTACAGAAAACTGCAGGGTTACCTGTTAACATACAGGCTTATAACTGTACATCATATGATACTGTTAGGATAAAAATATTTGACAGTAGTTTCTTAATTTTTATCCGGACGCATGTAAAATCAAAAACGGAGTCCATGTCTTTAATATGAAATATGAGCCTTTTATACATCAACTGTGGGAAAAAAAAAAAAACTCCTGTACAATTCTATACACTGAAGAAAAACATGGATTATCATATGTTTACTTCAAATTTCTTCAGAGAGAAGTATTATTTTCCTATTTATGGCCAAACTAGGACTGAGTGCATTGCTGAGTGCTAAACACATGTAATGTTTGTTTCATTCATACTGGACACCAGAGGGCGCCCTCACGCAGAAACTCCACAAATACCTCACAGCAGTAATAGAACTCAAGACGCTCCAGGAAATCCCTGATATCAGGCTATCGCTGTGACTGAATAAAAAGAAGATAGAAACGTATGAACTGATGAAACATGAAGACAATAAACCTACGACAATATATGGTTTAACGGTGTTCTTCACAGTGTCTCGAGTATTTTCATAATAATAAAGTCAATATATAATGCAATGCTAATGGACAAAGCCTTTATTACAGTATAGAATATATTTCCTGCCTCGTTCTGTGACAAGAAGCCACATCAGATCAGAAAATGAAGTTATTTCAAACTCTCGACTGATGTTTTGGAGTAAAATCATGTTATGTTCTCATCAACAGGTTTATAAATGCTTTGACGAGGAGGTGGAGGTGTGGGTCGTAATCAGAGGATGACGTTATACGCGACCCGCAAACGGGAGCATGAGCAGCATATATTTTTATTTCATTCAAAATCGCAGCCTTTGTGATTCATTAATCGCATCAAGCCAGATCGTGATTCTGGTTGGATTTCGATTAATCGTGCAGCCCTGATGATCACCCTGTCGGGGGTTATTCTGCGATTACATTATCCCTTACTTAAATCCCAAGAATCAGTCTTTTAGTGCTGTTTTGAGTTGATGCCTGAGCAAAACCTCTCTAAACATTATTTGTAGGGCGCCTGCAAACCAATAATCACAATAATCTTTGTGCTTTGTAATTTTTGTTATGAAATCAAGTCTCAGCCTTCAAATTCTGTACATTTAATGACAAAATTCAAACAATAAATGTGGTTTTGACGCTCTTTAATGTGGCTTGACCGATCGATTTAGTTGAGATTCTTTTTGCTTTGAGAAAAATGTATATACTGTATCTGATATATAACCAAATCAATTGATATTGACTCAAATCAAATCAAGATTGGAAGCAAATTAAATTGAATTTGTGTCAGTGTTACAGGATGATACCTATTTGCACCCGCTTCACAGCGAGCGGGACTCGTGTTTTGATTTCTGCTAATCAGTTTGATTGAATGCAGAGATGTGATTGATCGTAAGCACAACATCCAGCTAGAAAACATACTATCTACATTTTACTATTTGCAATAGTTGGCCCGAGGATTTGGAATAACCTTCATTTATCTGTGAACACAAAATTAAGAACACCCACACCCCCCACCCCCACCCACACACACACAACACTCGCAAGCACACTATCACACACACACACACACACACACACACACACACACACACACACTCGCACGCAACACTCTCACACACACACACACACACACTCGCACGCACACACACACACACACACACACACACACACACACACACACACACACCACACTTGCACGCATGCACACACTCACATGTGTGTGTGTGTGTGTGTTGTGGCATCAGATGATGGTGTCTCTGACTCTGGAGAGGGACAGTGGGCTCAGCTCTCTGCACTCCGCTCCGTCACCCGGTGAGTCGAGCATGAGACGCACGGAGAGCGTGCAGCATCTGTCGGTGGAGCTGGCCGATGCTAAAGCCAGGATCAGACGCCTGCGGCAGGAGCTGTGAGTACCTGTCATCAGTTATTCAGCTTCCCCTCTGTGTGGAGACAATAGAGAGCTGTTAGAGGAAGTGCTGGAGAGCAGGGGAAGCTGTTTACTGGAATCATCTGAGCACTCGTCTAATGCAGTGTGATTGAGTTCAGACGCTCGTCTGCTCTGCTGAAGCTCTTCATGTGCGGCTGGCAGCACTATTCCCCTTTCTGTTTGCTGATGTTCTCTCAGACCAACATTTACTCCAGACTCCTGGAGAGCAGTAACAGTGGCGCTTTATGACTGTACATGACGTGGAACGTTATCTTAAACCCTAACCCTGCTTTGACAGGCTGCTAACTCTTTAACTCAAGCCCTGTTGAATCATTTACATTGACAGCATTGAACGACTGTCTGAGGTGAGTCCAGTCGAATCCAGCAGAGTTTCCACCTGCAGTGAATTGAACATATAAAGTGATTTTCATTGTTGGAGACAGTTGAGAAAGTCAAAAACACTCTGGTGAGATAGTGGCTCTTCAGTTAAAATCATTTCTGTCATTTATGTAAAAAATGTTGGGCAGGTGAAAAGCCTGTATTTTCTAATGCAGAGATTACAAGAAGGTTAATTCATGTCTCAAGTCATTTGTAAGTGGATGAGAGAGATTTTCTACAAGCATTAAAACACATGGCTTTATGAGAAGAGCTTGCACACAGCATCCCGTTCAGGCTGGTTCTTACATCTAGAATGAGGCCACGGCTCTTTACCTGGCTTCTGTTCTTGCTCTTTCACTGCAAAAAAACTGTAAAAGAGGACAGTCTATTTTAGTCTGTGTGCCATAAAAGAGTCACACAGCTCCACTTTCTGTTCCCCACTGATCACAGCGCTGGCTCATTCTGTTGCTGTGCAGTTGATCAACCGTGGCCACAGCTCTCTAGTGGTTCATGAGTAGATGTTTTCTGGTGCAGTGTCTTACAGTTTCAGGTGAATGAAGGCCATTATCAGAGGCTGCAGCCCCACTAACGCTGCTGTAACGCTCGTGTTTCAGAGAGGAGAAGACCGAGCATCTGCTGGACTGCAGACAGGAGCTGGAGCACGTGGAGACAGAGGTCAAGAGACTGCAGCAGGAAGTGAGGCGTCTTTCTATCATCCCCAGGACTGCAAAACACTCCGCTTAGCTTCATCTCTGGCATCTGTGTTGCGAGTCCTAGTGTGTAACAAACAGCTTACACACCAGAGCTTCACTTAGACGGTCATCACACGTGTGTTTACAGACGCCGACTATCAAATAGTGATAAATATACCCTCAGCCTCTTAAAGCGATACTTCACCCCTAAATCACTGTTCTGTCATCATTTATGATCATTTTGTGGAATATAAGACATTTTGAAGAGGCTTTGTGCTGCTTTTTTCCGTACAATGGAAGCGTACAGCATGACACAGCAAGTCACAGCATTTAGTTCACCATTAATTCTGCACCGTACCGTAGATATCTGTGGTTCTTAAAACCAGATGCTGCACAATGTTGTGTTTTTTTCATGAATTCATTGGTTTTTACTGTGACTGATGAGCAGCATCTGAAATGTTGAGCAGTTGTCATATCTATCTCTTCTGAAAGCAGGTTTGTGTGTATATAGAGGTGGTTGTAAAAGGTGTTATTGTGTGTCAGAACCTGCAGCTGCTGTGTGACGCGCGCTCGCTGCGGGCGTACCGAGACGAGCTGGACGCTCTCAGAGAGAAGGCCGTCAGGGTGGACAAGCTGGAGAGTGAAGTGACACGCTACAAAGAGAAGCTCCACGACATCGAGTTCTACAGGACCAGAGTGGAGGTGCGTGACCGAGTGTGTTCATCAGGGAGCGCTGGGTCTGCTGGAGATCACTGATCACATGTGTTCATGTAGGAACTGAGGGAGGACAATCAGGTTCTGCTGGAGACCAAGAGCATGCTGGAGGACCAGCTGGAGTCTTTCAGAGCTCGGTCTGATAAACACCATGAGCTGGAGAAGGAAAACCTGCAGCTTCAAAACAAGATCCATGACCTGGAGATGGTGAGAGAGCACAGAACGATCACATCTATAGTCCATCAATACAGCAGCTCCTTAGTGTCCTCTCTCTTAGCATAAAAAGCCAACATTATAAAACTCAATCATGATAGTGACTGCATGGACTCGTTCCCGCCGTACTGTTGCTGTGTTTCAGGAGCGAGACATGGACCGAAAGCGCTTGGAGGAGCTGCTGGAGGAGAACCTGACGCTAGAGATGGCCCAGAAACAGAGCATGGACGAGTCTCTGCATCTGGGCTGGGAACTGGAGCAGCTCTCCAAGACCACTCCCGAGCTCACTGAAGGTACGAGACATGTGTGTGTATGTGGAGCACGTTTCAGGATAGATCCCAGATTATGATGGTTTGCCAAGATGGTGAAGTGACCCAAATACAGGATGTTTTCTAAATGAGAGGCTGGTGTCCGTGGGCTGTGAGCGTGACTCTGTGGGCTGTTGTGAGTGCAGTGCCGCAGAAGTCTCTGGGTCACGAGGTGAACGAGCTGGCGTCCAGTCAGCTGCTGAAGCTGGAGAAGGAGAATCAGATGCTGCTGAAGAGCATGGAGGAGCTGGAGAAACACAACCAGAAACTCAGCCAGCAGGTCAGAGTCCAGACGCTTCTCAGCACAGTCCTCAGGAATAACTCGTCAGATATTTCTGAATGCATAGTGTTAGTTCTTGAGACTTCATAAGTCATGATGAAAAGTGTCTCTATATTAAAAATAAGAGAGATTACATTCTGACGAAGGATTATGAAACCAAACATCTTTAGAGTAATGTGCGCTGATGAATCCTTCACAGTGAGACCAGGAATAGAAGTGAGGAAGTACATTTTGATGTGGCTTCAAATAGTGTAACTAAGCTGTGAATAAATTCTGTTCCTCACACAAAGAAAGGAGAACTGTTTGAAGAGAATGGGCTAAAATGTTGTGTGGTGTTTACGGGAACTGAGCTCTCAGAGCAGGATCATATTCATCAGCGAGTAATCTGAGTTTAAATCTGGTTTGGGTTCAGTTAAGCTGCTTCCGGAGCATTAGCCGCTCATACGAGTTTGATTGCTCATTATGAGCGTGTGTGTGTCCATATGTCAGCTCTGTGAGGATGTGATGAGTGTATGAAGCGCTGTGTGTTTGTGCAGCTGGAGCAGCTGCAGGTGGAGCTGGCTGCAGACAGAGAGAGTCTGCGCAGCACTGAGAGTCTGAGCACAGACCTGCTGAAGGAGAAGGCACAGCTGAAGAAAACCCTGGAGACGCTCCAGCAGAACTCCGACAGACAGGTACACCGCACTCACACACACAACCCTGCATCTCATTCATCTTACACTGCTGAATCATTGGGAATTGACATAATAATTCATTTTGTTCTGCCTCGAGCTTTCCATGTCCTCCAGACAAAATTATTTAAGTAACTGTCATGTGTCTGATGCCCTAACAGTCAAGTGGGAGAAGTCATAATCTTTTCCTCATGACAGAATGAAGGTTTAGCATGGTAATGACATGACAAGGTAATGAATTTGGTCTTAGAGGACTAGATCTGCTGAGCAAGTACACAGACATGTGAAACATGCATAAATGCCTGCACAAACACAAAACACAAGCCCCCAACAATGTCGATCTACCACCAAGAGCTGCTAACCGCAGGTTAGGCTTAGGTGTAACACTAGCCCACTGACTTGCTAGGTGTACCTGGAGCTTATTTAACTGGTCACCTGTGTGCACCTGGACCGAGATACCCTTAGGTTTATTTAACTAATGGCCTAAGTGTGTCTGAGCTGTTTTGTTTAAGGCTCACCCCTTTAGAAACGCTCTGCTGTGTGCCGTTAGGAGATTAGTGCATGCTTACAGCAGCACTGAAGCAAGGCTGCATGAGAGCTCATTGGCTGACAGATTACCAGTAGAGGACCTATTGGTTCATGCTGGCGGATTTACACTAGTTTATTTTTTATTTATCTGATTACTCGAGGCAAACTTCAAGGCATTAGTGCACTGGAAAATTAAGCCATGTTTACCTTTACTGTATTTGGCGCAGTTGTTTTCAGACATACAGGGACAGTGCATGATATTAATCATCTCTATAAATGTGCCAGTTTAGCTAATACAGCTCATTTTCAACATTAGCCCCTGGTCTAATATTAAAAAAATAAATAAAACAAGGCAGCACACTAAGTGGAATAGGCTATAAGGTAACATTTTAACACACTTTAAAACTTTCCTTGTAACAGTTTTCTACAGAAAAAAACAACAGTTTTGAGTACCTTCAGGCATGCTGCTGATGATACATGTCAAGTTTCGTAGTGATAAGTTAATGTGTCCATAAAATACAGTGTTTTATGACAAAATACACAGAGGCCTAGATGGATAAATTAGGTATCGATCAGCTCGACATGCTACTGAATCCAACAAGACAAAGATTAGAACCCTGCTTGAGTACCTTCAGGTCATGGCTGACACGCACCAGGTTTGGTCTAAATGCACATAAGATATAGCCCCACGTCCACATCCATTCACAAGTTATTCAAGAACAGTTTGACAAATCAACTTGAACTCCATAACTAGAAGATGAACATGATCTAATTGTTTTTACCTGAGAATCAATTGAATGGTCTAGGATTTCAGAAATTATTTTAGTTTTTTGTGATGCTTTAAACGGTCCGGTGCACGTTGTTCAACGATCTCTCTTACCTGGCACACTGTGTCTGGTTGTGACGCAGGTCAAGGGTCTGGAACAGGAGAACGATCATCTGAACCAGACCATCACCTCTCTCAGACAGCGCTCTCAGGTCAGTGCTGAGGCCCGCGTCAAAGACATCGAGAAAGAAAACCGCGTGCTGCACGAGTCCATCAAAGAGACCAGCAGCAAGCTCAACAAGATGGAGTTTGAGCGCAAACAGCTTCGCAAAGACCTAGTGCACTACAAAGAGAAAGGAGAAAGAGCCGAAGAGCTGGAGATGGAGGTCCATCGACTGGAGCGAGAGAAGGAGAGTCTGCAGAAGCGTCTCGCTGCTCTCGCCATCACCTGCGGGAAGGTGGAGGTGCTGGAGAAGGAGAATGCCGAGCTGGAAGCGGAGAGCAGGAAGCTGAAGAAAGCAGCGGACGGTCTGAGGAACGTTTCCTATCAGCTGGAGGTCCTGGAGAAGGAGAACGCTCAGCTGGACGAAGAAAACCTGGAGCTCCGGCGCATGGTGGAGTCTTTACGGTCCTGCGGAGCCAAGGTTGCCCAGCTGGAGCTGGAGAACAAAGAGCTGGAGAACGAGAGAACCCAACTCAAAAAGAGTCTCGAGCTGATGAAGGCTTCGTCCAAAAAACACGAGCGTCTGGAAGTCAGTTACCAAAGCCTCGACGCAGAGAACCAGCGGCTCCAGAAAGCCCTGGAGTCTGGCAGCCGCAAGATTCAGCAGCTGGAGGGAGAGCTGCAGGACACGGAGGTGGAGAACCAGAGCCTGCAGCAGAGTCTGGAGGAGCTGAAGATCTCCAGCAAAGGCCTGGAGCAGCTGGCGCAGGAGAACACAGCCCTGGAGCAGGAGAACAGTCAGCTGGAGAAGGACAAGAAGCAGCTGGAGAAGGAGAACAAACGGCTGCGACAGCAGGCTGAAATCAAAGACTCCAGACTCGATGAAGACAACCTGCGCATCTCTCATCTCGAGAAGGAGAACCGCACGCTGGGCAAGGAGGTCGCCGCTCTCAAAGACACGTGTGGTCGCGTGAAAGACTTGGAGAAGGACAATAAGGAACTGGTCAAACAAGCAACCATAGACAAGAAGACCCTGGTCACTCTGAGAGAGGTAACCAAGCAAACACGGTTAGCATGCTTGACTATGGACTGCTTGCATGACTCTTACTGTGATGTTTCCTGATGCAGGAGCTTGTCAATGAAAAATTAAAGACCCAGCAGATTAACAATGACCTGGAGAAGCTGACCCATGAGCTTGAGAAGATCGGCCTCAATAAAGAGGGGCTTCTGGGTGATGAAGAGAGCTCTGATGACAGGTAATTCACACATGGAATGATCACTTTAGGGCTAGGACTGCAATGAATTTACATGAATACTGGAGTCACGATTGTCACTTGTATAACGCTGTGTTTCTTGTTTGTCAGGTTTAAGCTTCTAGAGTGTAAACTGGAGTCCACTCTGAAGTCCTCTCTGGAGATCAAAGCGGAGAAGATCGCTGCTCTAGAAGCCCGACTGCAGGAGTCCTCCAACCTCAACCAGCAGCTACGACAGGAGCTCAAAACGGTTGGGCGTCAGGCTTTGTTTGGCTGGTTGGCAGTGACTTCAGATTGTGTTCATTAAGCCTTGTTTTGTCCACCCACAGGTGAAGAAGAACTACGAGGCCCTGCGCCAGCGTCAGGAGGAGGAGTGTTCGGCTCAGAGCTCGCCTGCTCGAGGACGGGAGGACACACAGAGCAAGTGGGAGAAGCAGAGTCAGGAGGCCACGCGAGAGCTTCTGAAGGTCAAAGACCGACTCATAGAGGTGGAGAGAAACGTGAGTACCAGCTCAGCGCTATCAGAATGTCTTTATGTAAGCACAGCAGCTGATATTGCTGATGTTTGTCCAGAACGCCACTCTCCACGCAGAGAAGCAGGCTCTCCGGACGCAGCTGAAGCAGCTGGAGTCTCAGAGCGGGAATCTCCAGGCGCAGATATTAGCTCTTCAGAGACAGGCCGCGTCTCTACAGGAGAACAACACCACGCTACAAACACAGAACGCCAATCTACAGGTCAGAGTCGCTCTCCTCACACAGTTATCCAGTCAAACGCTGTCCTATTTCTGAGAGAAAGGGTGTGATAGATGTTTCTCCTCATGAATGTAACAGGAGTTTGGTCGTGAAAGCTTTTCAGGCCCCTGAGAGAGCACAAAACGATCTTAAACTGATGTTATTCCCCTGCTGACGTCTGCCGTGTGCTCGTTTACCATGAGTGCACTTTGAGATAAACAAGTTTATGATGTGCTGGCAGGTAGAGAACTCGACACTGAACTCTCGGAGCGCCGCTCTCATGTCCCAGAATGCTCAGCTGCAGACACAGCAGTCCGGCACAGAGAACGAGAGGGACGTGGCCATACGAGAGAAGGAGGAACTGCGCACGGTCTACGATCTGCTGCTGCACGACCACGAGAAGCTGTCTGTGCTGCACGAGAGACAGGCGTCGGAGTACGAGGATCTGATCGGCAAACACGGAGAGCTGAAGAGTGGCCACAAGAGCCTGGAGCTACAGCACCGCAGCCTGGAGAACAGGTGCAGACAGCACGACCCTCACCATTCATTCAGCAATCACATTTACATTCTTAAACAGTGGAGGACGTGTGTGTGTGTGTGTGTGTGTGTGCAGGTACAATCAGCTGCTGAAGCAGAAGACCGAGCTGGAGCAGCTGGAGAGAGATCTCACAGCAGAGCGAGAGAAGATGATCTCTGACAGCAAGAGTCATCAGGACACAGCTACACAGTACCAGAGGCTCAGAGAGGAGCACCACACGTGAGTGTCAGGATGAGCGAGCGTCTCTCTTGACTGAGGCCCATCTCTCATGAGCGTCTCTCCTGTGTGCAGGCTGAGCTCCACACACCAGCAGCTCCTGAAGGACAATGAGCTTCTGCAGACAGATCATAAGACTCTTAAGAGTCAGCTGAACACGGCCCGGCTGGAGCAGACGCGTCTGGAGGCCGAGTTCTCCAAACTCAAAGAACAGTACCAGCAACTGGACATAACCTCCACCAAACTCACCAACCAGTGCGAGGTACACGCTACAGCATCTCACACAGCACCAATTCACTCCTCAACTGTAGTTTGTCCAGCGGGGGACACCGATAACGTCTGCAGAGATTGAAACTTGAGCTTCAGAATTTCTGTTTGTTTTTTTTATAAAAAATGATAATAATCAGAATCAGACTTGATTTATTCAATGCCCAACAGCCGTCACCCTCAGCAGGACAGTAGGGTGTATCTTTGTGAGAACACTTTACATGTTCACATGAGACCCGAATACACCGCACTATCCACATAAAAATTATACATGTGCTTTAATGCATATATCTAGCAGTAGTCGTCTTTCGTTTCACATTGTTTTTGCATGTTATTATGTGCTCTATTGTGTATGGCTCTACAACTCCCGATCTCACGTCAACATGTGAAGTTCTCATGTGCACATGTAAACTGGCGAGGTGAGTGGAGGGTAACTGTGTGTGTGTGAAATGTGTCCTGCAGTTGTTAAGTCAGCTGAAGGGGAACCTAGAGGAAGAGAACCGGCATTTGCTGGATCAGATCCAGACCCTCATGCTGCAGAACCGGACCCTGCTGGAGCAGACCATGGAGAGCAAAGACCTGTTCCACGTCGAGCAGAGACAATACATGTGTGACATCACCATATTTCTAATTCACACCTCTTATTTTACCCTCATTCTTGTTCATCTTCTCAAGCTATTTTCCTGTAATGAATGATGCACTACCATACTTCTCACTGTCTCTCTCACACACACAGTGACAAGCTCAATGAACTGAGGAGACAGAAAGAGAAACTCGAGGAGAAGATTATGGATCAGTATAAATTTTATGACCCATCACCTCCTCGAAGGTAAGCACATCATCTCACGCAGATCACTGGTTGTGTTTGTAACACGGGTATGACAGCACAATGCACTGGAGAAATGCTTTCTGGGGTGAGAATGTATAAGACTAAAGCTCTGTCCAATGTCCACCACTTGTTCACTCATTCACTGTTCCCATTTGAGTGAATGAAGCCTGTTATTGTGCAGCATACACCAGTGTGATCCAGAGACAGGATAGCACAGAGCGGATCATTTGCACAAATCAACCGGTCTGCCCTTCAGAGCACAAACCGCATCCAAACTGTCTGAATTCTCCACAGAATGCTGTATGTAACAGTGATATATGGAGTTGGAGCCTTCACATTATAAACAGCATTGACAAAAAGAAGAGATAACCGCACACTTGTTTGCTGGAACCTATAAACATTTAGTTTGGTTTATATTTTGGGTAATTTGCCAGAGCCTGGGTTATGTATGTTCTCTTTAGGTCAACTCTCATGACATCTGTCTGTGGAGAGACCCCTTGAGTGGTCTGCAGCCAAAACCCCGGCTTCATCAAAGGACTGGGCTGACCAGCTTGCTGGAGGGGGAAGCATGGAGCTGAAGAAGCTAGCTCACGTCTTACCAGACGATGACTTGCTCTCTATTGCAGCTCCGGCCGATCCCCCTGATAAGGATGAAAGCAAGATACGCAGGCTGATTTCTTCCTTAACACAACACTAGACATCAAGCAGCGCTAAGACTAGACAATAAATGGCCGGGACCTCTAGTTCAGGCTAATTACTCAAGGCTACAAGTGAAGTTTCTGCACTTCACTATACTTATAACATGCCAGACCTTCCTGGCTTTCCTGAACCGAATGAAGAATCTAAACTTTAGGCATTAAAGTGAACTTGGAAAGGGCTCATTTACCCTGACACTTGTCAGTAGTCTATTCAATTCTGGGAAATGAAGACTACGCCCTGACAGAGATGCAGAAGGGCTGACTTAGATTTGCTTGGCTCATTAGACATCTAGCAATGTCCACTGTTCTTCTCGCTGAGGGAAAGAAACACCACTAGATCTGGATGCTGTGGGATATCTGTGCTCAGTGCTCTGCCATATGGTTCCTTCACTCTGAACATCAGATGGAGTCAGACAGCATTGCTCCTTGCTCTGCTGCAGAGGTGATGCAGCTGTTATATGTCAGTCCATGGCATCTCACTTAGATCTGCTCTCTCAGGAGAACATATTGCACTCATGCCCTCACAGTTATAACTACTGGGTGTGGCCCTTAAAAGGTTCAGTCTAAGTGTTATTGCATTTCTCTAGAGTGTGAGTAATATTATTCAGATTACTAAAGTGGTTTCCGCTAGGTCCTTGAATAACTTTGGAAGTGGAATGTACAAGGATTTCAAATGTTGTGTATTTTGTGGGATTACTGCCCTCATATGTGACCCCATGACATCACAGGTGGTTCTTCATAACCCATTCATATTTAACCATTTAACTGATGCTTTTAAAGCAACTTGCAACTAGACTTGTGCCGGTATTCGGTAATGCGGTATATCATGGTAATGAATTTGCACGATATTGATATCGTGGGCACTTCTAAATACCGTGAAAAATTATATATTACAAATTATTCAGAATTTTGAATGCATTTTAAGAATTTAATAAAAAAACAAAAAACCCCTTTTTGGTCCATCAGATGGTCACTGCACAACAGGACTGGTATGCTGCGTGATGAGACTCTTGGCGACTATGAGTGTAACAAGCAGACGGACGAATGAGCTAGGCATGAGAGGAGCAGCTATTGTGAGAGACGCTCTGGAGGAATAATAAATGCAGCCGTTACCCCAGAAACCCTGTAAACACAGCAGCTGCACTACTTTCTGTTTCTGAATCGTGTTTAAATGATTTAAACAGCCATTCAGATTTGTGTATTTGCTCTGATGTTCATCACAGCGCCAAATACTTACATATTTAGACTTAATAGGCTATTTATTTTCAATCTTTATTACATTTTAATCTGGACTACAACATGCCCTAGATATTGTTTGAAAGTGTTTTGATTCTTTATTGTTCGGTCACACTTTACATTAGGGCTTCATTAGTTCATTAGTTAACATAAACTGCCAATGAAACATTCTTCTGAACATTCATTAATCTTAGCTATTCCAATATTTAATAACAGGTTGTTAAAATCGAGAGTTGCAGCTGTGTTATTTAATGAGCTAACATGAACTAAGACTTGTATTTTTTAAACAAAGATTAATAACTTCTGTAGCAAATGTAGCTATTGCTCATTGTGAATGTTAATGCATTAACTAAGCTTAACTAATGAGCTCTTATTGTAAAGTGATAGCTATTGGTCTTTATAATTCTTTTGTACTTTGATCTGTGTACAACTTTTAACTTCATACATTTTTCTGTATTGCTTTATTGCATTTAAATGGTCAGTTATTTTGTTATAAGAAAAAAGTTATTAAACCTGTTATACTGTATTATGACAGCACTTTTTTTAAAACAAAATTTCAATATCGTGATAATACCGTATACCGTGATAAAAGCATTAGCAATTAACTGCAACATGAAAATTTGATGCCGGCATATCCCTACTTGCAACTTGCATTGCATTCAGTCGTTCTCAGTTCATGGATTCCGTCAGAATTCAATTCAGCCGGTGACCTTGACATTGTTAGCACCGTGCTCTACTGTTTGGGCTACACTACAGGAATGCTAACCAGCTAGCAACCAGCTAGCTCCAGGGTACTTTCAAATGTTTAACATGCAGACTGGGCAACTACTGCCCTTAGTACTCAACTCTTTAATTTTGAAATGCTTTGAGAGGCAGGAAATGCAAACTGATAATATTTGCTGATGACATTGTAGTGGTAGACCTAATCATGAATATTGATGACCTAGAGGAGATGGAGAATCTGGCAGGGGAATGAAAAACACTTTTCTCTCTGTGTTAGCAAAATTAGTAACCTGATAGTGGAAGACTAGAGAGAAGGTACAATATCAAAATGTGTCTACCTGACCCCGATCAGTTTCTCACAGATAAATGCATGCTAAGCACAGGCCTTCAATAGGGTAACTGAGAATTGCTCTCCCTGTAATATTTTCTGAGTTGTACTTTTAAATCACTAGTCTGCCTCACTAATCAATCTAAGCTGTTTCCCAAAGGCATCATAAGCCAAAGTGCCTGGTAAAGACTGCTGGTGCCTATGGTTTTTACAGTCTACTTGGGCTCACAGCACTTTTGGGAAACACAGCCCAGTCTGCTGCAGAACAGTCCTGGCACATCCTTTTACACAGTGTGGCTCAGTACATTTACCATCCCAAATGTCAAAAGTTCAGGATGGTCTCGAGCAGCATCACTGCCTGGAAACGCATCTCTTAGGTCTGTAATGGCCTTCAGAGAGTGATGCTTTCATCTAAACTCATATACCCTCCCTGCGGCACATGGACTCCAGAAAGTGCAGGATAAGAGCCAGGATAAACGGTTGTTCTCAAACATTTCTATGGACTGCTAATGCTATTATGCAGATGCACTTTTATAAATTGATTTAGTATATTCAGTGACAACTCACTCACCTGTGAGAATTTCATCATTTATACAGCGAATGCACTGGTCCTCGTTCCTTATGTAGAAAGAATAAAATACTTGCACTGCATTGACTTCTTGAAGGTCCATCACTGAGCTGCATGCACCCTGAACGCCTCCTCAGATTCATGCTGAATTTCTCCAGGCTGGTCTTACTCCAAATTCAGCATTTCTGCCTAAGGTGATTAAACCGGGATTAGGTTGTTTGAGAGTAGAAATCCCTGTGTGTCATTTTTACTCTCTTCGGTTCTGCGGAGGAGAACAGATTGCACGATTTATTCCCACTGAGGCCATTGAGTGTGTGTTTAGATGGGACAGGCACAAAGCTTAAGGAACAGCTTTCTGTGTGTTTGCAACAGCTGTTTCATAGAGTAACACAGAAGCCTTCAACCCTGCTCCTCGAGGTTCACTGTCCTGCAGAGTTTAGCTCCAACCCTGATCAAACTCACCTGAACTAGACAGACAATCAAGGTCTTCAGGATCCATTGGAAAATACAGGCAGATATGTTGAAGCAGGTTGGAAATAAACGTTGCAGGTGAGTGGGTCTCCAGGAGCATGGATAAAGACCTCTGGAATGACAGATACCATTACGTTGGCTAATTCACTTAAAGGCCTATTTCTACCAGGAGGGCTGAGTCTTTATTCTACTAGAGAAATTCATGTATCACTGTTGAGGACGTATGGGCAGCAGCAGACAGGGCTTCTCTCCACAAGCTTATGAGATTTGGCTGGATGTTACTAGGTTCTCTCCTGTACATGTGATGTTGAAGGGCAATCTTGGAGAGATTCCAGGTGTCCTGAATACTGACTAGTTGTCAAGTGACTGAACAAGTGGGCACTGTCTGTATCCCCGGGGAGTTTAGGTTATGACTAGACTACAACCCTGGTTCTCTGAATGTGATAGAGGACATTTTCATCTGCTCGGAAGCGCTGATTAGTAATGTGGACCTGTGTCCATGCAGTGGATCATAGGCTTCCCTAATTCAGTGGTTCCCAACCACGTTCCTGGAGCCCCCAACACTGCACATTTTGTTTGTCTCCTTAATCAAATATGCCTGATTCAGGTTATCGGCTCCAAACCCTGAAATGTATGTGGAAGACAAAGGAGACCTATAAAATGTGCAGTGTTGAGGGCTCCAGGACCAGACTGGCCATTAACCTAAAGATGTTATTGTGGACGAGCTCAGATGCCTCAGAGAACCACGGTCACAATACAGCCTGAAGTTCTTTCATAGAGTTTAAAACCTCAGATCTGCTCTGTCTGTGAGCATTTCATGTAATAATAAAACAGGACAGAGATCACATGATAAGAGTTGCTGTCTCTGCAGGAGGGGCAACTGGATCACACTGAAGATGAGGAAGCTCATCAAGCCAAAGAGTCGTGAGCGCATGCGCTCTCTCACACAGACTCCTCCCCGCTCCGAGTCCAGCGAAGGCTTCCTGACGCTGCCGCAGCCAGACAGTCAGGACAGCTCGTCCGTCGGCTCCGGATCCAACTCACTGGAGGACAGTCTCACCCACCGCAGCGGCAGTAAGTATCAGCACACCTCCTGCTCCCCACAGTGTTCTGCATCTGTGGCGCGGGACTGACCTTCCTGCAGTGTGCACGTTTCAATGTAGCTTAGTCAGTCACTTCACTCCGGAATCACTCCGACAGGTTCATTAAGTGAGTCGACCGAATGATTTTCTTTGATTTCCACTGATTTCCTGAGTGAATCCAGCTCCGCTCAGAGGTGTGTGTCGGAGTCATGGTCTGGCTGCTCGTACACGTTGGTGGTGCATGCGGGTTTAAAATTGTTACTCTTGATCCCATACACCATCTTTGGTTTGCTTTTTTCAAAAGAATCATTTGTTTGTTAATCAATCATCATAACGACCGGTCAAAGCTGTATTTGTGAAGTCAGCGCAATGGAAAGTTGTGTTAAATGCCCGTTTACTGTCTATATGTGATTTTGTGCGCACCCAACAGAAAACATGGTGAGCTCACATCTCAGCTGGAGAATGATTTCAGAAAACACACTGATCGTGTATGATCGTGTAGTTCCAGCCTGACGCTTTCTCGTGTTTTCTTACTTTCTTTGCGAAGGGAAGAGAGTTGAGAAAAGCCAAGCGCAGGTTTCCTCTAACGGTATGCTGTCAGTCAGCCCATGAACACTCTGCATTTGTGTTCCTCTCTATTAAAAGGGACATCGAATGGAAAATTCACTTTTCAGAATCAGAATCAGAAGAGCTTTATTACCAAGTATATTTACACACACAAGGATTTGACTTGACGACAGGAGCTTCCAGTGTAGAAGACAGTACAAACATAGTGCAGACATACATGATAACCAGTCGGGATGTAATCTAACCTAATATAATTTAAAAAAATGACAAAAATTGAAATATGTACTATATACAGAAATAGAAGTATAGGAAAAAAATTTTTTGTTTAGATAAATGTACAGATATGTTTATTAGTGTGCAGATATGTTATTTACAAAGTGTGCAGTTTAATATAAATATACTATGTTAGTTGTATAATTATGAAAGATTAATTGTTTAGGCTGAATATAGCCTGTGGGAAAAAAAACTGTTCTTGTGCCTGGCTGTTTTGGTGGTCAGTGCTCTGTAGCGCCGACCAGAAGGCAACAGTTCGAAGAGAGAGTGGGCTGGGTGTGAGGGGTCCAAGGTGATTTTTTTAGCCCTTTTCCTCACTCTGGAGATGTAAAGATCTTGGAGGCTGGGCAGAGGGGCACCAATAATCCTCTCAGCAGTCCTGACTGCCCGTTGTAGTCTCTTGATGTCTGATTTGGTGTCTGAACCAAACCAGACAGTTATGGATGAACACAGGCAGACTCACTGATGGCAGAGTTGAAACTGTTTCAGCAGCTCCCCTGTGGCGGGTTGAACTTCCTCAGCTGGCGAAGAAAGTAAAACCTCTGCTGGGCCTTTTTTGCAATGTTGTCTATGTGAGTGTCCCACTTCAGGTCTTGAGAGATAGTGGTGCCCAGGAACCTGAATGACTCCACTGCAGTCACAGTGCTGTCCATGATGGTGAGTGGGGGGAGTGCAGGGGGTTTTCTCCTGAAGTCCAAGATCATCTCCACAGTTTTGAGCGTGTTAAGCTCCAGGTTGTTAAGAACTGCACCAGACCGCCAGCTCTTTAACCTCCTGTCTGTAAACAGACTTTGTACATGGTGTTGGCTATAAATGGGTCTTGCAGCGTGTGGACACCACCACCCTACAATGTAAAAAATTTTCCCGTCCACCTCCATTTTTTTAATTCCCAAAAAACCGAAACATTCTCAATTATCAAGCCGTTTTGATTTTCTGAGCACTATGATGTCATATTGCACAAGCCCCGCCCACGATACTGACGGACTGTCCAGTATGAACACAACTCCCCCTCAACAGCCCCCCCCCCAAAGTTGTACGCTGTCCGCCATTTTCTCTGCGCTTGAGCAGCTGTAGCGACAACAATGTCTCGTAAGCAGTGCAGGTGTTTTGTGGTTGGATGTAAAAGTGAACATAAGGCCGGTTTCACACCGCAAGCGTGAACAGCGCATATTTTTTCCGGTGTGCATGTTAACAAATGAGTGCATTCACAGCAGGAGCAGGAGCGTCGTGTGAGCAGCACTGAAGCGATGGTTTCGGCGCCGAGTCTATTTTTACTGTGGTGCTCACACAAACTTTCAAGACTTTGAACATGTAAAGTTTATAACTGACCAGCTTCTAAAAACAAATGTATAGTTGTCTTCGTGATGCTGTGATGCTTCCAGTGTGAATACTCTTGTGAGTCTGCAGCTGCAGTGACGATGTAGTTATGCTGAAGTGAAGCTCAAGCTTGAGCTGTGAAACCGGCGTAAGAGTCTTCATTTTCTCCCGATATCAGAGCCACGCAGTGGTTTAGTTTTGTTTTTGATGGTAACCCGCCACAGAATACACAAAAAATGGAAGAGAGGGGCGGGGTGAGCAGTAGCTCATTATCATTTAAAGAGACATGCACCGAAACAGCTCTCTGTGAACAGAGCTGCTTTTGACAAGGTAAAAAGGGTGTTGTTTTACACGACCATTGAGGAATTTTAATTTTAAGTATGTTGCAGACATTTCATGAAGACCCTAAAGAATCTTACCAGCTACTGGA
Organism: Sinocyclocheilus anophthalmus; assembly: GCA_018155175.1. Classification (NCBI taxonomy): domain Eukaryota; kingdom Metazoa; phylum Chordata; class Actinopteri; order Cypriniformes; family Cyprinidae; genus Sinocyclocheilus; species Sinocyclocheilus anophthalmus. The sequence goes on from JADLZN010010489.1 coordinate 209,270, forward strand.
AAATGGGCATCCGATGTCCCCTTTAAAAGGTGCAATGCAAAGAGTGTGTGACTGCAATTCAGCGCTTGTCTGCCATAGTTCTCCAGTGTCGTTCATTCATCTGTGTGTGACACCACAGGGAGAACATTCATTTGAGCTGCTCAGTGATGATCTGACTGTCTCCCGCATTGCACTCTTTAATAACCATGTCCTGTTGTCCTGTTGGCATCAGATGGTGTGGTGTACGTTTCACTACATGTGTGTTCAGAGTGATCATGCATCAGTTTGACAGAAAGGTGCGCTGGTTGTCATGCTAACATGTTCTCTCCTCTCGCTCGTTGTGTTTCTTTGCCTTGCTGTGCTGTCCGGTGACAGCGCTGAAAAAGCTTTCATTCATGAGGAACAGATCCAAGGAGAAAGACGGAGTGAAGGCCGTCTACCGCCGCTCTATGTGTAAGACATCTGATCGTCCACATCCATCACACTCTTCTACACACTCTTACTGTCTGTCTCTCTTCTGCAGTGGTCGTCTAAGCAATCCCATCATTTATCAATATCAGTCACTTGACACATCTGCACTGTCCTCTTGCTCTTGTCACCGATACAGTGACTGTGACACAGTTAGATTTAATGTTCATCTATTCAGATGCATAAGCATAATTCAGATCTGTTACAAACGATTCTCAAGATTAAAGGTTACAACCTCAGCTCTCAGACCAAATCAGATCTGTTTGGAGAGTTCAGTGCCCCACATCCTACAATGCTTTCATTAGGGTGAAATGAAAAAAACAAACAACAAACATATAAAGTGTAGATATGTACTGTTATTTGCTTTTAAGACACTAGCAACCGTCCCACACAGTTCACAATTCTACATCAGTCTGTTTAGCCCCGCCCACCAGTTCTACATCACTGTCTGTTTAGCCCCACCCACCGATTCTACATCAGTCTGTTTAGCCCCGCCCACCAGTTCTACATCACTGTCTGTTTAGGCCCGCCCACCGTATTCTACATCATCTGTTTAGCCCCGCCCCGCAGATTCTACATCACTGTCTGGTAGCCCCTCCACCAGTCTACATCACGGTTCTTTTTATCCCCTCCGCGCCGCCCACCAGTTCTACATCACTGTCTGTTTAGCCCCGCCCATCGATTCTACAGCACTGCCCGTTTAGCTCCGCCCACCGATACTATATCGCTGCCTGTTTAGCCCCGCCCACCAGTTCTACATCGCTGTCTGTTTAGCCCCGCCCACCAGTTCTACATCGCTGCCTGTTTATATAAATGGCTGAATAGAGATATGCCGGCATCAAATTCTTCATGTTGCGATTATTGCTAATGCTTTTATCACGGTATATGGTATTATCACGATATTGAAATTTACTTTTAAAAAAGTGCTGTCATAATACAGTATAACAAGTTTAAAAACTTTTTTCTTATAACAAAATAACTGAACATTTAAATGCAATAAAGCAATACAGAAAAATGTATAAAGTTAAAAGTTTTACACAGATTAAAGTGCAGAAGAACTATAAAGACCAATAGCTATCACTTTACAATAAGACCTCATTAGTTAACCTCATTAGTTAAGTTTAGTTAATGCATTAACATTCACAATGAGCAATAGCTACATTTGCTACAGAAGTTATTAATTATTAGTTATTAAGTCTTAGTTCATGTTAGCTCATTAAATAACACAGTTGCAACTTTCGATTTTAACAATGTGTTATTAAATATTGGAATGAATGTTCAGAAGAATATTTTGTAGATAGCTTTTATATATGGGTTAACTAATGAATTAACTAATGTTAACTAATGAAGCCCTAATGTAAAGTGTGACCGAACAATAAAGAATCAAAACACTTTCAAACAATATCTAGCGCATGTTGTAGTCCAGGTTAAAATGTATTAAAGATTGAAAATAAATAGCCTATTAAGTCTAAATATGTAAGTATTTGGTGCTGTGATGAACATCAGAGCAAATACACAAATCTGAATGGCTGTTTAAATCATTTAAACACGATTCAGAAACAGAAAGTAGTGCAGCTGCTTTGTTTACAGGGTTTCCGGGGTAACGGCTGCATTTATTATTCCTCCAGAGCGTCTCTCACATGCTCCTCATGTGCTTCTCGTCCGCGCTTGTTTACATCAGAGTGCGCACGCGTCTCTCACGCAGCATACAGCGCTGTTGTGCATGTTGACCAGTTGATGGGAAAAGTATTCTTAAAATGCATTCAAAATTCTGAATAATTTGTAATATATAATTCACGGTATTTAGAAGTGCCCACGATAACAATATCGTGCATATTCATTACCGTGATATACCGCATTACCGAATACCGGCACAAGTCTATGGCTGAGTTGATGAACTCCATCACACATATAATGGGTTAGTTAACACTAGCGTGCTGCTAACACACTGGTGAACTGACACACTATTGAGGTGGTGGTTGCACTCAGGGCTGGACTGGGACAAACCTCAGCCCCACCACCACTGCTTCGAGCTATATATATATATACTGTATATATGATACCAGTCAAAAAGATTTTGAACAGTAGATTTTTTATGTTTTTGAAAGAAGTCTCTTTTGCTCACCAAGTCTGCATTTATTTGATCTAAAGTACAGCAAAAACAGTACATTTTTGAAATATTTTTATTATTTAAAATAACTGTTTTTCTATTTGAATATTTTTAAAATGAATTTAATTCCTGTGATTTCATAGCTGTATTTTTAGCATCATTCCCCCTAGTCCATGATCTTCAGAAATCATTCACACATATTCTGATTTGTGCTCAAAAAACTATTAGTATTCGTATTATTATTATTATATGTTGCAAACAGCTGAGAACTAATTTTTTCCTGTTTCTTTGATGAATATGAAGTTCCGAAGAATATCATTTATATCTGATATGAATTTTTTGTAAATTATAAATGTTCTTAATCGGCAACTTTTGTAAGTTTAAAGCATCCGTGCTAATAAAAGTATGAATTATATCATTCCCACCCCCCCACGCAACCAAAGTAAAAATACAATGATACTGACTCCGTCTTTAGAATGGTAGCGGTATAATGTTCCAAAGCTTTTTATTTCAGATAAAATGCTGATCTTTGGATCTTTCTATTGAATCTTTCTTACTGTTCAAAATGTTTTGGCTGCTAGTGTATGTATGTAGCCTGTGTATCACACTCATATCACATCTAGTTATTTTGGATAAGAATAAAACGTCAGGTACGACAATATCGTGTCTTTTTTTCATTTAAATATAGCTTTATTCGCATTGGCCCATGGAAACCTCTATGAACACACTTGACTTGACTTGGGAATTAACTTTTTATTAAAAAGAGTTTTCGTATTTCCTACACTCATGGCGTAGAAACTAGAGGTCTGCATTCCCGCGGGAACTGCGGGACCCGACCAGATTTTTTGCGCCGCGTGATTAAATTCCAATAAAACGCGGTAGCGGTCGGTAACTCTGGTGTAATTTGAACGGGAGCAGGCGGTCTAACAATATCCCGTTCCCGACATCCATTTAGAACAGTATTTCTGCGCTTTATTCTTAATGACCACCGGTTCAGCTTGTGCTCAGGACTGTTGTGCACGCGCTGCATGCATGCTTTAAACGTCATTATTTGTGTGGTCTGTGCGCAGCATGTGCATAACGATGCTCAGAGCAGGCTGTACCGGTGGTAAATATACGGCCCTCAGACAGAACAGGCAGGTTGTCGATGAGTGACAGAGCAGAATAAGGATGGAGCAAAGTGTGGATGCGCTGTAGGTGTGCTTGAAGGACGTTCAACCCGGTTTGGTTTATATTTTGCTTAGCCTATCATTTTAAATGACAGATGTGGTATTTATTTATTTTTCTCTGCGACACTTTTACTACTGTGTTAACAGAAAAATGTCAAATGAATTTAGTATTTTGACAAGACAAAATAAAAATAGCTAGGATATTTTTGTACAACCTACATTTTAATTTTTTTTCTCTCTGCAACACTTTTTCCGTATTGTGTTGTCAATGTTAAACGAATTGTATCCTGACAAGACGAATAAAAATAAGAAATACAATTTTTGTACAACATTTTTATTTTCTCTGACACTTTTTTTCCTACTGTGTTGCATAAAATATTAAACAAATTTTGTGTCTTAAGATAATTCATATAAATTCAAGTCAGAGTCAATAAATTCAAGACTCTCGACAAGACGAATAAAATAACATACAATTGTGTGCAGACTACACTTTTATTTGTTTTATTTATCTCTCTTTCTTTCAGTAGCGGAAATTTAAATGTGAGATTCTGGAAATGAGATCTAAATTTAGCGGGAACGGTCAGGAAGAAAATTATTCTAAGCGGACAGCGGGTGAACAAAGAGTGAATATATAGCGGGAGCGGGTGGGTGCGAAAAAAAAAAAAAAAAAAAATATAACCTTGCGGGAGTTGGACTAAAAAAACAGTCCCGCGCAGACCTCTAGCTCTAGGTTGCCTCCCTATCAAGCACTTTACAGATTCAACTACTCTCCTCTCCTCCTCCTGCCTGCCTCTTTGGCCCGCATCACTCGCCGCATAGCAAGCCTGTTCTTGATAACGCTGCTGAGAAGACGTGGGAAAAGCTGACGAGGAAGAAGTTGGAGTGAAGCAATCTTTATATAGGAGGAGCAAAATACTTCATCGCTTCGTCTATAGCGCATTGTGATTGGATGGTTTACGCTGTCTATACAGGAGACAATCCAATGGGCCACTGGCTGCTCGCTGTCCATGCGTGATGGTCCTTGCCAAAAAAAAAAAAAACTTCTGTCGGCCCCTTAAGTGCGTCGGCCCACCGGGAAAATGCCCGGTATGCCCGATTACCAATCCAGCCCTGGTTGCAGTGCCTGCTAGACGTCCATTGTTAGTGTATAAACTGTTCATGTGTCTGACGGATGAGTGTGTCTCCACAGACCTTACGCTGCTTTCATAGTATCATGAGCACTTGTGAGGTTGTGTTAATGTCTGTTGTGTTTCCACTGATCTCTTGCATTCAGCCTTGCTGTCTTTCTTCACATCTCTTTCTTTTCTCCTGTGTGTTCATTCATATTGAATGAAGCGGACTTTTAGCACGTTAATCCAGTGTGTGCGTGTGTCTGTCTCAGCCATGAACGACCTGCTGCAGACGATGGCTCTGTCTGAGGGTCAGTGGTCCAGCAGCACGGATCATCTCGAAGCTCCTGACGAGGCCATCGGCGCTCAGCACGGGAAGGAGTTTGGATCCATGGACTACACCAGCCTGACTCTGACCCTGACCCGCGGCCGCAGCGCTCGCCACCGCTCCGATACAGGTACATTCACTGCAGGATACAGGGACATATGTGATCACATAGAACTGCATTTTGTGTGGCTGAGCATGTGCTGCGGTCTGGTCTGTAGGCAATGCCGTGTCCAGTGATGACCTCACGTCGGAGGAGTGCAGTGTGCTGCGAGCTCAGGGTGAGTAAACTGCTCTCGCACACGTGGCTCTGGTCTCTGGCGCGAGCGTCTGTCCCGCTCCATCTGTTGGCCCGCTGTGATGTCATCTGCTGCTCTGACTGATCACGCTCCAGCTCTCAGAGCTTTCATGTTGCATCACTTAGATGGCTGTCTAGTTAACAGCATGTACATTCTCTAAATAAATTCATTGCTTAGACTAAATATTGATTTCACTGTGATACTGCTCCAGACGGCGAGTAAAATGTGCACGACAAAACAAAAATGTGCAATAATACTTTGTAATCTAGTCATTATTACAACAGTTGGGAACGTCCACATGTTTCACAGATATCATTAGGTTATGCGCCAGTGTTTCCTGCACGCAACAACAACCCACGTGTGAGCCGTGATGTCTGATTCACAAGCACAAGCACTCGTTCTTTTTAAGGAGTCAGTTTAGAAAATTCATAAAACAGCCTCAAACCTGCATTTAAGTTACAGTGAGAGTCAGTCAGTGAATCATTCAGAGCCGTTACTGACTCGCTGACTCGTTACTCATATGACAATGTGCACCTTAATATCAGACCTATATAATGAGTTTGGAAATGCTTAATAAATGCACTGTAACTAAACCCATTAGATTTTAACCGACTAAATTTACTGTAGATTTAGTGGACTAAAATCTTATGATATTTAGTAGACTAAAACTAAAAACAATTCATATGACTAAAATATGACTAAAACTAAATGGCATTTTAGTCAAAAGACTATGATTAAATGTGACGAATGCAGTCAGGTGTGTGTGTCTCAGGTGTGATGAACGGCAGCGGGAGCAGCGGTGACGTCACTGTGCGTCTGGACAGCGCTCTGGAGGACAGACCTGCAGGACGTGAGGTGGTCTCCACAGAGCCAGCAGAGGTGATGCTCACGTCCATCACACATTAAACACACCTCTAACACTGTTCCCCGGGGTCAAGAACTGTCCACTCAGACAGGAGCACACCAACCGGTCCAGTGTGGTCTGTTTTTGTGTGCACTTAGAGATGAGCTCCTCTGAAATCAGTCGACCGCAGTAATAGAGCAGCTGTCTGACTGACTGTACGGCTGGTGAGCAGAAGTAAACCTAACCCATGAGTTCACAACCCGCAAACACTACCGATCAAAGGTGTGGGGCGGAAAGATTTCAGAATCTCTTCTGCTCACCAAGGCTACATTTATTTGATCAAAAATACAGTAAAAGAGTGAAATATTATTACAATTTAAAACAGCTGTTTCCTATGAGAATATGTTGTAAAATGTCAAAGCTGTATTTTCAGCATCATTACTCCAGTCTTCAGTGTCACATGATCTTCAGAAATCAGTATAATATGCTGATCTGCTGCTCAAGAAACATTTCTGATTATTATCAATGTTGAACACAGTCGTGCTGCACAATATTTTTGTTGAAACCGTGATATATTTTATTTTTCAGGATTCACAGATGAATAGAAAGTTCAGAAGAACAGCGTTTATTTGAAATAGAAATCTTTTGTAACATTATAAATGTCTTTACTGTCACTTTAGATCAGTTTAATGCAGCCTTGATGAATAAAAGTATTGATTTCTTAGCGACCGCAGTCTTTTGAATGGTCACAAGCATCACTGTGACCACTGCACTACCATTCAAAAGATTGGGTCGCTAAGAAATCAGTACTGTTCAGTAGGGCTGGGACGATAAATCAATGCAGAATTGATTCGTGGATTGATTCTGAGATTTTCAGAACGCATGGCGATTCCTCTGGAATGGATTCTGAGCTTATATTTTAACAGCAGATGAAGAAGAGCCGAAGAGCGCTCGTGCGTTCGGTTGAGGCTGTAATTTCACCTCGGCTCAGAATGCTTTTATGACGCCAGATTAATGTAAACACAGCTCACTGTGAACACCCTTGTGATTCGCTTCAACCTTTCCGAATTTTATGAATGATTATTTTAGGTTCAAGTGTGTGTGGAAACAAGCAGAGTACGGCTGTTTCTAAAGCATGCAGCGCCATCTGCTGTTCACAACTAAGCTCTGAATCCACTCGAGAAAGACTCGCCATGTATTTGGAAAATCTCAGAATCATGATGCATCGATTTATTTTCCCAGCCCTACTGTCCAGCGTGTCACAGACGTCTCGTTGACATGTTCCTGTCCTGGCAGCGATGCAGTAGTTGTGTTGGTGATAGTCAGATATAAACAGACACTTGTGTTTGTCTTGTCCTGCGCAGGACGTTCTCTCAGCACAGTCGTCTGGTGTGTCCGGAGCCGCGCCGCAGGCGTCCAGAGAGCGAGTGAAGAGCCGTGGTATCTTACGATCGGCCAGCGGTGCACGAGCCGGTCCACCGGGACGTCCCAGCCTGCGCCGGGCCGAGAGCAGCCGTGCCAAGGGCTCCGCGTCGTCTCTGTGTGTGCCGGAGCGTCTGGACTCGTCCTCAGGCCTGCCCCGTGCCAGCAGCGTCATCTCCACCGCCGAGGGCTCCGTCCGCCGCAGCAGCATCCACGAGCTGCTCTCCAAGGACAGCCGGCATCCCGTGCTGGTGGACCCCGTGCCCTCCAGTGAGTACGGCCCTGCTCCCCAGGCCCTGCACAAGTCCACTAGCATGCCCTGCCGCGTACAGGAGCCCGAGCTGCCCAGCCTGCAGGCCTTTCTAGGTCCCTCCTTCACCGTAGACTCCATCTTTCTGGACTCCATCTTTAGCGAGCCAGCGGTGACGGGTGGTGCTAGAAACCAGGCCATCCTGTCCCTCAACACGTCTCTCGTTAGTAGCATTAGCGGCCCTCCCCATAGAGCCCCTGCGAGCCAGCGCTCAGACGAGCGGCCCGCTGACTCTGAGCCCGAGGCCGGGGCCCTCTCGGAGGACGGCCAGTCGCTGTGGTACGAGTACGGCTGCGTGTGACTGCATGAGCGCTTCAGTGACTCTGCTGACCCCTGACCCCTGTCTGCATGAGTTTGCTCATCTGTGTCTGTCTCGTGTCTTTATGATTATCCTGTTGAACTGAACCTCCATCACTGTTGTATTAGCTCCACCTGCTGTCTGCTGTGTTTGTAACCGCTAGAGGCTGATCTATATTTATGACCGTGAGGCTTGTAGAACGAGTCCCATGATGCTGACGGTGTTATTTGTCTGGTGGTGTTTGTGTGCATGCGCTCAGGATTTCACGAGTGATGTGTGCCGCGCGCGTCACGCTCGAGGGGCTCTGTACAGCTCGAACGCTCGTGTATCTCCAGCTCATCTTGCTCTTCTGTAATGTCCTGCTCTGGTTCTGCAGATGTGGAAGTGTTATTGGACAGCAGGAAGTCTAAAAGCAGAAGAGGAGCTCAGAGTTGAATTCTCACGGTGAGTGTCAGGATTGTCCTCAGCCAGCGCTGAGCCTCCAGAAACGCATTCATCACTAATCACAGTCACGATAATCAGCATCTTCCATTCAGTAACATCAGTCAGGAATACTCTCACACTGAATCTCTGAGTTCATGAAAGCAGAAACAACATAAAGACGGTGTTTTAGGTATTTGTTGAATGGCATCTTTTCACAAAGTACTATGACTGAAGGCCGGCAGGGTCACAGTGTCATGTTATTTTTTCCCAGCCATATAAATTAAAAAGCTGTTTTTAAAGAAATGAACCCTTTTTTTAATCAAGGATGCATTAAACTGATCTAAAGTGACAGTAAAGACATTTATAATGTCACAGCAGATTTCTATTTCAAATAAATGCTGTTCTTTTGAACTTTCTGTTCATCTGTGAATCCTGAAAAATAAAATGCATCACAGTTTCCACAAAAATATTGTGCAGCACAGCTGTTTTCAACACTGATAACAATAATAAATGTTTCTTGAGCAGGGGCAAAAGGCCTCAGCATATTATAATGGTTTCTGAAGGATCATGAAGACTGGAGGAATGATGCTGAAAAATACAGCTGCGCATCACAGAAAATACATTACAGTTTAACAGAGATTCACAGAGAAAACATCTGTTTTACATTATAATAATATTTGACAGTTCTTATTGTATTTTTTGATTTGCTACCATAAATACAGTCTTAGTGAACAGAAGAGACTTCTTTCAAAACTGTTTCAGAAGTACCCCTGATGATAATGATAGTTGTATAGGTTTAATGAACCGGGACCCAAAGAACAACAAACATCAGAAGTGCTTTTCTTTAACGTACACCATCAGAGTCAAATGAAGAGGAAAGCCTGGATGTTCAGGCTCATCAGAACGAGAAATATATTCTGAAGAAGAAACTTAGAATCTGTCAGACAGGAGTAGTAGGAGTAATGAACGTCAGACGCGGTCAGCGCTGCATTGTGTCAGAGAAACGACCAGCAAAGCAAGTAGTCAGTTTTAAAAGATGTCTATTAGCCGTCTAAACACAGCCCAGGCGTCTAGGCTAAAACAAGGCTGAATTTGGGCTGTCAGTGAACATTTGATAGACGTCTAACCATAGCCCAAGAGTAGACTAGCCATTAATTAGACCGCTATTAAACAACTACATACAGTATATACGTCTAATAGACAACAACATGACAATCCATCCAAACAAATGAAATATACAGCGTTTATTAAGAAAAATAAAATTTTTAACAACTTAAGACTATACAAAATGATAAAAATACAAGATAAAATGTTATAAATACAATACACTTAAATATAAATATTATGATAAAAAATCTGGAGTGTTTAACAACTTAAGATAATAAAAAATGAAATAAAATGTTTTAAATAACTTAAGATATTTAAAAGAAAAAAAATTTAATACAAATCAAGAGCATGTTATCACACTTAACATTAAAACATTACGGATAAATGACAACATAAAAAAAGACAACCCCTTTTGTTGGTTTACTTTTAACAAATAAGACACCCAACAGTGAACTTAAAGGAAATGATTAATTATTGGTTGTATTTCTTGTTTAAAATGCCTCCCAACAGCATTCCTCAAAAACAAAAGCGAGATATATAGTGTATCAGCATTCAGTGTGTTAAAAGAGAGAAGCTCTCTGGTAAATGTTGTGCGTTTTATACACACACCTCTAATGACCGAGAACAGTGCAGTCTTTTCAAATGCCCCTTTCTGCAGTGGACCACCCCCCTTCATGTTGAATTTGGACATGAGGGAATTTTTTTAAAACCCTAAAATATAATACAGATTGAGGTGGTTAACAATAGGTTGTTTGCACATGACGTCACTGATGAACGTGCGAAATGCAGCTGGAGCGCATTCATATAACGCTAATCACTAAAAAGCTGTCACTCACTTCAGTTTATCGCAATCTCACGATTCCGTGATATGAAGCTCTCAGAACTGCAAACAATATCTTATTTACATCGTGTCTATGTGTGGCGTTCAGCATTCAGTGGATTCTGACTGTGTCACCCTGTATCTATTTATATATTCATATATTATTATATCGTATATTAATCATTTGCACACACGAGCACTATCCGGCTCCGCTCCTCCCGACCGCAGACGCAGGTTCACAAGCCACTTTTTCCTGCGTTTTTCAGTAAATTTCTTGACTTTTTATCCCTTATGAACAACACATTTTCGTACACGATTATATTATTAAAAATTTAAAAGCCGTGTGGTTCTCGGTTTGGTGGATTGAGCATCCTAATAAACAACGCAAAACACTTGGCGTAGTTTCTTCTAGTGATTCCTCCACGGAGGGAGAAAGGGGAAAAAATCCCTGCCGGCCTCCAGAGCATGCATTTCTCACGTCATCAGAAACCACGTGATTGCAGACTACCTATTGCGGACGAAGTTTGACATTTCAAAATGACCAGTCAAGGAATTCATTTTTGTAATTTCTGATTTGAGTTGTAAAACATCACAAGGTTTGAATTATGTGGCCGATGTGTAGGCGTTACCTGTCCAGGCATCCTTCTGGCACGTCTTCTTGAGGTTTCTTCCGTCAAACTCTGCACAGCTTTGAAACCTGAAGAACATCCAATGTAAGGCAGGTAGTATTATATGCATCTGCGTACGACGTGTTAACAACCTTAAACACTGAGGCCCAGTGACTCAAGTTTTCCACACCTACCCCTTTAAAACTCTTTATTCAGCAGGTGTTAAGTTGTCCCCTAGGTTAGTGCACCCACAATAGGCGCGACGCCAAAAACTGTTGACTTCATAACAACACAGTGATAGCTGCTGGAACTAAAAAGTAGCCCAGTACACACATTAACCTCAAATGTACATGAAATAATAAATTCACCCCTACCGTTTTATTACATTATGTTTTCTGTTTGAACTGTTTAGGTTTTAATGCTGCATTGCACATCTGAGATATTTGCCCTTATTATTTGTATTCTTAAGCTTTACTATCAGTTTGGAAGTTTCAAATTAAATCTTATTGTAACGTTACTTGTACAATGACAAAGATATTCTGTTCAATTAGCTCATGCTCTCTCTGTATGTAACAAACCATTGTTCAGTCATAAATTTAATATAATAATTAAAATAAATGATGGACTTTGTCAAAGATGAGAGCTTTAGTGAGGAAATGTTGTTTTGGAGAGGGTGTGTTTTTTACCATTGCTGCCCGGATCTTTTCCAGATGTTGAAACTCCTCCTCAGTTTCTCCAGTTCTTCTGAGTGTGTTCACTGTATAAATTAATATGGATTCATCTTTGTCAAAGCTGTGTTTGTTCTGCTGTTTGCTCTTTCGCCTCTTATTGCATGTTTTAAAATCGCTTGAGTTTGTAAACACATACAAATGATAAAACTTTTACTCTATTATATTTTGCAATGAATCCTCTGAACACATGCGTGCTGAACCGTAGGCTAGTCACGGGTCACTATCAACTACAAATGCAAGGTTATTTGGGCTAGAAGTGGGTTACACAGAGCCGGACTATATCGGGATTCGGGCCTATAGTTAACCGAGACGGTGAAATGACGGCTATTGCTTGCTGGGAGAGAGATGGAAACGATGCTTGTTCGCAAATGTTTTATGCGATATTCCAGTTTTGCGCATGAGTGAAAGTCACAGCTTTGGATGGAAACATAGCTACTAAATGAGCTGAGCTCAGCTAAACCTCACATCAGACACAACACAGGCTAAAGGAAACCCTAACCCTAACCCTTCTAATCAGACCAAAGACAGTCACACACTCCCAGTTTTTATTAGTATTTTTTAAAAAGCATCGTTTTACACCGTTCTAATCATGCGTACATGTTCAAGCGAGTTTCTGGAACATTTTGGCTTGATCTTCTACAGTGGAAGGAAACGGAGACGTGTTGTCCATCTGTCCTAAACACACTTCATGAGCACTTGGGGTCGTGTGGACGTACAGTGGCTGTAGGGTGTCACATGTGTGGTTTAGCCAGGGTTGCCGACTCTTACGCATTTGGCGTGAGATACAGCTTCCAGGCTCCGTCTCGCTCTCACGCTGCACTTGTACATCTCACGCCAAAGTAGCAAGCCTGCTTGTGATATGAAACAAAGTCTCAGCTTTCAAATTTTGTACATTTGAATACCCCATTCAAACAATAAATACCGTTCTGGCGCACTTAAGAGACGTGACTGGTTGTAGCGCCTCAGTTAAAGCAGAGCACTGAACATCAGAGTTGCTGCACTGCTGCTCTGAGCTGGTCACGTGGCTCAGTAGCTCTCAGCAGCTCTAACAACGGGTTTAACAGGACAGACCACAGCTTCTCTGCAGCTACCTGTGGAAAACATTACAGCATGTTATGCATTGAGTATTACGTCCATGACATTTACAGGATCAGTTTATTCTGGAGAGGCAACACTGTGTATTTAACCCTCGGGTATTCCTTACAGTGTGACCATACACCTTAACTATTTATTCAGTTTGATAAATGTTCTATACTTTAGCTCAGTAATATTTATTTCATATTTTGAGGAGATCGTTTGGTACTAAATACTATTTGTGCAATAATTATGGTCCATAAATGACCACTTATAATATTTTTTCTAATATTTCTATTACTTACAGTATATTACAATTAGTGTAGTAGGCCTATTTTAGGTTAAAATAGAGAAATTGGTTTTAAATTCCAATGCAAAGAGGCAAATTCGAGTGATTTAGATCATTTGTTAGTAATGCCATGGTTTAGCCACTAGGTACCTGTAGTCTACTAGTCTAGTTTCTCCAGAGTATTGAAGGCATACCTGCTTGCTTATTTTTCACTTTTGCATTTGAATAAATATTTAGACATGATTAAACACTATAGGTTTTTTAAATGTGAAATGTAAAAAGTTAATAAAGTACATCGTTTTTTAATGATACTCGTATAAGTACACACAAGCGAATATGAATGAAAACAAGAAAATACTGAATTTAACCCAAGAAAAGTTTAAAATGGTGCTTTCAACTGCACTCAACAGAAGATTAGTATCCCCTTCTACAGTATTTACATGTGCATTGAATCGAGATCTAACCCTCCCCCCCAGGATAGAAGTCCCCAGTGCCCTCAACACACACTAGATCCACACGCCAGCCGAAGCACATCTCATCACGCATCATGTAGCTTATCCAGCGTAAGCTAAAGACTGATTAAACATTACATTTAATTTGGTAGTCCACCAAAGATTAGTGTTTGCTCTTTTTTTGGGCGAGATGAGTATCATTATAAAAATGCTGTAATCAATAATAGAAGCACCACCGTTAGTAACTGGCGCCACTGATTGGTACGGATGTGTGTGTACTGATATCAGGACGCAGACTTCACAGTGGGACAGCTGAGCTGTATTCTGATCCACGCACAGCTCAAAAATCACTGACTGTATTCTGTTTTCAATTCAATGATGTACTTTATTAGTTCAATGGTTTTTATTTCATATTTTGTATTTTTAGGGGATTTTATGGTACTAAACAACATTTATGCAGTAGCTACAATCCATAACCACTTTTAGAGCACGGACGTGAAAATATCATTTCCAGCTGTGGCAAATCTTGAATGCTTTGGAGAACGGACTTAAGTTTGGTCTCTTTTTAAAGAAGACGCTTGGTGGATTATTGCTGTAGTGAAAAAAAGAAGTTTAAGTTCATTATGAAAAATGAACATAAATACTATTTTCAACATTTCAAAAATGTATTTTCCAAAACATGTTTTACTCTAAAACTGTTAGAAAAATCAAAGCCATAAATCTAAAGTTGTGATCCAAACTTGAGGTTGATATCTCAAAAAAAAGAGCTTTCAGTGAGATTTCAGTATGTTTCCCGTGTGGTCATTTTGGACTGCGAACAGCACAAGTGTGACTATATTCAGGAGGATTTAACGAGATTTCAGTGTAGGCAGTTAAATGCAATAACCAGTGAACATGCAGGGGAGATGACCCATGAGGCTTTAACAGCCAGGGTGATGTGAAGTATAGCTGTGTTCATGTTTTTAATGTTCTGGCAGCACAGAGGACCAGATCAGACTGCACTTAAACACAAATCAGCTACACTAATACGATGCCTTTAAATTGAACGAGTCATCACACGAAGATAGTAGTACTGTGATTATCACACAGAAATGAACATTAAATACTGTTCCATATATATATATATTTCCATTCAGAAAAGTTGTAGCAGAAAGAGTAGAAACAGAACTCTGATCAGTTCTCCATCATGAAACTCACAGTAATGGAGAAAAGCCAATGTGTAAAGATGACATATTTTATTAAAATCCCACAAGAATGAGCACGAGTGGATAGTGGTGAGACACACAGCAGTGTTTCCTGAGACTGATCTGTGTTTCTCCTCTAAGTGTTGTCATCTCTTGTTCTCCATCAGAGAGGAGCTTCGTCTGAAGAGCGGCACAATCCTGCAAGATCCTGCCATTTCTCTCTCTTCTGTTATCATGAACCCCTCAGCAATGAAAACAAGAGAAAAAATATGCCCTTTTCCTTGAATCAAGGCAGCAGAGGGACTCTTAGAGAAAGCTGATGAATCTGTGGAGCGTCTCTCGCCCTCAGCATCACAGATGCTCCACATCCCTGCATGTGTGCTGCTCATACACTCGGATACACTACTTGCCTGGTGAGGCTCTGCAGTAAGAGCCACTTCACCCCCCTGAGACCTGAGGTTACGTGTGGTGTGTGGTGTGTGTGTGTGTTGTTCTTGTGAGAGTCTGAGTGAGGTGTGCTGTTGAGAGGAGTGTGTGGTGTGAGATCAATAGATAGAGAGTGTTGTGTGTGAGAGGTCATGAGTGACGTTGTGTGTCTGTGAGAGAGAGAGTGTGTGTGTGAGAGAGAGAGAGAGAGAGAGAGAAGTGTGTGTGTGAGAGAGTGGCGTGGTTGCATAGGTATTTGGTTCTCTTTTACTGCTTTATATATCCTGTGGAGCAACTTCTAACCCTGACTCCACACAGACTCAGGGGGGACGTCAGTGGTTCACGGTGGAGACCTATAATTGTTTGTTTTGGCCCACAGTGTCCAAAAGCTTATAATCCACAGAATGGAGTGTATTGAAAATCTCAAATAGCACAAAGTCTCCTGTGAGGGGTAGGTTTAGGGGTAGGGTTGGTGTAGAGCAATAGAATATACGGTCTGTACAGTATAAAAACCATTACGCCTATGGAGAGTCCCCACAAGGATAGCTGACCAGACGTGTGTGTGAGTGTGTGTGTGTGTGTGTGTGTGAGAGAGAGTGTGAGTGTGTGTGTGTGTGAGTGGGAGTTGCGTGAGTGTGGTTTGTGTGTGTGTGGAGAAGAGTGTGTGTGTTTGTGTGTATGTGGAGAGCCGTTTAGTGTTTCGATCAGAGCAATGTATTTGTTTTGTGTGCATTTGAGATCGGATAGAGCAGAGACCTCTCAGGGTGTGTTGGTGTGTGTGAGATATATTGTAGTGTGTGAAAGAGATTGGATGTGTGTTTGGATAGAGATGTTGAGTGTGTTGTGTTGTGTGATTTACGCTGAGTGTCCGTGCACGTAGTGCTTTTGTGGTGTGTTGAGAGAAGTGTGGTGTTTGAGAAAGTGAGAGCGAGAGAGTTGTGTGTGTGTGTGTGTGTATGTGAGAGAGCGTGTATGTGTGTGAAAGAGAGTGTGTGTGTGTGTGTGTGAGAGAAAGAGAGAGAGAGTGTGTGTGTGTGAGAGAGAGTGTATTGTTTGGACGAGATTTTTGTGTGTGAGAGAGAGAGAGTGTGAGTGTGTGTGTGTGTGTGCGCCAAAAGACAGTGTTACTCCTGTATGAACACCACATGCCGCCTCATTCCTCTTTTCATAAATTAAATCGATGTGATAAACTTCATGATGACTGTCTTATTCTCATCCATTACACGACCACAATCAGAAGGAGAGTGTGTTCATGTGTCAGAACTGTGAGGTTAATGTGGGTCATACAGTAAAGTCTCAAGGCAGAGACGGTGAGGAAGTGAAGGTCAGAAGCGTGTGAGCTGCCAGTTAAAGAGCACTGATCACTGACCAGACGAGCGTGACCTCAGTCGAAGCTCAGGACGACGGGCTCGTGGCCGGTCTCCTGCAGGAAGCGGAGCAGGTCGTCTGGTTTGAGCCCCATGGTGGCGCTGTTGGTCATGGGGTGGAAGTAGACTCTCTGGTGGCCGCCGTGGGTCAGGTCACGGTCCAGCACCATCCTGACGCTGCGGTCGGTGTCGCAGAAGAGCGCGAGGGCCGTGGCGCAGCCCTGACCCACCTTCAGCTTCTCCAGCATCAGCTAACGCGTCGCCGACGCAGGTTCCCTGAGCCGAGCCCCAGACGCTTGGCCACATCACTCAGGTTCAGCTGCCGGTCGTGACGCACAGACAGCAGCCACAGGCTCTTCTTCTTCTTGTCCGTCAGAGAGTTTTTTAGTGGACTGCGCCGCTCAAGAGCCACGTGAGGCATCATCTCCTCCACCGTGAACACCTAAAACACCCACACACACCACACACACACACACACACACACACACACACACCACACACACACACACAACACACACAGAGAGAGAGAGAGAGACACACACCCACACACACACACACAGAGCGATAGAGAGAGAGATGGTCAGATTGGTCCGAAGCTGCGAAACCGACTACCTGAATAACACCATCCAGCATCAGGACTCTGAAATATTCATCCACAAAATTCGTCCCAACCAAATTATAAAAGCACAAAAAGAAAATTATCTAACCTACTGGACTGAAACAACAGAAAAATAAAGCAAACTTGAATGTTATTTGGCCCTCTGTGCAAGACTGTAAATGAAGAAGACAGATGACGAGGTACAGACTGAGCAGCCATACTCTGACTCTAGAGACGGGCAGATATCCACAGCACTGGCTGCCCAGAGAGAGACGCATCTGCCCTCACTGTACTCACAGGGCAACACTTCCTCACCAGCTGCCCCAACTATCAAGACATTACAAACACATCTTATCCCAAATTTGAAATACTTTACCCCGACTTTAAAATGTTAAACAAGAAAACACAACTTAAATATTTATTAGGTGAAAAACAAGATTGTATCTTACTAGCAGCAAGACACATTGATGCCTGTCACAAAAAGAGGGACAGAGTCAACAAGTTCCTTGTGCGCCCACAACACACTCTCACTCACTCACACACACACACACCACCCCCACACCCACACACACCACACCCACACTCCACACCACACACCACACACCACCCACACACACACACACACCACACAATCCACCACACCACACCACACACATACACCACACCACACACACACATCCCAACACTAAAGTACCCCGCCATATCCCACACCCACACACACACACAGACACACACACCACACACCACACACACCACACACACACCCACACACCCACACACTCTCTCACACACACACACACCACCCACACCCACACACACACACACACCCCCAACACCCCAGCCACACAAAGGTCACACCCCCGACATGCACACACATACACCACCACACCCACACCACACAACAGGCCCACACCACACACACACACACCACACCACCACCCACCACACCACCAACATCAACCAGCTTACCCCCTACGACCCAACGCTCGAAACCGATACACAGCCACACACACCCCCAAACCACCCTGACCCTTACACATACACACACCACACACACACATCCACCACACACACACACACCACACCCACACCACACACACACCACACCACACCACACACATACACCACACCACACACACCACACACATACACCACACAAACACACCACACCCACACACAATACATTGTAACAATTGTCATGCCAATAAAGCACGAATTGAATTGAATTGAGAGAGAGAGCGAGAGTAAGACCTGCTGGGCCCTTGCGTAACCTCTCAAAAGACCACGGTATGTCTTTCAGAAAAAGCCAGATGTCAGGAACACAGATACCAGTTCAGTCTAGAACACACGATGCAGTACACTTACCTCGGCCTGATCGTCACTGCATCTGGGAGTTTCAGTTTGGCAGTGAATGCTCTCAAAGATAAAGCTTGAAGAGCTCTATACGCAATCAAGAATAAATAAATATTGAAATACTGCTTCCAATTTGGTGTAAAATCTTTGCTAGTGTGATTCAGCCCATAGCGCTGTCTGGAAGTGAGGTTTGGGGTCCACTCAGTGATCAGAGCTACACTAGATGGGACAGACATCCAACAGAAGCCCTACACACAGAATTCTGCAAAATGATTCTAAAACTACAAAGAAAAACACCCAAATAACGCATGTAGGGCAGAATTAGGCCGATTCCCATTGATTATTAATATGCATAAAAGATCCCTCAAATTGTGGATGCATCTTAAATCAAGTCCCACAGAATAATCGCTACATTTTGAAGCGCTACAAACCCAAGAACTGAACCTCGAAAAGAGTCCACTCAGTCAGCTGGTTCTGAGACTTACTAACCTGACTAACTCTACTAACACTATCCAGTCTCAAACCAGCACTGCTTCTCATCCAAACATCAAAATACATCAAATTATCAAACAATCTAAAAATACATATCTGGAACATTGGGATCAAGAAACTAAAACACAAAGTAAATTACAATTCTATCGAACCCTAAAATCAAATGATGAATTGGAAGATTATCTCCAGAGTGTCAGAGACGGATCCTGAGCAAGTACAGGCTCAGTGAGCACAGTCTAGCCATCGAGACCGGCAGACACAGAAAGAGCTGCTTACTCCAGAGTAGCAGAGAGTGTGTGTGTGTGTGTGGTGTTGTGTGTGTGGGTTGTGTGTGTGTGTGTGTGTGTGAGAGAGTGTGTGTGTGAGAGAGAGCGTGTGTGTTTGTGTGTGTGTGTGTGTGTGAGAAGAGCGAGTGTGGTGTGTGTGTGTGTGTGTGTGAGAGAGCGTGTGTGGGTGTGTGTGTGTTTGTGTTAGAGAGTGTGTGTGAGAGGGCGAGATCGTGTGTGTGTGTGTGTTTGTGTTGTGAAGAGCTGAGTGTGTGTGTGTGTGTGTGTGTGTGTGTGTGTGTGTGTGTGTTCTGTGTGTGTGTGTGTGTTTGTGAGAGCGTGTGTGTGTGTGTGTGTGTGTGTGCGAGAGAGAGATTGTGTGTGTGTGTGTGTGTGTGTGAGAGAGAGAGAGAGTGTGTGTGTTTTGTGAGAGAGAGAGCGGTGTGTGTGTGTGTGTGAGAGAGTGTTGTGATAGACGAGAGCGTGGTGTGTGTGTGTGGGTGTGTGTGTGAGAGAGCGAGTGTGTGTGTTGTGTGTGTGTGTGTGTGCGAGAGCGTGTGTGTGTGTGTGTGTGTTTGTTTGAGAGAGTGTGTGTGAGAGAGCGAGAGCGTGTGTGTGTGTGTGGTGTGTTTGTTTGAGAGAGCGAGTGTTTTTGTGTTGTTTTGTGTGTGTGTGTGGGGTTTGTGTTAGAGAGTGTGGGTTGTGTGAGAGCGTGTGTGTTTGGGTGTGTTTGTGTGTGAGAGACCGAGGGTGTGTGTGTGTGTGTGTGTGTGTGTGTGAGAGAGAGAGAGAGTGTGTGTGTGTTTGTGAGAGAGAGAGCGAGTGTGTTTGTGTGTGTTGTGTGAGGAGTGGTGATGAGAGACGAGGCGTGTGGTGTGTGGGTGTGTGTGTGTGAGAGAGCGAGTGTGGTGTGTGTGTGTGTGTGTGTTGTGAGAGAGCGTGTGTGTGTGTGGTGTGTGTGTGTGAGAGTGTGTATTAGAGAGCGAGAGCGTGTGTGTTTGTGTGCTGTGGTTGTGGGTTGAGAGAGCGAGTGTGTGGTGTGGTGTGTGGGTGTGTGTGTGTGTGTGTGTGAGAGAGTTGTGTGTGTGAGAGCGTGTTTGGGTGTGTGTGTGTTTGTGAGATAGCCGTGGTGGGGGGTGTGTGTGTGTGTGTGTGGTGTGTGAGAGAGAGAGAGAGGTGTGTGTGTGTGTGAGAGAGAGAGCGAGTGTGGGTTGTGTGTGGGTGTGTGTGTGAAGCGGGTCGGATACTGAGAGCGAGTGTGGTTGAGTGTGTTGTGTTAGAGCGTGTGTGATATAGCGAGTGTGTGTGTGTGGAGGAGAGATTGTTGTGTGTGGTGTGAGAGAGACGAGTGTGGGGTGAAAGAGAGATTGTTGTGTGTGTGAGAGGAGAGAGTGTGTGTGTGTGTGTGTGTTGAGAGTGAGTGTGTGTGTTTGTGTGTGTTTGTGAGAGAGTGTGTGTTTGTGAGAGAGAGAGAGAGTGTGTGTGTGTGTGTGTGTGGTGTGAGAGAGTGTGTGTGTGTGTTTGTGTGTTTGTTTGTGTTTGTGTGTGTGTGTGTGGTTTGTGTGTGGTGAGTGAGTGAGTGAGTGTGTGTGTGTGTGTTTTTGTGTGTTTGTGTGTGTGTGTGTGTGACAGAGAGTGTGTGTGTGAGAGAGAGAGATGGTGTGTGTGTGTGAGAGAGAGAGACAGACAGAGAGAGAGAGTGTGTGTGTGTGTGTTTTTGTGTGTGTGAGAGAGAGAGAGAGGGTGTGGGTGTGTGTGTGTGTGTGTGTGTGTTGTGTGTAGCAGAAGCCGTGGTGGTTTGTGGTGTGTGGAGAGAGAGAGCGTGTGTGTGTGGCGCGAGCGTGTGTGTGGTGTTTGTGTGTGTGCCTCGCGTAAGCGTGTGTGTGTTGTGTTGTGTGTTGGGGCTTCGTGCGTGTTGTGAGAGAGTGTGTGGTGTGTGTTGTGTGAAAATGTGTGTGAAGCGTGTGTGTTAGCGAGTTGTGGTGTGTGTGTGTGGTGTGTTTCGCAGAGCGTGTGTGTTGTGTGTGTGTGGTTGCGATCGCGTGGTGTGTGGAGAGCGCGAGCGTGTTGTTGTGTGTGTGTGTGTGTGTGAGTGTTAGAGTGTGTGTGAGAGAGAGTGTGTGTGTGTGCCTGAGAGCGCGATGGGTGTGTGTGTGTGTGTGTGTGTGTGTGATTGTGTGTGTGATTGTAATGAGAGTGTGTGTGTGATTGTGTGTGTGCGATGTGGTGGGAGAGCGAGTTGTTGGTTGGTGTGTGTGTGTGTGTTGTGTGTTTGTGTGAGAGCGTGTGTGGTGTGTATGTGTTGCTGATAGAGATTGTGTGTGTGTGTGTGTGGTGGAGAGAGAGAGAGTGTGTTTGTGTGTGTGAGAGAGAGAGCGAGTGTGTGTGTGGTGTGTGTGTGTGTGTGAGAGAGCGTGTGTTGTGGTGTTGTGCGAGAGAGAGAGAGTGTGGTGGTGGTGTGTGATGCGAGAGGAGAGCGAGAGAGTGTGTGTGTGTGTGTGTGTGTGGTTGTGATAGAAACAGAGAGAGAGCGTTTGTGTGTGTGTGTGTGCGAGAGAGAGTGTGGGTGTGTGGTGTGTGTGTGTGGTGTGGGTGTTGGTGTGTGAGAGAGATGTGTGGTGTTGTGTGTGTGTGTGTGAGATGAGATGAGAGAGTGTGTGTGTTTGTGGGTGGCGAGAGAGAGGAGAGTGTGTTGTGTGTGTGGTGTGTGTGGTGTGTGTGTGTGTGGTGTGTGAGAGAGAGAGAGCGTGTGTGTGTGTGTGTGTGTGAGAGAAGAGAGTGTGTGTGTGTGTGTGTGTTGTGGGTGTGTGTGGGTGTGTGTGTGAGAGCGTGTGTGGTGTGTGTGTGCTAGCGGTGTGTGAGAATGTGTGTGTGTTTGTGTGTGTGTGTGAGAGCGTGTGTGTGGGTGTGTGTGTGTGAGAATGTGTGTGTTTGAGTGAGTGTGTGTGAGTGTGTGTGTGTGTGTTTGTTTGTGTGGTTTGTGTGTGAGAGAAGTGTGTCGTGAGAAGAGCGAGAGCGTGTGTGGTTGTGTGTGTGTGTGTGGTGTGAGAGTGTTGAGCGTGTGTGTGAGAGTGTGTGTGAGAGAAAGAAAAAAGAGCGACGAGTTTTGTTTTGTTGTGTGTGTGGGTGAAGAGCGCGAGTGTGGTGTGTGTGGGTGTGTGTGTGTGTTGTGTGTTGTGTGAGAGTGTGTGTGAGAGAGTGAGATTGTGTGTGTGTGTGATTGTGTGTGTGGGTGTGTGTGTGTGTAAGTGTGTGTGTGAGAGAGTGTGTGTGTGTGTGTGGTGTGTGAGAGAACGAGGTGTGTGTGTTTTTGGTGTGTTGTGGAGAGAGAGGAAGAGTGTTGTTGTTTGTGTGTGAGAGAGAGAGAGAGAGCGAGTGTGTGGGTGTGTGTGTGTGTATGTGTGTGTGTGCGTGTGTGTGTGCGAGTGTGTGTGAGAGAGTGTGTGTGAGAGTATGAGAGTGTGTGTGTGTGTCTGTGTATGTGTATGTGTGTGTGTGTTTGTGAGTGTGTGAGTGTGAGAGAGAGTGTGTGTGTTTGTGAGAGAGCGATGTGTGTGTGTGTGTTGTGTGTGTGTGTGTTTGGAGAGTTTGTGGAGAGTGTTGGTGTTGAGTGAGATGTGTGTGCTGTGGAGAAGGCGAGTGTGTTGTGTGTTGTGTGTTTGTGTGGTGTGTGTGTGTTAGAGAGTGTGTTTGTTGTGAGAGCGTGTGTTTGTGTGTTGTGTTGTGCAGAGAGAGAGTGTGTGTGTGTGTGTGAGAAGAGAGCGAGTGTGCTGTGTGTGTGTGTGTTGTGAGAGCGTGTGTGATAGAGCGAGTGTGTTTGAGGGTGTTGGTTTGATAGCGTTTGTGAGAGAGCGAGTTTGTGTGTGTTTGAGAGGAGTGTGTGGGTGGTGTGAGAGAGAGCGAGTGTGTGTTAAGAGAGATAGTGTGTGTGTGTGTGTGTGAGATAGAGAGAGAGAGAGAGAGAGAAAGAGTGTGTGTGTGTGTGAGAGAGAGCAGAGGTGTTTGTGTGGGTGTGTGTGACTTGGGGTGGTGTTTGTGTGTGTGTGTGAATAGCGAGTGTGTGTGTGTGTTTGTGAGAGATCGAGTGTTTGTGTGTGTGTGTTTGTGTTGTGTGTGTGTGTGTGTGTTGTGTGTGTGTTTTGTGTGTGTGTTTTGTGTGTGTGTGTGAGTGAGTGAGTGTGTGTGTGAGAGCGTGTGGTGTGTGGTGTGTGTGTGAGAGAGAGAGTGTGTGTGTGTGTGTGTGAGAGAGAGAGAGAGTGTGTGTGTGTGTGTTTGCGACGAGAGCGCGCTGTGTGTGTGTGTTGTGTGTGTGTGTGTTTGGTGAGGCGAGCCCCGCGCGTGTGTGTGTGTGTTGTGAGACGCGAGCGTGTGTGTTGTGAGAAGAGAGAGTGGTGTGTGTGTGTGTGGGTGTTGTGTGTGTTGTGTGTGTGTGTTGTATTGTATGTGTGGGAGCGCGGTGTGTGAAGCGAGTGTGGTAGTGTGTGGTGTGTGTGAAAGATGTGTGTGTGTGATCGCGTGTGTGTCGAGAGAGTGTGGTGTGGTGTGTGCAGAGAGCGCAGTGTGTGTGTGTGACGAGAGTGTTGTGGTGTGTGTGTGTGTGGGTAGCGTGTGGGTGAGAGAGTGTGTGTTTGTTTGTGTGTGTGTGATTGTGTGTTTGTTTGTTTGTGTGTGTGAGAGAGAGAGTGTGTGTTTGTGAGAGAGAGTGTGTGTGTGTGTGTGTGTGTGTGTGAGAGAGAGTGTGTGTGTGTGAGAGCGAGTGTGTGTGTGTGTGTGTGGGTGTGTGTGAGAGCGAGTGTGTGTGTGTGTGTGTGTGTGAGAGCGGTGAGTGTGTGATTTGTGTGTGTGAGCGGAGAGAGGTGTGTTTGTTTGTCGTTTTGGAGAGAGCGGTGTGTGGGGTGTGTGTGTGTGTGTGAGAGAGTGTGTGTGTTTGTTTGTGTGTGTGAGAGAGAGAGAGCGAGTGTGTGTGGGTGTGTGTGTGTGTGATAGAGTGTGTGTGAGAGAGCGCGAGCGTGTGTGTGTGTGTGTGTGAGACACGTGTGTGAGTGAGTGTGTGTGTGTGTGGGGGGTGTGTGTGTGTGAGATAGTGTGTGTGTGTTTTGGGGGGTGTGTTGTGAGAGCGAGTGTGTGTGGGTGGTGTGTGTGTGTGCGAAGCGAAGAGTGTTGTGTGAGAGAGAGAGAGTGTGTGTGTTTGTGTGTGTGTGAGAGAGCGAGAGAGTGTGTGTGTGTGTGTTTGTGTGTGTTTTGTGTGTGTGTGTGGGTTGTGTGTGTGAGAGAGAGGAGTGTGTGTGTGTGTGAGAGAGAGATAGAGTGTGTGTGGTGTGTGTGTGTGTGTGCTGTGGTGAGAGAGAGAGAGAGTGGTGTGGTTGTGGGTGTGTGAGAGAGAGAGAGAGGGGTGTGGGTGTGTGTGTGTGTGTGTGGTGTGTGAAGAGAGAGAGAGAGCGTGTGGTGTGTGTGGTGAGAGAGAGCGAGTGTGTGTGTGAAGAGAGAGTGGTGTGTGGTGTGTGTGTGTGTGAGAGCGATGTGTGTGTGTGTGTGTGGTGTGTGGACGTAGGTGTGAGAGAGTGTGTGTGTTGTGTGCGTGAGAGAGGTGTGTGTGTGCGAGCGTGTGTTGTGCAGAGTGTGTGTGTGTGTGCGTGAGAGGAGAGTGTGTGTGTGTTGGGTGTGTGTGAGTAGCGTGTGTGGTTGAGAAGTGTGTGTGTGTGTGTGTGTGAGTGAGAGTGTGGTGTGTGTGTGTGTGTGGGTTGTGTGAGAGCGAGTGTTTGGGTGTGTGTGTGTGTGTGTGAGAGAGAGTTTGTGTGTGTGAGAGCGTGTGTGTGTGTGTGTGAGAGAGTGTGTGGTGTGTGTGTTGTGTGAGCGAGAGTGTGTGTGTGAGAGAGAATGAGTGTATGTGTGTGTGAGAGAGCGAGTGTGTGGGTGTGTGGTGTGTGAGAGAGAGTGAGTGTTGTGTGTGTGTGTGTGTGAGAGGAGAGAGTGTGTGTGGTGTGTGTGTGAGAGAGAGTGTTGGTGTGTGGGTGAGAGAGAGTGTGTGTGTGTGTGTGTGTGTGAGACGAGGCGCGTGGGTGTGGTGGTGTGTGTGTGTGTGTGTGAGCGCGCGAGTGTGTGTGTGTGTGTGTGTGTGTGGGAGAGCGCGTGTGTGTGTGTGAGAGAGTGTGTGTGTGTGTGCGAGCGGTGTCTGTGTGTGTGTGTGGGTGAGAGAGAGAGAGTGTGTGTGTGTGTGTGGTGTGTGAGAGAGAAAGTGTGTGTGTTGTTGTGAGAGGAGAGATTGTGTGTGTGATCGCGACGAGAGTTGTGTGTGTTGTGTGTTTGTGCGCGACGTGTGGTTGGTAAGAGAGACGCGCGTTGTGTTGCTCGCGCTTGTGTTTGTGGAGCAGCGCGCGCGTGTGTGTTTGTGTTTTTGTGCGCGCGTGTGTGTGTGTGCCGCGCGAGTGTGTGTGTGTGATGTGTGTGCGCAGCGCGTGTGTTTGTGTGTGTAGAGCGCGCGCGTGTTGTGTGTGGTCGCGCAGAGCGCGCTTGGTTTGTGTGCGCGCGAGTGGTGTGTTTGTTTGTGGGTGCGAGCTCGCGGTGTGGTTGTTTGTGTGTGTTGTGAGCGAGGCCGTTGTGTGTGTGTTTGTGTGAGAGAGAGAGAGTGTGTGTGTTGTGAGTGTGTGTGTTTGAGTGTGTGTATGTGTGTGTGACGGGTGTGTGGTGGAGAAGAGAGAGAGTGGTGTGGTGTGTGTGGTGTGTGTGTTTAGACGAGTGTGTGTGTGGAGAGAGAGAAGTGTGTGTGTGTGTGGTGTTGTGAAGCGTGTTTGTGGTGTGAGAGAGAGCGTTGTGTGTGGTGTTTCTGGTGTGAGCGCTGTGTGTGTTTGTGTGTGTGTGTAGATAGATAGATAGATAGTGTGTGTGTGAGAGAGAGAGAGAGTGTTGTGTGTGTGTGTGTGTGTGTGTGTGTTTTTGTGTGTTTGTGTGTGTGTGTGTGCGAGAGAGAGGGTGTGGGTGTGTGTGTGTGTGTGTGAAGCGTTACTACAGCTGTGTGTGTGAGAGAGAGAGAGAGAAATGGAGTGTGTGTGTGTGTGTGTGTGAGAGAGAGCGAGTGTGTGTGTGAGAGAGAGAGAGTGTGTGTGTGTGTGTGTGGTGGAGAGAGAGAGTGTGTGTGTGAGAGCGGAGAGAGAGTGTGTTGTGTGAGCAGAGCGAGAGAGATTGGGGTGTGTGTGTGTGTGCGCGCGCGTGTGTGGGTGCGCGCGTGTGTGTGGTGTCGGCGGCGAGCGTGTGGGTGGAGTGTGTGTTTGTGTGCGCGCGCGTGTGTGTGTGCGCCGCGGTGTGTGTTATGTGCGAGACGAGCGCTGGTGTGGTGTGTGTGTGTGTGTTGTGTTGGTGTTCGCGCGCGCGCGTGTGTGTGCTGTGTTGGCCGCGCTCGATGCGTGTGTGTTTGTGGTGTGTCTGCAGGATCTTGTGTGTTGTGCAGCGCGTTTGTTTGTGTGCGCGCGCGCGCTTGTTGGTTTTGTTTGTGTGTGTGTGGGTGTGTGTGTGTGAGAGAGCGTGTGTGTTTGTGTGCGCGAGTGTGTGTGTGTGTGTGTTTGTGCGAGAGAGTGTGTGTGTGTGTGCGCGCTCGAGAGCTTGTTGTGTTGTGCGCGCGCGCGCGTGGGTTTTGTGTGTGTGTGTGTGTGTTTGTGCGCGCGCGCGCGTGTGTGTTGGCGCGAGCGCTCGTGTGAGTGTGTGGTGTGTGAGAGAGAGTGTGTGTGTGAAGCGTGTGTGTTTGTGGAGAGAGAAGCAGTGTGTGTGTGTGTGTGTGGTGTGTGTTTTGTTGTGAGAGAGAGAGAGTGTGTGTGTGAGAGAGAGAGCGAGTGTGGGTGTGTGTGGTGTGTGTGAGAAGATGAGAGTGGTGTGTGAGAGAGCGATAGAGGTGTGTGTTTGTGTGTGTGGGTGAGAGAGAGAGAGTGTGTGTGGGAGAGAGAGAGAGAGAGTGTGTGTGTGTGAGAGAGATAGAGAGTGTTTGTGTGTGTGTGTGTGTGAGAGAGAGTGTGTGTGGGAGAGAGAGAGAGAGAGAGAGAGAGAAGAGTGTGTGTGTGTGTGTGTGTGAGTGTGTGCGCGTGAGTGTTTGTGTGTGAGAGCGTGTGTGTGTGTGAGAGAGCGAGAGTGTGTGTGGTGTGTGTGTCGTGTGTGTGTGTGTGTGTCTGTATGTGAGTGAGTGTGTGTGTGTGTGTGAGAGAGAGTTTGTGTGTGTGTGAGAGAGAGTGTGTGTGTGTGTGTGTGAGCGAGAGAGCGAGTGTGTGTGTGTGTGTGTTTGTGTGAGAGAGTGTGTGTGTGAGAGCGTGTGTGTGAGAGAGAGAGAGACGGTGTGTGAGAGCGTGTGTTTGTGTGTGTGAGAGAGAGAGTTTGTGTGTGTGTGTGTGTGTTTGTGTGTGTGTGTGTGTGTTTGTGTGTGTGGGTGAGAGAGAGAGAGTGTGTGTGTGTGTGAGAGTGTGTTTGTGTGTGTGAGAGAGAGAGAGAGTGGTGTGAGAGAGAGAGTGTGTGTTTGGTGTGAGCTCGAGAGAGTGTGGTGGGTGGTTGTGTGTGTGTGTGTTTATATGTCTTCAGTATAACCTCTGGATGATCGACGCAGATCGTGTCAATGTCGAGTCGCTTCAGAAGCTCCTCCAGACGATTCCTCAGCTCCGCAGACGCCATCGCGACCAACCGCTTATCTGCTTACAGCGCACTGTGATTGGTCCAGACGCACACCGGACTGCTGCGATTGGTCCAGACGCACACCGGACTGCTGCGATTGGTCCATACGCACACCGGACTGCTGTGATTGGTCAGGAGCCCGGCGCTGAGTAAAGGAACAGCCACGTCTTCATCTACATTCATTCCAGTGAAAGAGCGCCACCTGCTGTTACAGCGCTACTGCTGCACTTCTGCACACCCGCCTGAGACTAGCTCCCGCAGAAAGAGATCGTATCTGGGCCCGCTCCCGCACGCTAAAGCCCGCATAAAAGTAATCTACATAGATTTGTTTTCAGTACATCGAAGAAATGTACATGACATGGTTTCTTAACCTCTCCTGAGCGTCCACAACATCCCCATCATCGAAAAACACTCCCGATAAAATATTGTTATTTTTTAGGCAACCTCAACATTCACAGAACTTTGTTATTTTTAACAGTAAAGCAAGCATGGGCTGCTGCATGCATGGTTTGGCATGGCTTCCTTTATTATCACTAAAAGCTGACATCTCAGTTAATCTCTATCTCATAAAGCTCTGTTATAACACAATAAATGTACGCACAATGAATCTTTCACAACCTCCACACTTGTGTTAAAATGAGAGGATTCGTGAACGCAATTTCAGCTCTGCGGTGAGTACACTCTAACTTAATCACCTCTGATTGGCCACCGCGTTCCAGAAATCATCAGCTGAGTCTGTGATTGGCTACATTGCGCAACCCTTTAAATACTTGTTATAAATAGAAACTATGCCTAGCTTGCACATGTCAATCATTTTAATGTTAATATTTGTTGTTCTTTTTGCTTTTGTGCAACAGATATATAACAATTTATATGGTTTCGAAATTTTATGTTTAGATCATTTCTATTTTGTGGGAGTCCCGCATGTCATATTCTCCCTCATCCCGCACACACGAGCCTCTTCCCACCCGCTCCCGCTCCCGCTCCCGCTCCCGCTCCCACACTCGCCCATCAAGAGCCGTCCCGCGCCGCCCCTGTAGCGTTGGGTCCCGCGGGACTGCAGGTCTCTAGCTCAGGGCCCTTGCTTCTGTACTCCTCACTGTGCTGATGCTGTGCCTGTATCCTGCGTTTGTAGAATACAAATGCCTCAACACTTTTACTGCAAACTGTCCGCTGAAACAGCGTCTATAATCCATAATAATGCTTCCTGCAGTGAGAAAGTGTTCTGCTGTTGTCTCTCACATCCAAATCCAGCCACATTGTGTTATAGCTTGTTTAAACGCTGCTTGATCTGTGCGATTTCTCTCCGATTCACACCATACACTTTTTTCCCTTGAGGAAGAGTTATTATGGATTATAGACTCTATGTATTTTAATTAAAAGCGTCTTAATGCTGGATGTGTTTCAGCTTTTGTCTTCTCCAGATGTTAACTGATGGACTGGAGTGCCGTGGATTATTGTGATGTTTTATCAGCTGTTTCTACATACTCACTTTTTAATTTACAATAAAATAGAATTATTGCAAATGTAACATTTTATTTATTTGTTATAATTGAAATTATCAAATAAAATGCATATTTACCTTATTATTATTACCATTTTAATAGTTTTTAATGATAAAATAGGACTATTGCAATCTTAACATATTTGTTAAATAATTCAAATGGAAAAGGATCCAGATCAGATCCAGAACTGGATAGATAGGGTATACAATGGCGTTAAAACCCAGCGTAGGCTATTGCACTTTTAAACCATCTTAACTGAGCGTATACAGTAAATATCATTAACCAGGAGATAACACTGGAGCTGAATCTGTGAACGTCTGTGCGAGCTCCGTGTTCACGAAACATGGCATTGTTCTATCCTCTGGTAATGCAGCACAGCGCAGAACTGATGTCTGATCTGGTGTCCTCTGTCTCTTAATGCCATCCCAGACTTGCTCGGTGAAGGTGAGATCAGATCTCTGTGTGGACCTGTTATCAGACAGCGGTTTCATACTAAATGTCACTGGAGTATTACACCTAATGAATGTTTGGAAATATTACAACACATGTACAAGCGGAAGTTTTTAAGGATTTTTGTCTTTTGGCAAAGTCTAAAATTCCAAATACTTTGCACAGTACTGTACTGTATATAATTGTCAGGATGTGTTGAAGGTTTAAAAAATAAAAAGGTAAAGACATGCAGAAGGCATAAATATCCATTTTGCCCAAAGATGCATTTTCACAGTTTCTTCCCACTAGTCTGACCAATTATTTTAAAGTTATCCCATTTAAAGGTAACACTTCTGTGCACTACTTTGCAGCCCCATGATGGAGGAAACCAGGCATCATATTTCCTGAGAAATGGAGGCATCCCTGAGGAAGAAATTACAGCAACGAAACAGCAAAAGGTATGGTGTTTTGCTTATTTGATAAGTCATTAGGGTCATTGAATATGGTTCAACTACAATAAAATTATGAACACATAACAAAAATAATAAGAATACAATGTTTATTCAATTTTCTTTTATCCTTCTGTTAAGACAGTCCCTGTCATGTTAACAATAACAGTACTTCTAAACTTCTCTGCCCTGTCACAACCTAATATCCCTTTAAACATGCACCTACTGCAGGACGGCAGACTTCACCTCCATCATCCCTAGTTAAGGACCAGTCACGCTACACCTTTCAGTCCATATATCCCAGAGAGTGGAAACCATGCTACACGTTTGGTGAACTCTAACCTGCAAATTGGTATGAAACCGTGTGGCCAGTAGAAGACTGATACATCGTGGCATGACCTGGTGGCCACATGTAAAGAGCATACGTCTAAACTGTAGCATTGCAGGAAAGTGGTGTAGATTGCTTTTACTTTTTGGATTTCAGTTTTTAAAAAGACACTGCAGAGCCATTACAGGGTATGAAGACATTTTGCATGCTAATTTATTCTTCTTTTTTTTATATATATAAATTTTGCAAGTCTAGCACACTTGTAATTTTCAAGCACTCCTGCCGATTCTTCAGATGTGTCTGATTAGGGATGGAGCTAAACACTGCAGGACCGGATGTGTCTTGACAGTTGTAGCAAATCAGAGTGACCAGATCTTACATTTGGTTCTCCTTTTTAATAACATGTCCTTTTAGCTGTTATGAAACCGTATGATTGATATTCTTGTTCCAAAAGTTAACATGCGTGTCCCTCTTCTTTCACAGATTGACAGAGAAGTCATCCTGCTTATGGAAGATGCAGACCTGGCCCAGTACCTTGCATGAGAAAATGAGCAACTACACAGTAAATTTGCCCGAGTAAAATGTACTCAAATTGAGGAAAATTTTACTCTATGCCAGATAACATTTGGTCCCTCTCTGAAAAGAGTTAAAGTTACTCTTTTGATTGAGTTGTTTTTCCAGAGTTAATTATGCTCAATGTAGTGTTAATATTTGACTCTTTCGTGTTATATTTGACTCTATTTAGTGTTTTTTTTAATTGACTCTTGTGCTATTTTACTCAGTTCAGAGCTACATGAAATTGACTGTTCAGAGGAACTTCAAATTTACTCTACCACAATTTACTTCCCCTCCAGAGTTGTTTATCATCAATTATGAGTGAACTACAAATAATAACTAACTCTATTCAGAGTTATTCCTCTGAATTTCACCATTCATATTTTACCCTCAAAAAGCCCAAAAATGAAGAACTCGCTTTTCAGTATTAAAATAAAACCAACAACAAACTATATACTCATGTCTCATGTTGTGATTGTGAAAAATTACAACAACAAAAAAAAAGAAATGAAAACAATACTAAAATAAAAAGTAGTGATAATTTAATGGAGATGAAAAAGAATTACATGAAACTATAATGGTACAATAAACAAATCAGAATGACAACCATAAGACATCAGAATGTCAAACAACTTGTGGTGCAAAATATCCTTAATCTCCAAAACATAAGGTATGTGCAACTTTGTAAACATGGATATGTTCATCTAAACATAACGTTTTCAGTGCAGTTGTTATTAAAAGGATGTGCTCATCTTTAATAACAATATTCTGGATTACATGAAATACAGGCATGCCATTTTGAACTTGAACAGAAACTGCCAACCCGGACCGATAAGTGTTTCCACAGCGCTTGACCCATTTCAAATTTAGGACCCTAGTCCACATAGGCACATTAAGTTTCCCAGCCATCTCAGCGCCAACTTCCATTTCATTCAATGGGACCATTTTCCCGGGACCAAATTTCATGGCATTTGGATCAAATGTTTGCCAAATGTAAGCCATTTGGCACTGGTGTTTCTTTGCTAATGTTTTCGTTATGTTTTTAAAGCTTTTCAGCTGCTTTTTAAAATGATTGAAATGTAAAAGGTTTCGAAGAAAAAATATATTTCTTGCTGTCTTTGAACTTCACTCTGACAACATTGTTGGTTTGCATCCTGAAGGAACCAAAAAGACAAAGTTACACAAGGCGATAACAGTCTCAGTGATCAGATCTCAGAGATGAATCTCATGCATTCATGGTGATTTATTCACGGAGGAGGAGTGAGTTCTATGATCCTACAAACCAGGGAACGCGCTGCTCATGTGTAAGCATGTAATAGGCTATTCTTGGAATTTTTTATTTAAATTAATGAAATTAATATCCTATTTATTATGTGATTATTTACATCTGTTAAAAACTAGGAAGATACGATTTAATTTCAAATACCCTTCAAATACGATTCAATTGAAATGAATTTCTTTTTAACTCAAAATGATGGATGTCATTTAAAAAAAATGAAAATTTGTGAAAATAAGTTATAATGCAGCCTCTTATTTACATACGGTAAACAAAGTTGCTTGGCTTACATTTTTAATGTATATATTGTCTAATTGAAGGCTATATTATGTTAACATTGTATTGCTTTAATGGCCCATTTCTAATTTTTAACTGTTTATTTCCCTCTTTGTCCTTTCAACTGAGATGAAATATTGTTCTTGTAAATACTTTCCAGCATTTCAGTAATAAAAGTGTACATATTACAAATGCATGCAAATACAGTGAAGCAACATTTGTGTTCAGCAGTGGTCAAAAAGGATTCAAACAGTGAATTCTGAATTGAAACACCAACATTCTAGATTTAGACGGCAATAAAATCTCCGTATAGCCCCTGTAAATGATGAAAATAGCTTACATTCCTATCAAAAACAATTACCCTCTGAATAGGGATAAAGCACATCAAAATGGCCTCCAGCAATCCAATTACGGCTAACGTTAACTTGATACCGAGTCAAGTAACGTTACATGTGGTGCACAACTCGAGACGCTTGTCACAAAAGTTTAGTGGACCAACATTTGATAAGCAGCTAGCTAGTTTTACTTGTGTCAATTAACGTTAACGTTTGTAATCTAACATTATATGCTAGCTATTTGCTTTCAATATAACTTAGTTCTCACGTCAACACGAGAAAGCATCTATAATCGCTCTCTGATATTCAAAAAAAAAAAAACCGTGGCAAAATGATCTGAGCTAAAAACAGAGGTGAATATTATGCAAACGAATACTAAGACTTTGAAACTTTGCTTACTTTACCATCCAGCAGAAGCACGTTCTCTTCTCAACCCAAGCAGCAGCGGTCGATGGCCGTGACTAACAGTAATGGTGGATAAACTAAACTTTGAGATTAAGATAACAGTTAGGGCAGAAACAAGTTATTATAAGGTGTTCGGCAGTGGACAAAAAAAAGTGTCAATAGTGAATTTTGAATTGACACCCCGAAAATTCTAGATTCTCAGACGCAAAAATAAATATAATTAAAAAAAATCACCGACTAGCCCTTGTAAATGCTAAAATTACCTCATGTTCCCACAATTACCCTCCGAATAGGGATAATAATGCACATCTGTAATGTGGTGTTTTGTTTCATGTTCATGTTTTCCATGTCTTTTATTTTGTAATTGTTTCATGGTTCCTGTTTGTGTCATGCTTCCCTTGCCCTCATGTATTCATGCCATTGGTTCCCCTGTTCATTGTGTCATGTTCTGATTGGTTGTCTTAGTCATGTGTCTTGTTTCCCATTGGTTTGTTCTTGTCATGTGACTCTCTTGTTTTCTATAAGTAGCTTCATGTGCCCATTGTGCCCTCGTCGTGTATTGATGTTGTAACCCGCTGTTGGTGAGTCTAGTCTGTTTGTGTCAAGTCTGCTCATGCTACGTCTGTTCAAGTCAAGTCAAGTCAAGTCAAGTCAAGTCAGGTTTTCGTGTTTGGATGTTTGGATTTCACCTGTAAATAAACTGCACTTGGGTTCTCACTTACGCTCGCCTTCAGTGGATGATTCGTTACAACATCAAAATAGCCTCCAGCAATCTAATTATGGCTAACCTTAACTCTATACTGAGTCAAGTACATGTGGTGCACAACTCCAGTGCTCCTAACAATATTTTTGTGGAAAAACATTTAATAGGCTGATAGCGTACTGACTGATGTCAATTAACGTTTGTAATTTTTTATGTTAGCTAACGTATTTGCTAACAAATACTACTAGATTACTTAGTCTAACTTAGTTCTAAGCTGGCCTAATTTAGTGCTCAAGCTAACATGAGAAAGCATCTCTGTAATATGCAAAAAACGTGGCAAAATGATCTGAGCTAAAAACAGGGGTGAATATTATAAAAATTAATTCTACGATTTTGAAACTTTACTTACTTTACCATCCAGCAGAAGCACACGTTCTCTTCTCAATCCAAGCAGCAGCGGTCAAACAGTAATGGCGGATAAACGAAACTATGGGAGGAGTCACAGTTACTCTGTAATTTTGCTCCCACTCTACTGACACATTTTACTCTGTACACTCAAAATAGAGCAAAAACAACTGTTTTTGAGGAAAGAAATATTAACTCTGGAAAAACAACTCAGCCATTTTTCCCATGTAAAGATATATGAGCCTCAGGACACCCTTCCTGATGTTTTATTTTTATTATTTCTGATGAAGACGTTAGCCTACATTCCTCACAAGACAATCCTGCAGGCATGGTGCTCAATGTCAGCAGTGACCCCGAGATCACATCTGGTCCACCACCGGCTACTGAGGAAGATTCTCTCAGTGACACAGTGATGCATGACCCTTGTGACTTACCACAAAATGTGCCTAACGATTTACAGAACAGGAACTTGACCATACACTACTCACATAGCTTCAATGACATGATTGAGGCACTTTCTGACCACAAGATTGTCACCCAGTCCTTGACAGTAAGACGTATACTTCCCAACGACTCTGAGGAAGCAGGTAACGGGCCAGGCGTCCCTCTGGTCTGATTGCTATGAACATTGCACTGTCGGAACATCTGTAAGAGTGCCTTTCCTCAGGCATGACTTCAGCAGTGACACGTGGAAAGCTGCGGGGTGAGTCCTTCTTAAAGGGTTTATAGACTGCAAATACATGCCCATCAAGCTTGCTCCACCATTGCTTGAGGAGATGCTGTTTGGGGCTGTATATTCCTGAAGTTTGTCAGCTGCCAGGAGCGAGATGTTCTCAATCAAGCACTCAACGACATCATGAACACTTATGAGTGCAGGAGGAGGGTCACGGCGTCCTCTCTACCAGGAATACTTGACAAGGAACTCGTTCAGAAACCAATGTTCGTTATTGACTGCTGGAGGGAGGTCACAAAACTCCAGGCCTGGTCTCTCTAAGCTGTGAAGAAATTCAACAGCTATACAAAGACTTGAAGCCTACACCAAAAGAGGTGACTGGGCTCTTGAAGTTCCCACCAGAAATGCCAGAAAATCAAACAGAGGTCGCCAATCACTTGAAAAGGTAGATCAGGGAAATTGACGAAGACAAACTGAGCAGATTCATGAGATTATGTACTGGTTCTGATTTGGTGGTTACAGAGAACATTCAGACAGATTTCACTAGAAGGCCAATTGGACCTCTCTGACTCCTGTGACAATATTCCACAGTTCTGTGCTGAGCTTAACTGTGTTCTGGAAAGTAGCATCTGGGTCATGGACATTGTGTAGCTGGACATTTTTCTAAACACACACATCACACACACCTTCTATGCCTGTAAATGTAGAATTCTGAAGAAATAGCAGGTTCATATTTGAAAACATAACAACGTTAAACATATTACACTGAAGCTTTGTATTTGTGACCCTGGAGCACACAACCAGTCATAAGGGTCAATTTTTAGAAATTGAGATGTATGCATCATCTGAAAGCTGAATAAATAATATTTGCTTTGATGTATGGTTTGTTAGGATAGGACAATATTTGAAAATCTGGAATCTGAGGGTGCAAAAAAATCTAAATATTGAGAAAATCATCTTTAAAGTTGTTCAAATGAAGTTCTTAGCAATGCAGATTACTAATCAAACATTAAGTTTTGATATATTTACGGTAGGACATTATCTTCATGGAACATGATCTTTACTTAATATCCTAATGATTTTTGGCATAAAAGAGAAATGTATAATTTTGACCCACAAATATACCCCAGCGACTCAAGACTGCTTTTGTGCTGCAGGGACACATGATAACTGGAAATACACTGTATGTGTTGTGTTTACATCTTAGGTCTACATACAGTGTTGATTAAAAATTCTATACCCATTGAATTTCTGAAGAAGAAAAAAAAGGTATCAAATTTAAGGTCAAGCTTA
Organism: Sinocyclocheilus anophthalmus; assembly: GCA_018155175.1. Classification (NCBI taxonomy): domain Eukaryota; kingdom Metazoa; phylum Chordata; class Actinopteri; order Cypriniformes; family Cyprinidae; genus Sinocyclocheilus; species Sinocyclocheilus anophthalmus. Next base: position 246,071 of record JADLZN010010489.1, read on the forward strand.
GGATCATTACATTCATTATGTTTAAATACTGATTTATATTTCTATACTCACTGAATGTAGAATTCTGAAGAAAACCAGGTTTACACTTGAAAAGTTATACTTGAAAGGTTATTTGAGATCAAGCTTAGGAGTGTCAGCATGTAATGCAAAAATAAACTGTTGGAGGTTTTGCGCATATTCTCTGTGTAAATACATTGTTTAGTTTCCATGTTTTGTTTATTGATTCATATGCTCATATTAAATGTTACAAAATGTTAAAGTACAGTAAATAACACTTCAAAAGGCACATCAGAGACCTCTTAGCAAGCTTTTGAAACGCTTGTTGCTCATAGATGTTTTAAAAATCTATTAAATATTTAGCATGTATTACGTTGATTATGGTTAGTTACTGGTGTACTGTAGTTTCTTGTTTGTATAAGCATACACCACAACTGTTTTATTAAAAATGTTTATTACACTTACACAGCTCAAAATAATTAAATATATTAGCATAAGACTTATTGTAATACAGCCTCTAATGTAATATAGATCTGAGTTCATTTGACTTTCAATAAAATGCAAACATTTAAAGTTTTCTCTCCGGATATTCTCTCGTATCTCATTTCTTAACAGAGTGTACAGCTCAGCTGCATGGTATGGGTGCACAGGAGCAGTTAAGACAGAGCTCAAATACAGTCTCGTCGCAGCCGCTTCCTCAGCAAGAACACATCTGAGTTTGTCTTCTGCTGCACCATGACTTCAACATCAGAACTGGGCGAACTGCGGGCAATCCCTGGCCTGGTCTTATTTGGTGGGTGTTCCATGTTCTCACAGCTTCATCTAGCTCATTCTGCATGACAAATAAAGACATTCATGGGCCACGTTCACACAGCAGCAGAATACGGTTGTCAGTCCTGTGTTTGAGTAATTAATACGGTTACTCTTGTGTCAGAAAGTGACGTCGCCATCTTTGATTTTACTTTGGTCGCTGTGGCTATGGTTACTGGTAAGGTTGCACGTTCATACAGACAGTATTCTAAACACAACTGTAAGCTGCTGTGTGAACGGGACATTTCGAGACTCACACCTGTAAAGAAATGCGGTTGTCAATCCCAAAAGTTGACAGTGTGAACGTAGCCAGTATTAAAACTGGATGTAGACTGAGCTCTCCGAGACGCCACAACGTTGCTATGGTCAGCGCATTCATGGCAGTTTCAGGAGTGAGCTGTGTTCCGTACACACATGGAACCATAATTAGACTTTTTCACACTTCCGGGTTCTGTGTTTCCGGCGTTCGCCAACGCAGGGTAAAGTCACTTCCGGTAGCAATGGTGGCGTCTAAGAATAAGTGTTGCTGTAGCGTCCCTCAGTGCACCACTTCTGAACAAAAACAACCATATTTGAGTTTTCACGTTTCTACGTTCGTAATTCGGAGAGCTAGCACATATGTCTGTAGTCAGCATTTTACCGCTGCTGATTACGTTCCAGGAAGTCCGCGGCTGAAAGTTGGTGCCATTCCCAGTCGTTTCCCATGGAACAATTTCCATGCAGCCCCTCAAAGGCTGTCAGCTTTTGAGAGAAGTTCGACTTGGCGTGGATGCACATGTTCAGGAGCAGCCGGCGGTCTTAGAAGATGCACCTAATGAATCCAGTCATGTTGAAGAACATGATTACGCGGCATGCCCACCTGCCGGTAAGCACTTATATTAACTTTTGCTTACTGGTGATTCTATAATTCACAATCACAAGATGTTACAGGCGCTATATATATATATATATGTAGCAGAGTGAGCGATAGACCCAGTATGATTGGCTGGCGTTACCCAAACAGGTGAACCTATCAGGGTTTGTACTTTATCGTGATTGGTCAGTTGGGTAAGTTTCATTAGCCAATTAGTGCCTGTTGTGCATATAAAAGGGGGAAGTGTTTTGTTGCTTGGGATGCATGATCCTTGATACTGCCCCTTTGTGACATGTGGTGCTTTGAATGAGTGCTAGCAGTTGGGTTATCCTCCTGTCTGTTGGCCAGTTTTCAGGTTTGTCCCGTTTTTTAAAAGTGCTTTTTTGCCTGTTAAATAGAGGCTTATTACCTTTTTGTTTGTTTTTAGATATGGGCCTGCAAGTAGCTGTAATCCTGCGTGGTGAGCGACCATGTGTATTGCAGCATTGTACTGTTTTCTTGGTAGGTATGGGTAGTTTAAAGTTTGTTTTAAACAAGTTAAGCATAACTTTTTTTTTCAATGTCCAGCAGGATTGATTGCACATCCAGGGATTCCTAATTATCTTAACTGAAGCGTAACGAACCTCAAGTAACTGACTGCACTTCTGCTCTGCTCTACTCCGTTTTGTTCTGTCTGGAATTCATCTGGGTCTGTTATATTATGTTTGGTGTGTGGATTTAGGTGGGAGGGGTTGGCCATGGTACCTTTACTGCGTGTCCACATGGAGTGCTGTGTTTAATATTAACTGATTTTTCACGATTTTTTGTGTCATGGGTATTGAGTGTGGGGTAGAAATCTGAGGGTCTTTGCTGGCCACCTCCCTCTTTATTTTCTCTTATTGTATTGTACTTGTTTTATAAGTTACTGGTAAAGACGTGTGATGTATTGAGACCTGGTGTGAAGTGTTGTATGTGTTTTTATCAATTGTATTTTAATAAAGTGACTTATTTATTTCTGTCTATCCTTCTGCTCACCCTGCCTTTGGCAACGAACCTGTGTCCCTTTGCTTAGGGCTGTTATGTCCCGGTGTATTCCGGGTGGCGTAGTCGACTATAGGATTTCTCTTATTATTGGTAATATTTCAAACTCCTTACCACTTACTGCCCATACAGGTGCATCTCAATACATTAGAATGTCATGAAGAAAAGTTCATTGTATTTCAGTAATTCAAACTCAAATTGTGAAATCGTGTATTAAAGGCACCCAGACTGAAGTAGTTTAAGTCTTTGGTTCTTTTAATTGTGATGATTTTGGCTCACATATCTCAACAAATTATAATACTTCATAAGACCAATAAAACTTTAGTGAATTGTTGGCCTTCTGGAAAGTATGTTCATTTACTGTACATGTAAGTCGCTTTGGATAAAAGCGTCTGCTAAATGACTAAATGTAAATGTACTCAATACTTGTTAGGGGCTCTTTTTGCTTTAAATTACTGCCTCAATTCGGCGTGGTATGGAGGTGATCAGTTTGTGGCACTGTTGAGGTGGTATGGAAGCCCATGTTTCTTTGGCAGTGGCCTTCAGCTCGTCTGCATTTTTTTGGTCTCTTGTTTCTAATTTTCCTTTTGATAATACCCCATAGATTCTCTATGGGGTCAGGTCTGGTGAGTTTGCTGGACAGCACACCAACACCATGGTCATTTAAACTTTTGGTGCTTTTGGCAGTGTGGACAGGTGCCAAATCCTGCTGTAAATGAAATCACATCTTCACAAAGCTGGTCAGCAGAAGGAAGCATGAAGTTCTCCAAAATTTCTTTGTAAACGGGTGTAGTGATGTTGGTTTTCAAAAAACACAGTGGACTAACACCAGCAGATGACATTGCAGCCCAAATCATCACAGACTGTGGAAACTTACACTGGACTTCAAGCAACTTGGGCTATGAGCTTTCTCCACCCTTCCTCCAGACTCTAGGACCTTGGTTTCCAAATGAAATACAAAACTTGCTCTCATCTGAAAAGAGGACTTTGAACCACTGGGCAACAGTCCAGTTCTTCTCCTTAGCCCAGGTAAGACACCTCTGACGTTGTCTGTGGTTCAGGAGTGGCTTTACAAGAGGAATACGACAACTGTAGCCAATTTCCTTGACACGTCTGTGTGTGGTGGCTTTTGTTGCCTTGACCCCAGCCTCAGTCCATTTCCTTGTGAAGTTCACTCAAATTCTTTGAATCGATTTTGCTTGACAATCCTCATAAGGCTGCGGTTTCTCTCGGTTGGTTGTGCATCTTTTTTTTTCCACACTTTTTCCTTCCACTCAACTTTTCTGTTAACATGCTTGGATACAGCACTCTGAACAGCCAGCTTCTTTGGCAATGAATGTTTGTGGCTTACCCTCCTTGTGAAGGGTGTCAATGATTGTCTTCTTGGACAACTGTCAGATCAGCAGTCTTTCCCATGATTGTGTAGCCTATGAACCAAACTGAGAGACAATTTTGAAAGCTCAGGAAACCTTTGCAGGCGTTTTGAGTTGATTCTGGTTTATTTTTTTTTTAGTTGATAGGCATGTCACCATATTCTAATTTGTTGAGATAGCGAATTGGTGGGTTTTTGTTAAATGTGAGCCAAAATTATCACAATTAAAAGAACCAAAGACTTAAACTACTTCAGTCTGTGTGCATTGAATTTATTTAACAATTTCACAATTTGAGTTGAATTACTGACATAAACGAACTTTTCCACGACATTCTAATTTATTGAGATGCACCTGTGTATATATATAAATATATCATAACAACATCAGTGTGTGTGTGTGTCTAAATATAAATATGGTATAGCCTGTAACATCTTGTGATTCATGACAATGAGTAACAAATTAAATAAATTATTGAAAGAATTAAAATATAAAAGCAAAAATATATATATTATGGACACCAAATGTACCTGCAATTATAGAACTACCCTTATGTCGTTGGTACTAACAGTGTGCTGTGACGTGAAATGTAAAAATAGCGTGATATGTTGCTAACTACATATATATATATATTGTTTACATTTGATAGTTGCATTAGATGAGGTTCTGCAGTACATTGAAGAGCTGGAGGCGAGGCTGCAGAAAATGTCACTAGAGAATCAAACAATAGTGAACAGATTTTGTGTTTCTGATCAAACAATCAGATATTACACAAAGTTTCCCTCACAAGAAGTTTTCCAGGTGTTCTGGGAGTCTATTTGTCCATCTGCCAGCAATCTGGTGTACTGGACCAAGCAGGGCCGTTTCTAGTTTCAACACAAAATTTATATAATATTAGATAACTTTTGTGTGTTTGTGTGGGGGGTGGGGCTGGGGGCAATAGGGATTTCGCCTAGGGCTTCAAATTGGCTAGAAACGGCCCTGCTTGTCCGTACCCAGATTGCTGGCAGATGGACATAATCACAAATCGAATTGCCTTATTTGTAATTGACTGTTAGGATAAACATTTTGCACAATTTATTATCTGTTATATCATTGTGTTGCCACTAGATGCCTTTATAGCCCTATGTAACAATCCCTAGTGACTAAGACGTTGCACATAAATCACACATAAATTAATTGTATTACATTTTGATTGGGATACTATATACTATACTACTACATATTGTTTAGATATTATCAATGGTTACTTTTTTGTCTTTATCTGTTTTTTTTGTTAAATTTTTTTGTTGTTGTTTCTTGAATCATTGATTTAAAGTGTCAGTTATTGCATTATTATTATTTCAGTCAAACCTATAAACCCTTTGTTACCCCAAACTACATATTAAAGCTTTATCAGTGGCATAAAAGTAGCCAATGCAGCTATTAATCATTTGCTACTCGTTAACGCGTTAACGTCCCCTTTAAATAACGTGACGCTCTGCCCTCTATGACGCTGCTCCCATTAAGCGCTGTTGGAAGCGAATTAATTGATTCAGCATTTCGAGACCACCGTAAGGATGCATTTAACTCGACAAAGCGGTCTAATAAAGGATGTATTGATTTTGTGAATTAGCTAATTTTACTATACAAATATGTTTTAATTGGATGTTAAAGTTTATATGGGGATATTACATGACACGCTGATCCTTTAGCAATGCATTGGCGCAAAAAACGCACACCTGTTGGACAAATGTGCCACAAATATTTGGACAAAAGTGCCACAAATACAGCCTAAACAAAATACTGATTTTGTGCACTTTATTTACTGTACCAATATTTTAAATTGGCCTTTGAACTTAGCTTTATTGCATGGCAAAAAAAAGTGTTAGCTTGCCAAAGCACTGACAGAGCCCACTGATCTAATGGCGTTGTTGAGCGCTCCAAATGCAAACTTTGCATGCAACAATCAGGCAGCAATTGACAGCACTCTGATCTAGTGGCATACAGGCATCGTCAGATTGACATTACTCTAGCCCAATAATGTTGGGGGATTCAGTGGGGGCGGCAGTCTTATTTCAGGGTGACCATGCCACTCTTTATCATAACTCTGCTAAAAGTGCCAGTACGTGCGCTCATTGGCGCCCCTTCAGCTGGTGGCGCCCTAGGCGACCGCCTAGCTCACCTATGCCTAGAAACGGCCCTGGGACCAAGGCACAGATCGTGTCAATGTCGAGTCGCTTCAGAAGCTCCTCCAGACGATTCCTCAGCTCCGCAGACGCCATCGCGACCAACCGCTTATCTGCTTACAGCGCACTATGATTGGTCCAGACGCACACCGGACTGCTGCGATTGGTCCAGACGCACACCGGACTGCTGTGATTGGTCAGGAGCCCGGCGCTGAGTAAAGGAACAGCCACGTCTTCATCTACATTCATTCCAGAGACACCTATGATTAAAATACAGCAAAATTAAGCATCAGTTATCAAATGGAGCTATTATTTATTTAACCTAAACAAATCCTTGGAGAGCTGCAATACTTTTTAAAATCTTCCTCCAAATGTTCTCTCTCCACAACTGATAGCTGTTGAAGAGCTGTCTTCTGGCAAAGCTCCAGGATTGGATGGATGTAATGCAGAATTTTATAGACATTTTTGGCCAGTCATTGGAAAGGATTTGTTTTCGGTTTTTATGGAGAGCTACACTTCCAGTGAGTCTACGCAGAGCTGCGGTCACCCTATAACCTAAAAAAGAGTGATATGAAGACATTAGATGCTGGCGTCCAGTCTCTTTACTCAGAGCTGACTATAAAATACTTTCAAAGTCTTTAACTAACAGAATTAAACTCTACATTTCCTCAGTGGTTCATGCAGATCAATCATACTGCAGTCCAGGAAGGACTATAATCCATAATAACTCTTCCTCCAGTGAAGAAGTGCATCTGCTGTTGTCTCTCACATCAAAAATCCGCCAGCCAATGTGTTTAGAGCTGTTTAAACAACGCTGCTTGATCTGTGCAATTCTTCCTTCTCCTGATTCACACAGAACACTTTTCACTGGAGGAAGCGTTATTATGGATTATGACTCAATGGTATTTGAGTTAAAAGCGTCTTAATGCTGGATTATCTTCACTTTTGTCTTCTCCATATGTTTAACTGATGGACTGGAGTGCTGTGGATTACTTGTGGATTAATGTGATATTTTTATCAGCTATTTTAATTCTCATTCTGACAGCACCCATTCACTGCAGAGCATCCATTGCTGAGACACTGATGCAGTGCTGCATTTCTACAAACCTGATGAAGAAACAAACTCATCCTGATCTCTGATGAACTGAGAGTCAAGTCAAGTCAAGTCACCTTTATTTATATAGCACTTTTAACTACAGATTGTGTCAAAGCAACTGAACAGCATTAATTAGGAAATAGTGTGTCAATAATGCAAAATGACTATAGTAAACACAAATTTTTCAGTTAAAGGCAGTTCATCATTGAATTCAGTGATGTCATCATCCAGCTCAGTTCAGTTTAAATAGTATCTTTGCAATCATTTGCAATCAAGTCAAGTAAGCTAGAGGCGACAGCGGCAAGGAACCAAAACTCCATCGGTGACAGAATGGAGAAAAAACCTTGGGAGAAACTAGGCTCAGTCGGGGGGCCAGTTCTCCTCTGACCAGACGAAACCAGCAGGTTGATCCATGCTGCAGCAAAGTCAGATTGTGCAGAGGACTCATCTGGTTCCTGTGGTCTTGTGGCCGTCTGAGACAAGGTCTTTACTTGGGGTATCTGGGGCTCATCTAGAGTGAGCACACTTTCATCTTTGGGTGAACTATTCCTTTAACATGCTATAATTCTGATGTGATTTGGCTGCTCAGAGATGTCCTGCTCCTGTAGGGCCACTATCCCGCAGCGTTTAACTCCAACACACTGTCTGGACGTGTCTAGTGATCCTGAAGACTTTGAGTAGCTGGTTTAAGGTTGGAGCAGGACTGGACAGCGCTGATCACAGAACATCAGCCCGACTGTGAGAAGCTGTGAAACTGCAGGCGCTGAGGCACAGATCTGATCTGAGCTACTGGAGATATGCCATCAATAAAACAATGCAGCAGCAGCACATCGGCCGTGCCAACCCCACAGCAGCGCCGCATCTCCGTTTACCTCACGCTTGCATCCCAACACCTCAGCTAATGCTGTCTACAGTGTGCTAGTACACCAGTGCTGGACTCACATATGTGGAGCTGTGCAAACCTCAGGGTATGTCATTATCGGATCGCTCAGCACAGTGACTCAACACTTTTTAGTCCTGGCATGAATCCATCTGCAGGAGCAGTTCTCACTGCTGCAAACCTCAGAAACGACAGCACGTTCCCCTGAACACTCTCAGCTCTGATCTGACTGACACTCAGCATCATCTTAATTCAAGACAATGAGAATGCTGTCCAAATCTTTGAGACTGGTCTGGTCTATATGCATCATCCCTGAGAACATCATTTCATGCTGAATGAGCAGTTCTGCACGTCACTGCTGTATCTGTGATCTGTCATACACATCATTTCAGATATTTAAGCCATGCAGGAGCAGCAGAGGAGAATGTGAGCACATGACGGGGGACGATGAGCACACTGTTCATTCAGCTCATATCCAGTAGCTCACATGGTCAGATTTTTTGTCTATCTTTGCTCACTAATGAAAATAGCACAACACTAAACCAAACAGCATCAGCCTTTGAGCAACACCAGACTGAGGGTGTGTCTCGATACCGGCACTCATCGTGGACATTGAGCTCACGGCTGAATAAATGCCTCACACATTTAGATGTTTAATCATGAGAAGAATGAGCTACAGCCTATTAATGTTTTGACAACACTCTGTGAGGAAGAGCTTGCTGGCCGTTTGATTGTGAGATCCTGCTCACGCCGCTCACAGATCACTTTACACCTCTAAACAAACAGCACTGCTCACTTCATCACACACACAGAACACGGCTGCCAGAAACATGCATGGATGCTGTGGATTTGGACTGAATGCTGGGCTAGTTTTCATATCTGGACTTGTTTAATGAACTGCACAGGCACCTGTGCTCAGTCACCGGTGTAATGCATGCATTCCTGATGAATACGTGAGGCCAGCATGAGTCCTAATCAAGCTTTTCTGTTTGACATATTGACGTCTGGCTAGTAAAGCACTTAAGGAGACCCTGTGGGAGCCCCAGTCGTCACACTTGAGAACTCTGACAGATGCTCTGCTTATTTTGGTCTCTTATCATAGCGACCGTGAGGCCCTGAGCTGAGACCAGTGCAGAAGCAGCATCTCAATCACGCGCCGTCTGCTCTACACAATCTACTGAGATGGGTTTACCCAAACCCTCACGCCATTACATAGATATTTCCAGTGAAAATCAGTGAGCTTTGGTGACGTTGGACTCAAGTGTCTTTCACAGTATATGGACAAAAACAGCAGAAGCATTCTTCAAAGTATCTTCATTTGTGCTGCACGGTTTGAACGGCTCTGAGAGTCACTGACGACAGGATTTTTCAGTGATCTCTAATCTGCTAATAATGTTTAATAATGTGGCACGGCTCATATTACTGAGAGCTGCGCGTTCATCACTCTACCTTTTATTTTGAACAGCTGTTTCATAATAGAGTGTAATATGCAGTCAGTCAGTCATCCTAACTGTCACAAGCATGACGTCTGTCTCTTAGATTCATTCACATTTGATGACCATAGAAAATCATTGTGAATGTCATTTTAAGCAAATTGAGTAATTAAATGCATACCTCTTTCACTCCCTTATTCCCAGCAGCACACCTGTGTCTACGACTGAGATAACTAGTGCTCCAGAGAAGATAACTAGTGCTGCGCAGATGACTGAGATAACTAGTGCTGCGCAGACGACTGAGATAACTAGTGCTCCAGAGAAGATAACTAGTGCTGCGCAGACGACTGAGATAACTAGTGCTGCGCAGACGACTGAGATAACTAGTGCTCCAGGGAAGATAACTAGTGCTGTGCAGATGACTGAGATAACTAGTGCTGCGCAGATGACTGAGATAACTAGTGCTCCAGAGAAGATAACTAGTGCTGCGCAGACGACTGAGATAACTAGTGCTGCGCAGACGACTGAGATAACTAGTGCTCCAGAGAAGATAACTAGTGCTCCATAGCAGATAACCTAGTGCTGCTCGCGTTGGGGCTTAGCTAACCTCTGCTGCGGCAGACGACTGCATAACTAGTGCTCCCGAGAAGATACTATGCTGCGCAGGACGCTGAGATAACTGTGCTGCGCAGGACGACTTAGATAACTAGTGCTCAGGGAAGATAACTAGTGCAGTGCGATGACGAGATAACTAGTCTGCGCAGGACCAACTAGATATATCTAGTGTCTGCGCAGACTACTGAGAGAACTTAGTGCTCTCGCAGATGAGCGGAATCTACTAGTGCTGCGCAGCATGACTGAGATCACTAGTGCTCCAGAAGAAAACTAGTTGCTGCGCGACGCCGGGATAACTAGTGCTGGCGCAGACGACATGATATAACTGACGTGCTGCGCAGACACTGAGATACTAGGCTGCTCAGACCGATATTAACTAGTGCTCCCATAGAAGATAACTAGTGCTCTGCTCAGACGCCTGAATACTATTGCTGTGCTACAAAAAAAAAAAGCGCAGACGACTGAGATAACTAGTGCTCCAGAGTAGATAACTAGTGCTGCGCAGACGACTGAGATAACTAGTGCTCCAGAGAAGATAACTAGTGCTCCGCAGACGACTGAGATAACTAATGCTGTGCAGACGACTGAGATAACTAGTGCTCTGCAGACGACTGAGATAACTAGTGCTCCAGAGAAGATAACTAGTGCTGCGCAGATGACTGAGATAACTAGTGCTGCGCAGACGACTGAGATAACTAGTGCTGCGCAGACGACTGAGATAACTAGTGCTCCAGAGAAGATAACTAGTGCTGCGCAGACGACTGAGATAACTAGTGCTCCGCAGACGACTGAGATAACTAGTGCTCCGCAGACGACTGAGATAACTAGTGCTGTGCAGACGACTGAGATAACTAGTGCTCCAGGGAAGATAACTAGTGCTGTGCAGATGACTGAGATAACTAGTGCTGCGCAGATGACTGAGATAACTAGTGCTCCAGAGAAGATAACTAGTGCTGTGCAGACGACTGAGATAACTAGTGCTGCGCAGACGACTGAGATAACTAGTGCTGCGCAGACGACTGAGATAACTAGTGCTCCAGAGAAGATATCTAGTGCTCCGCAGACGACTGAGATAACTAATGCTGTGCAGACGACTGAGATAACTAGTGCTGCGCAGACGACTGAGATAACTAGTACTCCAACTGATGTAAGTAGTGCTCCAGAGATGGCTGAAATAAGCAGCACTTCTCCAGAAGAAAGGTCTGCTGAAGCCTCCTCCTCTGAGCTGAGGCGTGCTGAGGGGAGGGAGCGCCAGTGCTCCTCAGCATCAGCATCAGCATCAGCATCATCAGCAGCAGCAGCAGCAGCAGCAGCAGGAGAGCAGCAGACAGATCGCGTCTGGAGACCGAGAGCCGCTCACTCCTCATCCAGCGCCGCCTCGTGAGTATCGCGCTATTCTCGCGTGCCGCTGCGCTTTTGTCGTCGCCTCTTTCTGAAACCAGAGCGATCGGATACAGCTGCAGATATCCATCTGATCGACTTCATGTCAAACGCTCGAGTGTCGCGGTGATATTTGTTTGCTGTTGCGAAATAAGGCATGAGACGGCATTATGGTGTGAATACTGGACGGCTTTTTGGTGAATTATGATGAATGCTGAATGTGAATACTGGACGGCATTATGGTGAATTATGATGAATGCTGAATGTGAATACTGGACGGCATTATGGTGAATTATGATGAATGCTGAATGTGAATACTGGACGGCATTATGGTGAATTATGATGAATGCTGAATGTGAATACTGGACGGCATTATGGTGAATTATGATGAATGCTGAATGTGAATACTGGACGGCATTATGGTGTGACTGGTGAATGTTGTCGCGCCGCCCAGCCGCTTCATGAGACAAAGACACGCAGCGCGACATGACGCTTCACCAGGATGAGCAGCCTTATTATATTAATAGGTCAAACCTGTGTGTGTGTAACTAACGATAGGAGTGCTTGTATGAGGCTTTAGGTGTATCTATCTGTCTCCTTTCTGTGTTTACTATGCGACTTTTCATATATTTGTATAGTACTTTCTAGTGTGGTGTAGGCCTAGAGAGAGAAGACTTAGATGGCTGTGAGATTTTACAGGCTTCATTCACCTGTTCATTGCTGTATTTTTTTTAATTGAGCCAGTTTCTTGGCTAGGATGCATTAAACGGATCATATGGCTGTATAATGTTGCGAATGCTGTATCGTTTGATCTGTTTATTCGAGAATCAAGTGACCTTGACTTGCTGCTGTCTAGAATGTAACGAGTCATGATACGGATTCACAAGTGAGTTTTCTCACAATTTTTTAAAACAAAATTAGTTTAAGACAAATTAATGAATGAAAGGTGTCCTTTGTTATTAATGCTTGGTGAAGAAAATTCAAACAATCCAAACAAATATGCTGAATACATGCAGCATGAGCAGCTTTTTCATCTAAATTAGATTGTATAATTTGACATTTTAAAACAAAAACAGAATGGTCTGACTTTAGTTTTGTGAAACTATACTACATGAAACATCTGCAGGAAACAGAAGCAGCAGTTGTTGGTCGTGGGTCAGTTCTCCATCTCAGCCTTCTCCTAATCATTCGACACCAGCGCTCATGCAGTGCTGTGCTATATCTACACACAGGAATCAGCCTGAATAACACCAGGCTTTCTGAGCTGCTGGAGATGGATCACATGGTCTGTGAAACAATCACAAAAGCATCAGCCGCTGAGAGCGAGCGCATGTGCTGCTGCTGAAGCTGAGAAGATGCGCACTGCTGAGAAAGCTGCGATGACACCATAACCCGGTCACGTGATCATCACCTCCAGCAGCACCCGTGCTCAGGCGATTTATAGACATCAGCATCAAACGAAGACGTGTCTGAAACACAGAGCGCTAGTGTGAGAGGAGCTCTCAAACCTCGTGTAGTCCTCCATGCAGGAAGCCTCTGCGTGTACTTCCTGTTCTGTGTTGATCTGGACTCCATGCTGGTTTTCATCAGGATGGAGCGGTGCTCTGCTTGTGTGGAGATCCAGAGCTGCAGATCTACACGTGCTTTCTTCTGATAGTCCACCTCAGACTCTCATTAACTACACCTCGACCCTAACCTAACACTCTACGCATGCTCTCACCAGAGTTAAAGCACTGAGTTTGAGCTGGGATGCAGATGTAAATGAACAACAGTAACAAGAATAGTTTTGATATCTTCTGCCGGTGAGTTTAGACTCCACAGCCCGTGATTACATTAGCTGTGATCAAGCTCAGTCTCAGGTAAAGCCATGCACAGCTCTTCACGGTAAACACAACTATAGGGCTTCTAACTGGATGGATTTATAACACTCTGGTATTTGTTATGAAAAACTACAGCCTAAACACATTTGGCATAAATATAAACGAAAAAAACTGTGTTACTGTTCTTTGCTGTAATTATATTCCCTTGCTCTTATAAGTAGGGCTGCCACTAACGACTATTTTTATTTTGATTAATCTATCGACTAATTAATCGATTAATCTAAACGATTAATTTCCCACAAAAAAAATCTACTATTTTACTTAAGAATATTTTATTAAACCGTTTTATTAAACCAAATGAACAATCCAAATTTCTATGAAATCCTTTTTTTAAGGCAAAAGTAAAGTGCATCCATCTCATTATAGAGTAAGAATGACAACATATCCACCTGTTCTAGTCTACTAATAATAACATTATAATCAAAAAAACACTTTTTAAAAGAGAATTTACCAGAAATGTTATTTACCAGAATTTATTTAGGAGAAAAATGTAAATGTGCAGTATTTCTGAAAAATAAAACCTTAAAAAAAACTTTAAAAAAAATAACATCATTAATTGGAGATGCTTTTGATTAGTAAAATGTAATGGACCCTTAAATATGGAATCCAGTAATATCAATACATAATGGAAAACATATATGTAAAGATAAAAAACTGGAAAACGAATAATTAGACATGCTTTTTGATTAATAACATTTAATTTAACCATTAAAGCAGAGTATAGAAAAATGAAAATGGAAACAACTGTATTTGGAAATAAAACGGATTTCATAGGGCCCTGTAATTATAATTAATTTTTTTGTGGTAATAAAGATAGATGTAAGTGAACAATAGCCTTTAAAATGACTTAAAATACATAGTAATGAGGCAATAATAATTAGTTCAAATAAGTATCAAAAGCAAGAAATCATATGGTTTTGTTGAACAAAATTGTTAAAATACATAATATATTAATAGAGCTAATGTACATTACGCATTGCAACAAAGGCCTGCAGGGGGCGCCAATGGCCTGATGATTATTTTTACATTACTGTGCGATCTAATACTTGTTTTATATTGACCAAGCACCATTTCATTCAGATGTCCACTTCATCTTTAATATTTGGCCACTTAACTACTTTCTTTAGGACAGAGCTGTCATAGCCACTGTATTCAAAGGAATATGTGGACATCCCAAAACAAACACCACCAAACCAACCCGTTGTGGTAACTCATAGTGAGGTTTTGAGCTTTTATTCTTAAACCGCGTGTATTCTCCTGAGTTTTGCTAGATTTTAAATGATTAAATCTGATGAATGGGCATGTGCGTTCCCAGATGAAGGTTATAATAAACCCAAGCTCACAGCATCATGCAGAGATGGAGTTTGAGCCGCTCCACACACGTGTGAATGATAACCGTTCCTGTGGAAACTACTGTGGAATAATTAAAGCGCATATACTGTATTAGAACTGCATCGCATATAACTATTTAATTAAGTCGTAGCGTTTGTAAATTCACAATTATGCTTAATTGTGATATTTAAATGGGTTTAATATATCATGCAACCTTGGGAAACAGTCTAATAATGTGCTTTATGGATTCTCGTCCGTCAAATGCTTCACTTCCGGTATTCTGCCGGTTAGTCGACTCGAGCAAAATGAAGTCGAGGATTTAAAAAAATCGAATAGTCGAATAAAATCGACGAATCACGACAGCCCTACTTATAACATTTAGTGCCAGATTTACTAACAGCTTGCGCAAACCGTCTTTTGGCATTAAATAGTACTGTCAGGATTTACTAAAGACACGCAGTGAAAAATTAGCGTGGACAGTTATTTTTGTGGCTGACCTTATGCATTTGTAGGAGATTCCCTTTCAGACGCTGCTATTTGCTCCATTATTTAAGCCCAAAAAAGCCGACGCTCGTTTGCGCTGCTCTTGATAGACTGTTGGTCATTCTGGAAATGATCTTCTGTGTCTGTGTGCTTTAATTTGTTCATTGTCAGTAAATCACCCACTCCCATCAGTGCTTTTTTGGAATTGCGCTCTCGCGCTAATTTGCCCTGTTTAGTAAATCTGGCCCTGTCTATATTAATAACATAATAACATGTGAATCTAGCTGTAATACCACGGGTACGGTCAGTGTCATGGCAGTGAATTACGGTAAATGATCAGACTGGATCGTTGAGGGCACAGTGTTTCTCCTGTCTTTAGACTAGTGTAAATCACAGAGAGACTGTCAGTGCTAGGGGTGGTCTGAAACATCAGCTGTGTTTACTGCACAGTGCACTGACCGATGATCATAGAAAGGCTTCAGCCGAGTGAAATGAGCACATGTCGATGGGAAGGCTTTGAGCTGAAGTGACACGTGATGATGCTGTGATGCAGTGATTAGGTGCGTTCGACTTCATGCAGCACTGCGCAGACCGATCGGCGGCTGACTCAGCTGACTGCAGTTTCTCCAGAGCGGCTGCAGGAGCGTTGATGACGACACAGCCATTTCACGATTAGCCAGATTCACCGCATGACAACTATCATCTGTGTTTCGGGTTTATTCTAACCTTTTCAATTCCAATAATAGCCACAAATCTGTGTTTTTAGAACAGTAAAAGCTTTTTACTGTAGTCACAATGTTATATTGAGTCACGTTTATCATAAAGCATATTAACCCCCACTTTAGTTGCATTTAAATGGTTTTATTTCCATTGAACTTTTTTATTCTTGAACAGATGCGCTGTATTAAAGCATATTAAACAGTATATATCGGTTTTGCTCTGAAAACGTTTCGAAACGCTCTGTGTATTTGAGCTAAATATTGCTGCATTTAATTTCCTTCATCTGTGAGTACAGAGTATGCAACACACGCGCGAGTTCACTAACGGGAGCAGAAAGTGTCCGGGTTGACGGCTCCGTTTTCACCTCCGGCCCCGACTGCAAGCGGCTGCTCTCGCTGACTGCCGTCTGTAGCCGTGCTTCAAAGCGAACGCACCTATTGTGTGGAGAACATGACGGATGTGTCCATCCGTGGCCAATCTGCCTCTGACCGTCACTGGTTTCCACACAAATCACTTGGTTAGAGGGCATTACCAGCTAGTTAGAGGTTTCTGTTGCATCTTAATAACACTACACTAAACCAAGCTCATGTGTCATACTTTATGTTGTTGGTTTGTCCAGGGTGTCCATATTACAGGCGCAACTGATAATCAAGTGGTGTGTGTTGGGGTGTGTTAAATTATTTATCTGATAAATCCCTTTTTTTCACACACAAGTCAATGTTATACAACAATGTGCAAGTCAACATTACCTTCAGGCTGAAAAAACATTATATTAAAGGGTCATGAAATATATAGTTCAGTCATGAAACTCTAGATGGCGCAGGCGACGGGTTGTTAACATAACCGATGATATTCAGAGAGTTAAACGACTTGGCACAGCTGATTGTTTCATGCTGCATATGCAGCCAATGAGCTTACTGCCTTGCATTTATTTGGCTGGCTAGCATTCGCTTGAGATTCTTGCAGCGCGCTTTCAGAGTTCTCTGAACCCTCCACCTTCTCCAGCTCCACCTGTATAGAGTCTGCTATGGGTTATTTTATATGCTATTTGTGCCGCAGCAGTATGTCTTAAATACTCACAACACCGTATCGCTGTATGCATTGGCAGTAGCAAGTTCCTGTACAGGGACCTACTAGGACCTACATACACAATACACACACTATCAAAACTGCTCCATGAGTTATGGGTGAACAGTCTCTCATGAGGAGAGATAAGCAGATGTTTGTGTGTTGTTGTAATAGTAAATGACACAGCACATGAGAACAGCTCCAGTCTCGTCAGATGAGGTGTGTTACAGATGAACATACGGACACTGTCAGGAACTATTTATCTAGCAGAAGGATGCCGTTCAATGATTTTACTTCAGAAAGTAATATATTTGTGCTTTAATACTGTGCCATTCAGCCATGATTATATTCACAATAAAGCACAGCCTTACTGCTTAAAATGTCTTTATGTTGATTTCATTTAGAGATTCATTGGAAAATTAAATGTATTAATTACAGATTTTAATGTTAGGTGCAATTAATCACAATTCCAGAATTCTGTGTAATCCGTAGGGCTGTAAAATCGATTAATTGTGATTAATCACTTCCAAAATAAACGTTTTTGTTTACATAACATATATGACTGTACTGTTTATATTTATTATGTATATATAAATACACAATCATTATATTTTTAAGAAATATATGCTATATAAATGATGAAGACGCTGACATTCACCCGATGTTGATATTGTCTGCTGGATTCATATGGATTAAGATATGATTCTTATATTTCTTCTTGAAGCTTCAGAAGAGTTGCAGTGTTATTCAGCTGTGGTTGAATAACCTTTGACATGACGTGACTCTGCACACCGAATACAGCCGCAAACTGCTGCTGATTTTATTCTGTGTATGATTAAACCACAGAATAACATAGAGCGCCTGTGCTGCCATTTTAATGAACTATTTTTACATAATGAACTGTTTTTAATGTCTACATGTAAACTCCTGAAGTGTGACTCTTGAATGTAAAGTCCTGAAGTAGCACATGACCCTGGTGTTTGTTCGCAGAGCAAGTTCTGAGAGATTCCCCTGTGAAAGTGTAAATCAGCTCCTCTGAAACACTTCCAGTCTGACTAGACCTCGAGTCAGTATTGCTGTGTAATTCCTCCGTGTCCTTGTTTTTCAGATGAACCGCAACCTTCTGCTGCTCCTGCTCTCCTTCAGTCTCCATCAGGTACGCTTCATCTTTGCTGATATGCTGATGTTGTTTTGGTCTTTGTCGCATTCGATTATTTGCATTTCAGGGTGACGTTTGACCAGTGCTGAGTGATGTAAATGCAATGTCTTGTAAATTAACAACTGAAGAAACCTAATCAGCTCAAAGAGTGACAGACATGCTTGACTTTCACTGATCTGGCCTAGGGTTGTCATGATGCCAGTATCGACATGCCAATACCAGTGAGCTTTGTTCATTTTCAGTCATTTTAATACCACTATAAAAACTGAAATGCTGTTAAACACATTCCATCATTTCAAACCCCACCGATTCAAAATGCTTGTATGAATAAAGTGAAGTTAAAATGAAGATGTCTTGTTGTTTGGACTGTGAGCTCCTCCGATAGCATTGGAAGACTGTATTATTGTTATCCTTTTCTGTCTTTTTTGGTATTGAAACACTGGCACTATTGACAGCCCTAATGCAGTCAGTTTTGCTGCAGAATGTGTGGTGATCCTGGATCGGCTGAGACGAGTGATGGTGTTAGTCTTGATTTTAAAGCGTTCAGATGCCTTCCTTCTGACTTTCCCATGTCGCGAGAGAAGCCTGGTCTCCTTCAAGTCCGTGATGCTGTGCATCAGTTAATCTTTACTGCAAGCCTCTCTTAACGTCATCATATTTCATTCTTTCAGAGCAGATAGGCCTATGTATAAATAGATTTCAGAGAAAAAAGCACATGCTTTTACTGAAGGAGAAACAGTCTAGAAACATGATCAAACACTTGGAAATCAGAATCTCATCTTCACGTGTCTTCAGTAGTCACGATGTAGTTAGTTTGAAGACTGTGAAGCCTCACAGGATCATCCGTATCCCAGACTCCAGTTAAGCGCGGCTCATGTCTCATTCTGATCCCACAGACCGCTGCCATTCTCCATCTATAGCTTCACAGGCCAGCGCTAGTCTTGCTATGGATTCAGTGGGACATAAGGACTCGGCAGCATTCGATCCCGATGTGCTGAGCCAGTCAGATGACGACTTCATGTTCGAAACGAAAAAGAATCAATTCCAGGCTGCCAGGAGATCAGTGGAGGTGTCAGAGAGTCCGTCTCCAGACCTGGTGCAGGACGCGTATGATGAAGCTCATGCGCAGTCAGAGGAGCTCGAACAAGACACTGATGCTGACGCACCCGTCTCCCTTTCATATGCTCCGTCCCACCTTTTCTCAGAAATCAACACGACGTCTGATGACCGACCGACGTCTCTCCCAGATATTCTCAAGTCGTCTCCGCTGAACCCTGACAAACTGGACTCGGGCTCATCAGAAGAAAGCCCTGATTTCAGCCCGGTTCACAGAAGTGTGGACAATTCCCCAAATTCCCCATTCCCTGCTAACAGTCCGATTGGATTTGACTTCAAGATCTTACTGCTGAAGGAGATGACCGAGGAGACGGAGGCCAGAGCTGTGGAGAAGGCCAAACTGGAAGCAGTGCAAAGATTCGCCGCTTTCGATCTTGTGAAAGAGACAGACGTGTCTCCGAAGAGCGATGGCCTTCTGAAGGACAAAGAGGATGCTGAGGTGTTCAGCCAGACTGCAGTTCAGACGGCTGACAGATTTGAGTGTCTCAGCTTCCCCAGCGGAATGTCTCGAGAACCGTCTGATTCCGAGAGTCCATCTGCAGACTCCTTTTCCCCGGTGCTGGACGCAGTCACAGAGGAGCCATCGAGCTTCAGCGCGGAGCAGGAGCGGCGAGCCATCCAGGGGGCAATGGACACCGCTGAGGAGGTGTCCGAGCAGGAGGTCTCGTCTGAAGAGTTCGAGTTTGTAGAGCGGCCGCCGCGAGGAGCCTCTGAGGAGTTTCTGGAAATGCAGGACAGCCTGGCATTCATTAAACCATCAGAAATGCTGCAGGATGAGGACAGATCTCCTAAACTCGAGCCTCAGGAGGCTGCAGATCACATGCATGCAACCGAAGACGCAGAAAATCAAAGCTCTTACCATCTCCTCACCCAGGCGTCAGACAAACCTTCTCCTGCGAGAGGTAAAGCAGGCCTGGAATCTGATTTGCAGGAAATTTGCCCAGCTCCTGTAATCCATCCTCCAGTGGATAAGACCGGAGCTAAGGAGGAGGAAGCTGAAGTGGGCAGCATGTGTGATCTGAGCGCAGCAGCAGGTAAATTCAGCACAGACCGGCGTCAGCGCCATTACAGCACATGCTCCTTCACTGGACCTTTTCATTTATCCATCCTTTTCTGTCCATGTACCTTCATCATTTGTGTTTTGTCCTTTATTCCCTCATCGTTCATGCATCTTTCATGCATCTCACCATTGGCACGGCCTGATAGATGTTGCGTAATGGCTGCATTTGCATGATCACCTTTCCCTTTGATTTGTTCAGCGTCCCACCGCTGTGGCCCAAGATAACAATGCGATTGGTTTATGATTGACTACTTGTGTCATATTGGATTTAGGATCGTTTTTCTCAGATATAAATGAATGTGAACATCAGTTATTTGATTAACAGTTTGTAGTGGTCAGATGAGAGTATTGAGGGTTCAGTCGAGGCTCTTTCAGCCGTGATGATGAAGCGTGCTGTAGGTCACAGAGCGTCATGCTGGATCACTGCTGGACTGCACGCTAATGCTCTCAATCAGACTGGACTTTATGCCTGGTCCTGCAGGTTTGTCAGGAGTAACGTGTGGTGATGGCATGCAGTAATGTTTGAACAGGAATGTCTGCATTTATACCAAGCGTCTCGCATGAGTCCTGAAAAGTGAAGCCAAAGCGTCTCGATCACCCCCAGGTGACAACTATTTTTGAATTACAAATTTTGAATATCAAATACACTTCAAAAAATTTTTTCAAATCCACTTCTATCTATCATTTTATGATAGTTATTAGCAGGCTGATGTATGTCTCAATGTTGTTTAGGGCTGCAACTAACGATTATTTTGATAATCGATTAATCTAAGGATTATTAGACCGATTAATCGTCGATTATTCCACTGAATAATAAATAGAATTGGATTGATTATTCAGCTTTTGCAGTTAGTTAAAATATTGAGCTATATATATTCTAACAAATTAATAAAGGTAAGCACTTCAGCTTTTAAAAGTCATTATGTAATTACAATTATAAAATTAATTTGTACAAATAAATATATTTGGCACACAAAATGAAATGACAGAGGAACTCTCTCATTCACCATTTAATTAGCTAAATGAAAAGTAACTGAATGGCATCATTCTGCCTAACATCTCCTTCTGTAAGTCATATGGGTAAGAAATAAAATAAAGGTAAGTGATAAGATGCTTTA
This sequence comes from Sinocyclocheilus anophthalmus, assembly GCA_018155175.1. Taxonomy (NCBI): domain Eukaryota; kingdom Metazoa; phylum Chordata; class Actinopteri; order Cypriniformes; family Cyprinidae; genus Sinocyclocheilus; species Sinocyclocheilus anophthalmus. Next base: position 267,629 of record JADLZN010010489.1, read on the forward strand.
TTTTTGGATAAACTATTTTATTCACAACATAATCTCTCTTAAAATACAGTATAGGGTTATGGTAATCAAAACAGTCCTGAGCTAGATCAAGCTTCTGCAAACCAAACTATGACTTTAATGAAATAATATTTTTCCCCACTAATAAAAAGATTGTATCATTAGCTAGCTCCACACTGGAGAGCTGCTTTATAACAGAAAATCAGCTTGTAATTCTAACTAAAAGTGATACTAACACTTTTTTTTCATGTTTAATACTGTAAAGCTGCTTGATTTAAGGCTATTGCATAAAGTACTATATAAATAAACGTGAGGTGACTGGACTTTACTGAAGTACTGAACTGCAGAGCTTGTGCAAACATCCACAGCGCTGTAATCAGATGCTTTCTTACCTGCTGCTTTCTCACTGCTGTCAGTTTTTGTTGTTTATTTTGTTATTGAGAGGAAAGCGCGCAGCATATATTTACATATTCATCCAAAAGCCGCTCAACAGCTTCAGGTTCGGCTGCGTTAGCTCTGAAGCGCTGTGTCTTCTTCTCTTGAGTTGCATCCGGGAGAGCTGAATTACTGAATTACCGCATTACTGCAGGCTCTTACATTAGCTCATATGAGATCAAACGACTACTTCGACAACAATATTTGTCTACAATTTTTTATTGTCAACGTTGTCGATAATGTTGACTAATCATTTCAGCCCTAGTTCATTTTTTTTATAAGTTTGCTTTTAATTAGTTATTTGATGCTATAAAAACGGGGTGTGGTGTCATGATTGGGTCTGCGGGAGTTTGGGCGGGACTTTGATACTGCAGCTCCACCTCACGATCACTACTGCGCAGACTGACGTACAAATGACGTCATTTTCACAAGATGACAGCGGCCATACTGAGAATGTTTTGGCTTCACTTTTCTATCGTGGAAGGAAGTGGAGATGCGTCGTCCATCTTTTTACAGTCTATGGTTTATACGTTTATAGTGTGGAGTTTAGGGGTGCAGCGGATCGTAGATGATCCATGATCTACATGGACAGGCCCACAGGCCCCATGGTTTGGCACGCATGTGATTCGTGGATTAACTGTTACGTTTAGAGAGAGAGAGAGAGAGAGAGAGAGAGAGAGAGAGGCACAAATCAAACATCACGAGAACACCACATTGATTCCTCTTTCAAGTCTGTTTGCGCTTGAACGGATACATACACACAAAGCTGTGTCAAAATACCCGTTTTGGCAAGTATTCTGGTAAACACTCAGTTATGTCTTAAGTGACTGTAAACAACAGAGAGAGAAACCGGATATGTGTCAGTTTTGGTCTTAAAGAGACAGCAGCCAATAAATACCTGCTTCTGTCTGCTAATCAAACAACACCACAGCTTTAACAATGATTCATCTGTATTAAACTTATGAGCAGCACTTTTGAGTCATTTTACAATAAATTATTACATTTCTGCACCTGAATACTACTATTACTGACTTTATTTGTAACTTTGATGTATTCATCGATGCTTGTAATTTGTGTAATTGTTCTTGTTTTATTACTGACTTTATAATTTAAGCTAGTAGTTTTTGCTGTGGTATAGTACTTAAAGTAAGCTTTCACTATTTTTTTTTTTTGCTGATCTGAAAAATGATCCGATCTGTGACTCAATATCGGTAATATGATCCGAACCGTGAGTTTTGTGATCCGTGGCAGCACTAGTGGAGTTAGATTTATTAATGCAGTATGTGTAGGTGGTGACCGAGGAGCTGTGTGTTTCACTGCATTTATCTACAACTCCCTCCTCCTCCTCCAGCTCCACCCGCCGCTATAAGCACTAGCCTTCCCCTCGGCTCTGATAGCCTGCAGTCGCCAGTCACATTTACACGGCAGACATGGACGAGACGCTCGACCGGCCCTCGGCGCACTGGAAACACAAGGGTAGAGCCAGACTCTCTTATCATGCACTAGCTCTCGCTGCAGCGCGCGTGGTGTGGACTTGTGATGCTTGAATGTTGTTCCTTCTAGTTGTGCTGTTGATGTTTACAGACGTGTGGTGTTGGACTGATGCTCTGCTGTCGATAACAGATGAATGCAGATCTTTAGCTGAATGTGCTGCTGTGACAGAGGTGACCTTTGCTCCTGGAGAGTGTCAGTATCGCACAGATAATCTGGCCAAAGGTTCTGGGTGTGGTGGGTCAAAAGTAGCGGTTGTTTAATGATTTGCTGCTATGTCTTGCAAAATGAGGTGGCCTAGAAGCAGAAGCGTTGCTCGCTGTGCGTATGTTGGCTCTGTTCACCTGGTTTAGACAGATCTGGAGTCCTTCACGCGGGACTCCGGTCAGATGCAGATCCTCACGCTGCCACACTGGGCTCATTGTGTGAAGGGACAGGTGCACACGCGTGATGGTGGCGTGTCCTGCGCAGGCCTGAGGCCAGAGATTCACTCCGTCAAATGTTTCTTCAAACAAGACCACGAAGCAGCCCTTTTAATGATGATGCTATCAAACCTTACTGTATTCAGATACCGTGGTATTTATGTTCAGGGACATTGTAGTGTCCAGAAACCACTTACTGCCAGAAACATGGTAATATCATGGTGTTACACTGTTTGAAGGAAATCCCATATTATTTGATGGCATAGTAGTTGGTATTTTGGTAGAAATTATGGCTAGCATAGTAGACTTCTCAAGGAAGTTTCAGTTCTACTGTTACTGATGTCACAAACCCGGGAAGAAGCTCGTTGTAGTCCCTATCAGTCTTTTTTGTAGTCCTTAAACAGTGATTTCTTTAAAAGAAAGTATCTCCCTTTGCACTGAACTCTGAGCGTTGTAACTTTGCAGACGTTGTTTATGCTCTAACAGCAACATTACACACTAATTAAAGTTAAAAAAGTGAAATCATAATCAACCACCCCTTTAAAATTTGTAAAGTTATCAGGAATGTAGTTTTTTGCTTTGTCATGAATGGAGTATAAATTGAGGTGAGAAAAAAACAATTGAATGCATTTTGGCATAAGGCTAAAGCATAGAATGTGAAAAAAACTGACTGTAAATGACAGGTTTTGGGTGAATTTTCCCTTTATTTATATAAAAGGATGTGCCACAGATCTGTGTGATGGGAGATGTGCTGCTAAACTCTGTCTGTGTTTTAGAAGAGGACTGTCAGTCAGTCGTGAGGTGTTTGTGAGTGTAATAGTAGACCAAGGTGCCATCAGATGTGTGCTTCTCTTCCACGAGTGGACGTGTTGTGTGAGAGTACACACGTTTATCATGGACAGGCATCAGTCACGTCATGCAATAGTTGATTTATGAGCAGGTGTTTATTCTATGAATGTCAGCGAGTCAGAAGTGTGTGTGATCTGAAAGTGGAATGAAGCAAACACGATCCTTGTGCATGTTCAGCAGTCATTATTATTATTAATCTCATTCTCTGCTTCATGTTCATACCGTCCCTCAATCCCTGGCGTCAGACGGAGGTCCCGTGAGGCTGACGTGTGTGTGTGTGTGTTTCAGTTCTGGAGCTGCTGTACTGGCGGAACGTGAGGTCCAGCGGGCTGCTGTTCGGCTGCAGCCTCTTCCTCCTGCTCTCCCTCCTCACCTGCAGCATCATCAGTGTGCTGTCCTACTCCACACTGGCTCTGCTGTCCGTCACCGTCTCCTTCAGGATATACAGGGGAGTCCTGCAGGCTGTCCAGAAATCTGATGAGGGACATCCATTCAAGTGAGTCCATACACCCAACTGTGGTGTGTGTGTTGGTGAGAGAGAGTTTGTGTGGGGGTGTGTGTGTGTGTGTGTGTGTGGTGTGTGAGAGAGAGTGTGTGTGTGTGTGTGTGTGCTGCTCTGCTCTGCTCGTAGTGTAGTGTGTGTTCAGGTCTCATGTCACGACCCTTACATTATGAGTGTCTCTGTGATTCAAATCACTAAATAAACATACTGGAGTTGCTCTTCTCGAATGACAAATGTTTTTTGAACTCATTTTTACAGACAGTACCTGGAAAAGGATGTAGCTTTGTCTAAAGATGTGGTGCAGAGACACAGTGATGCCGTTCTGAGCCGGATCGACGGCGTGTTGAAGGAGCTGCGGCGGCTGTTTCTGGTGGAGGACCTGATCGACTCGCTGAAGGTCGGAAGAGTCTTTCTGTGTAGTAAATGAGAAATACATAACCTAACCCTAACCTAAACATTTATACTGACTCAAGTAGAAGTTAATGTAGGTCATGAGGAAAAATACTGTTATTAACTGATATACTTAAAGTTCACCGAAAAAGGATAAATCTGTCATGATTTACTCCCCCTCATGTCATTTCAAACATTTCTGACTTTCTTTTTTTCTCTGGAAGTGAAAAGAAGATATTTTGAAGATTTGCAGGTCCTGAACAACGATTGAACCCCACTGACCTTTTCAATTGTGTGGCCACAAACAGCATTGAACATTGTTCAAAATATCTTCTTTTGTGCTTCACTGAAGAAAGAAAGGTATACAAATTTGGAACAACATGAAGGTGAGTGAATGATGAATGCATTTGCTGAGTTATGCGGTGAACTAACCCTTAAAGCCGGGACCTCCAGCCCAGCTCCTGCAGTTTTCTGCTCCAACCGCAGTCAAACACACCTGAAGCAGCTGAGCAAGGTGTTCAGTTCATCTTGATAATGACAGCCTGCAGGACAGGAGCAGAGCTGCAGATCCCTGCCTTAAAGTATCAAAAGTACATTTCATAAATAGAAACTAAAGCTGGACAACTGTAGCGGAGCAAAATGTGCAAGATTTGCCTTTGGGATGTAGTGGAATATATGCATTCAATGGAAATACTCCAGTGAAGTATTAGTAGCTCAGATTTGTACAGTGAATGTACTTCGTTTCGTTCCACCACATGTCAGAGGCCTCAGAGGAGAATAAGTCTTCTTGAGTCAAGCCTGGAGAGAGCCGGGAGTAGCACTGCGTTAAGATTAATACACTGAAGGACAGAGCTCAAATACATGCCAATGTTTTCCAAAGATTGTAATGAGGTAGAAATTACGAAAGAGAGTACAGCGTATGCGTAAATCTTTTATATATATTTGGACGTTGGCTTGATTTCTGTCCAGTACATAGAACTGAAATTAAATAATGAGTAAGAACTCGTGCTACGCCCTCCTAACCACCCTTCCTCATTACGCCATCACAATAAACAGCATGTCTGTCTGTTCAATCTCCTTCCCCTTCCTCAATCCAGACAACAATCTACAGTCATGGCCACAAGTTTTGGCAATTACATAAATTTTGTGTTTTGGAGAAAACCATTGCTAACAAGAACACAATGATTGGAAGCACTTCTTCCCTCGTTTTATAGTAATCAGTCTGCTCTTACGATCTAATTAGTATGATAGTGATTAACCTGACTAGTACTCATTCACACTTTCTCAAGTGCTGTTGATATGATTAGTCAATTAATGTTAGCTGGTCATTTTGTGTCAGGATCATAAAACAGTTAAATTATTTTATTTTTTTATCTAATCACTCTACAAAATAATCTAGAAACAATGTGAATAAACACCAGAGCAGCTTAAGATGCAAAACACTAAATTGATGTCACTGCCAAAACTTGTGGCCATGACTGTAGACTCTGGCTTCATCGACCTCGAGGCTCTCTTTTCAACAATAAATAACCTCCTCAAACCTAGTGATAACTCCTTCAACTCAATCCATTGCCCACTCCACTTCTACACATATTGCACCTCTGTTTACTATTCAGCCTGTCTGAGTTTTCATGTGTGTGCACAACAGAGCTGTTCAACTGAATGGCAGGACAGAGAAACTCTGCTTGTGTTCTGGATCCCATCCCATGTAATCACTGAAATCATAAACTCTTCCTTCAGTTCTGGATCAGTCCCACAAACACTGACTGTTGTCATCCCTCAACTATCAGCTTTCAAAAAAATATGACATCGTGGGTCATGATTAGGGCTGCACGATAATTGATTTTTGCCGATATTTTTCAAATCATTTTAGCCGATAACCGATGCTGATACCGATATATATTTCCTTTTGTTTTGAAACAACACCAAGTCTCTCCTGTACAGAGATTATAACAAATTATTTAAACTGAGTTAGTTTGAGCAAAACTATTGCTAGATATAATCACCATTATTATAAATTTTTTAAATGTGAGTACGTGAAAGCTTTGAAAATCACGTCTCAGGTTACATATGTAACCGGGTTCCCTGAGTACGGAATGGATACATCCCTGCGTCCTCTAGGTGTCGCTATGGGGAACGCCTCGTTGTGACCCTTGTCTGAAGCATACATTGAAAAACACCAACAACACGTTGGCCGGCGACAGCCATGATCTCACTACCGGTGCGACTATAGTATAAATGTCGCCGGAGCTACACATCATTCCTTCTTCATTCACTTCTTCTCTGAAGCTATGCTCCGCAGCATGGCAGAACCTAGAGGACCAGTGTCTCGTCCCTACTTAGGGAATCATGGTTACATAAGTAGCCTGAGATGTTCCCTTTCATGGGAACTTCTAACTGCGTCCTCTATGGGTCGCTATGGGGAATGGTATACCCAGGCCACCATGCTGAGGGGAGTGCATGCCAGAACCATGGCGTGCACTAAGTACCAACTCTACCATATTTCTATGGGAGTTGCCCCTGGGACGTTTAGGCGGCTGTCAGTGACGTTATTCCCTACAGCCAAAGCCCTAGGCTACATACCCCCCAAAAAATTTTCCTGTTAGGGCCAGAACTCCTGGGCCGGGGTGGAGCTCAAGGCTTTGAATCATGAATAGATTCCTTTAAGGGAATACGACCAAGAGCCGAGAATCATACTAGTCTTGGCCTGTCACACAGGGCTACCGCACGTTTCTCTTTGCATGTGCTGCAGGAACTGTCTCAACAGACCCCTAGTTGCAACACCCTGTTAAAGTAGGTATCCTGAGGATACATAGGAGGAGTGGTGCCCTAGGCAGAACCGGGGTTTTAAACCACTCCAAAAGAGCACGAAGTCTTGCGCGTAGCTCTTACCATACAGGATTTTTAGAGAAAAGTTAGGCACAGCATAATGTGCACACTTACCAGCTATATGGATTTGAGAAAAGTGGGCAAAGCATAACATGCACACACTTGAAATACCATTCTAGGGGTTCTCGTGGCACCCTGAAAGAGCAGCCCATAGATAGAAATAGCATATCCCCAAACGCTATGTCTAAGGCTATAATGCTGGAGTGGCTAGAAGTAAATCTGTAGCTGGGGGAGCAACATCTAGCTCTCAATGGAGAGGGAGCTCAACTTACAGCATGTTCCCATGGTGGAACAGCCAGCAGTTTTCAGCTGAGGTATCACCACACCCATTTCTCATCCGATAAGGGGGCTCGACCTGCTTCATGTTCCAAGCTGAACGCTAGCAATATTACTTAGCTTGGGAACAACACACCTATTTCTCATCCCGAGAGGGGGCTCGACCTACAGCATGTTCCAATGCTGGAATGCTTGCAGTAGTTTACCTTGGCTGAGGGAGTACAAACCCAGCTCTCAACGAGAGGGGCCTCGGCCTACAGCACGATCATTAGAATTCAGAAGGGTAAGCGTACTGCAGGCTAGCTAAAAAACTCAGCGCATCAGAGAAGCAGAGGAAGGGCCTATTTCGCCTGATGCTGCTGGTTCCAGGTGCCCTGGAAAAACAGAGAACTCAACTTCTCATGTGAGAGGAGAACTCCGAATTCAGAGGAAATAACGTTGCTCATTCCAGGTAACCCTTTGATAAAAGGGAGCACTGCTCAAACTACCACGAGGACAGCCCATGGAGCGAGTAATCCAACTCCTCAGAGAGGATTAACGCTCGAAGAAAACACCATACTCACAATAACCCTCAATGGTGAGGTGAGCCCACGAACCGGGTCTAACCAACTCAGAAAAGGAACGAGGTCATACGCGTAGCTCTTACCGTACATAATTTTAGAAAAGTGGGCAAAGCATACCGTGCACACTTACCACTTATGTGGATTTTAGAAAGTGGGCAAGCATAACGTGCACACTTACCACTTATGTGGATTTGAGAAAAGTGCGCAAAGCTTAACGTGCTGCACTTGTTTAGAGTTTTCCAAGCATCTAATCCCAGATACCCGGAAGTACTGGGCCAAATGGAAGAGGCAAGCTCAAATACAACCCTCAAAGAAAGGCATATTAAAAAATCTGAAATATTTTTTGGCCAAATTTGACAAACAGATTTAAAAAAATGTTTTGACAGCTTAAAGTTGCCAAAAATTCCAAAGGTCAGAATGGTTCTTTATAAATACAGTTCAAATGTAACCCCGCAACCCATGAAGTCCACACAATAACACACACACATTACATTTAAAAAAAAAGAAAGTGGAACACAAAAATTAAGTTACTAAATCAAATAATTATGAAAATGTGCTTTTATCATGTACATTGAAATATTTTTGGTAACGTAACAAAGCCTGTTTTCAGCAACAAAAACTATATGGTGTTTATGGCATATTATTTACTGAAAACAGGTCCAAAATGACCTGAAGATATATTTTGGAATATGTTGGACTCCTAAACCGATTTTTAAGTATTTATTTTTCCTTTCATCCCCCATATTAATGAATACATATTGAAAATATTATGTTGCTATATATATGTCAAACTACCACAAAATAAGTATTATGTTTTCAAGTCATGCAATAAAAATGTGATGATTAGTTAAAATTGTGAACTTTTCTATTCATTCATTCATTTTCCATGAGATTTTAATGCCACATATTGACTTTTTCCCCTCACCGAACACTAGCACAAAATTGCAATAATAATCAATAATTTATACAATATATACAATAATAATATAACGGTACATAAAATCGTGATAATTAGTTAAAATGCTGAATTTGAGATTTTAATGGCACATAGACTATTGACTTAATGTCCCCTCACGGATGAACACTAGAGGGCGCCAAGAGAACACCTCTTTCCCAAGATTTAGTCCTTGTGTTGAATATGTTGAAGATGCTTTATATTGCATGAGGTTGGACACACTTGTGCTTTCCATAAATGAGGACTGACAGTCATAGTATGAGTTCAAAAGCTCACCTTGTTCTGAGGTCATTACTCAAAAGATGTTGGATGGAATTTTAAAAGCTTCTAAAGGAATGTTAATGTATTGCTAATGGAAGGAGGAAACGCATATCAAAAGAACCACACAGAAATCCTCTATAGACTGAAATTCTGAAAAAAAAGAAAGAAGTATGATAATTTCAGATTGACCATTTAAATTGTGTTTGATTCCCAGATGATTCTTGTTTGATTTATTTAGGATTAGTTCAAAATGATAAAATTCCAATTAGCAATACATTAGCATTAGCCACACATTTTGTACAAAACTAATGGATTCAATGCTTGCATGCAGATCCATGAGTGTCTTATTTGTCCTAAGAGGGAACATATCACTGTGTTCTGGAAGTATAGTCTTGTTTTCATGTGCGTTTCGCTTCTG
>JADLZN010010490.1:0-23042 GCA_018155175.1 Sinocyclocheilus anophthalmus
CCCCAGAGCTTGTTTCTCTCTTAGACCAATAGCGGTGACCGAACAACTGCTTTAATGCGACTTATACCTAAATTCGATTTTCCTTTCCCTCTTCGTTTTCCAGGGGAAACCAGACGGGAAATTTAATCAGACACACACAAACCCAATAGACAATCTGTGTGACAATTCAGTGTACTTTGAGGCTTTAGGTTTCCTATCGACCGCGGTGACTGACGCGCCATTGTTTACTACGGATCTCATTCACTGCATGTTCGCTCTGCGGGTCACTATATGCGTGACCTCAGCTATGAGTCTAGAAGTGCATTCTGGGAGAATACAAGAAAGAGAACAGCACTGCTAAGTTTAGATTGATGCTTTAGGGTGAGCGGCTTTGATACCAGAAGTATGAAATAATAATATTACACAACCCGCGAGCGCGAACTCTTAAAGGGACAGTTCAGCTAAAAATAACTTTCTGTCATTATTTTATGTTGTACTACACTCGTGTGCAGTTTTTAAGTGTGAAAAGCTAAAAGTTTCATGATAATGTGACAGCATACAGGGTTCGAATGACATGAAGGCAAGTAGACCATACTGTTTTCATTATGTTAATATTCCTGTAAACGTCAAGAAGGTGAGAGACTGAGCTTATATTACACATATATTCTCTGAGCATATACCATGATCTATTATTAGTCCGTCTCCCACTCAAACACACACAGGGAGAGAGAGAGAGAGCAGGTAGCATAAGTGAAGGCAGAAGAGAAAGAGATATGGACAGAAGGATGACCATTGAAGCGAATGGAGGACGTGGAAGAGAGAGAGAAAGAGAGAGGTCCACTAAATCAATGGGATCAGGTTTCTGAGAGGAGAAGCAGGGATAGTTATAAAGAAAGAGAGAGAGAAAGCGATGCATCTGTACTGATGAACAGATCACTACTAACAACATACAGCTGAATTTTTATTTTTTGGGACCTTATTACAATTTATTAAATATAGAAGCTCTTATTTATTTTAAGTATAAAAGCTAGTTTAAATGTTTTTGTTACATTATTTAATAATATATACATAGTAATCGCAGGGGACTGATTAATTCCTTTGAACGTAATTCAATTATTAGAATATATAAATAGATAATACATACCAAAATCAGGTTTTTTAAAATCAAGTATGTGGCAGTGATTGTCCTTATCGTGACTGTTTTTATTGTTAACTAAAACTATTAAAAACACATTAAATAAAGCTGAAATTAAAATAGATGTTAAATGAAAAACTGAAACTGAAACTAGAAATGTTGCGTTGGCAACTAAATGAAATAAATATGTTGAAGTTTAAGTGTTGCTAAAACTAAAACTAAAACTGAAATAAAAAAAAAATTATAAATGGTTTATTATAAAAATATAACAAAACTAATAAAAATGACTAAGCATAAGGAAAATTTACTAAAAACAAACAAAATTGGGAAATTAACTTTGAAAATAATAAAACTCAAATCAATAATTAAAATATAATATATAGACTAAATTTACCCTGCAGCAACTCTTGCTTTGTTATTTGCTCTAATGACATACATTTTTTCATATATTTGTATTCGTGCTGTCAAACTCTTATCGCATCCTAAAGTTTTTTGGTTACAACTATATGTGTGTTGTACTGTGTGTCTTTTTATATAGTATAATAAATACACACACATTGCATTATATATTCCATGAAAAGATGTTATGTTATTTTAAGTATTTTTATATATAAGAGAAATTATTGATATAATATAACATGGAAATCTGTTTCAAATCTACATCTTTACGTATGTGTGGGGTATTAATATATACATAGAAATATATACAGTTAACACACATATATTATGTACAAACTTTTATTTTAAATGCGATTAATCGTTTGACTAATATATACAGTCAAACCAAAAATTATTCATACACCAGATATAATTTTTTGATATTTTTTTTTACTAGTGGGTACAGGACACTATAGTTAATTTATGTAAGTGAAGATAGCAAAATAAGTAAACCGTGACAAATTATACCCAAAAATTCTTCGTACAGTGGACTACCAGTAAAATTGATCAAAATTTGGGACGAAAATTTTATTTGACACTTTGACCTGACCATATTTCATTACATCCCTTTCTATCAAAGTTATCTGACATTATCAAGATGATTCTTTAGTAATCCTACTATACGTCTCACATGGACGAAGATGATGACCCGACCCTCAACCTTACAGGGCAGCAGTCAGAGATTACTTATGAGCCTCATGCATTCTACTCTCAACACTCATTAACGGCTCCGCACGCATCACAGCTGTCAAATTCTTCCATTTTTTATTCAATCGTTTATGCAAATACACTCATGACGCCTCGTCAGTGTGTGCAATAAACCCTTATCTTCATATACTGTGATATCTGACTTGACCATGTGACATTTTATTGTACCTCATGTAATGCTGACCTTTTGCATGAGATGAGCAATGAATTATGGGTATTACGGGATGCTGTTTAGCCATGTCCTTTCTTTTTGGATCACCACACAGAATTGCTAGAATGTGGTGATTTCCATTAGGAATACCCTCTGCCCTTACTTTGGAGTAATTTTCGGTCGAACGACCTCAGTTTTACAAATGCAAATTTAAAAACAACTCATTAAAGGAATAGTTCACATAAAAATGAAAATTTGCTGAAAATTTAGGCCATCAAAGATGTAGATGAGTTTTCTTCTTCATCAGATTTGGAGAAATGTAGCATTACACCACTTGGGCTCAGCATGGATGCTCTGCAGTGAATGGGTGCCGTCAGAATGAGAGTCCAAACAGCTGATAAAAACATCACAATAATCCACACCACTCCAGTCCATCAGTTAACAGTTCACAGTCTTGTGAAGAGAAAAGCTGTGTGTTTGTAAGAAACAAATTAACCACAAAAAAGATTGTTATCCTCTCACATTGAAAACCACCAACAAACACTCTTAAAAATAAAGGTGCTTCACGATGCCATAGAAGAACCTTTTTGTCTAAATGGTTCCATTAAGAACCTTTAACATCTGAAGAATCTTTTTGTTTCACAAAAGGTTCTTTGTAGCGAAATAAGGTTCTTCAGATTATACAAAGGTAAGAAAGAGATGGTTCTTTTAAGAACCTTTGACTGAATGGTTCTCTGTGGAACCAAAAATGGTTCTTCTAAGGCATTGCTGTGAAGAACCTCTTAAGCACCTTTATTTTTAAAAGTGTATTTGCACTGAAAAAAGTGCTATTATGGATATAAGACTCACATTTTAGCTGGAAGCAAAGGTTTAAAGTTAAAACATTTTCATGATGGATTTGTTCAACGTGCAGCCTTTTCTCTTCACAAGATGTTAACTGATGGACTGGAGTGGTGTGGATTACTTGTGGATTATTGTGATGTTTTTATCAGATGTTTGGACTCATTCTGACGGCACCCATTCACTACTTGGTAATCAAGTGACATACTGCTAAATTTGAACTAACAAACTAGCACTTGAACATGAATTCACTTTGGTTTTTGAAATAAGAATAAGAAGCAAGAGTTTTTCAGCAGGTTTTTTCACGGCTACACGCTCAGATGACAAGGTCGCCGTAAGAGCAGCACATGCCATCCAGACACACTTCATTGAGCATCAAGTCATCCTTACGGCAGCTTATTAAAGACATAACAGACGACCGTAAAGGTTATATAAGAGCGTTATTATCTGTGCTCTGTTCACTGTGGGTCCCGAGGGGAAATCTGCTGGATTTATTCCTCGGCCCGTGCAGTTAAATAAATCAAATTTGTGTTTAATGCTTCCTAATCGAAGCTCGTGGGTCACACGTGAGCCAAACAAAACCGGTTTAATCTGTCTTTCTTACTTTAGACTCAACCGCTCACCTCAATCACTGACCTTTGCTCCGTCACTCCGGTACATTATCAGTCTGAACAACCACCAAGCTGCTCTCTAAATTAACTCAAACAGTAGGGGGGCAGTTCTCAAAACCATTACGTTAAAAAAAAAGAACTAAAGCAGCATTAAAGATGAATGAGTGCCTGCAGGAAGTGCTGCTCCTGTGAGAGGAAGCCGTCAGGTCTGCGCTGTGTGTCAGTGAGGCCTGCGGTGCAGGTCTGGAACTGACTAGAAATGCATTTCTATGGCCACCAATGATGTTCTCAGAAGGACACCCGCTGTTTTTCTCCACTGAAATGATCCTCGGCACACTGCACACTGAGAGAAGACGAGAGAGAGGAATCATTGCATCCTCTATTCAAACATCACTTGTTTAGAAGTACAGGACTTTCAATCAATTAGTACTCATGCTGGGTCCATTATTTTCAATGTTTAAGTCAACACATTTAAGATTCAACACGCTCGGGTAGATGTGCATATTGACTTTATGAAATTGACAGTTAGCATATACAGTATTACACCAGTGTTGGGGTGTACGCATTACATAATGCAGTCATGTATCAGATTACCTTTTTTTAAGTAATTAGTAAAGTAATGCATTACTTTTTAAATTTACAAGAAAATATCAAAAAAAAAAAAGGGGAACTTGTTTTTTTCCATTTTTCTGATTAGCGACTACATTTAAAGAGTTAGTTCACCCAAAAATGTAAATTGCTGTCATTCCCATCATGGCGTTCCCAACCCGTATACCTTGTTTGCTTCAAGAACACTATTAGATTTTTGATGAAATGCGAGAGCTTTCTGATCCTGCAAAGACTTTTGGTGAGAAAGGGCCTTTAGAGTTGCAAAAAATATAACTTTTTCATTTTTTTTGGTTATAAAAAATAACTAAGCAAGCCCAGCCCAGGTGACAAAAAGTAACACAAAAGTAACGTAATGCATTACTTTCTATAAAAAGTAATTAAGTAACGTAATTAGTTACTTGTTTTATGGAGTAATGCAATATTGTAATGCTTTACTTTTAAAAGTAAATATGTGCTACAGTATGTGTGATTAAAATGAAAATTACTCACCAATGATTTGAAATCTCTTGTACATGTTATTTGAGTAAGGAGATACAATGTGCGCTTGTTCAATAAATATAAAAAACGTTACTGAGGTTGCATATTGTACCCCGGTTTAATGTATTTATATATAACTTTTAATTATTTATACACTAATTGTCATTTTAATAGTATATTTATTCATTGTATACATGTATATATATATATATATATTATATAGATATTATATATTTTTAAATTTTCATAACATTGAATTAGTCAAAAGTGACAGTGAAGACCTTTATAATAAAAAATCAAATATTTCTTTTAAAACATGCATCATGTGTTCCACAAAATATTAAGCAGCACAATTGTTTTCGACATTGATAATAATATAAATGTTTCTTTAGCAGCAAGTCAGCATATTAGAATGATATCTGAATGATCATGTTACACTGAAGACTGGAGTAAAATGTCTGCTGAAAATTCAGTAGAACTAATGACATTTTTGAATATAGTCAAATAGACAAAAAATTGTAACAGTATTTTACAATATTACTGTGTTTTATTTTATATATCATATGGACTGCATTTATGCTGCTTTTTGACATTTTTGCACATCAACGGTACCCGTCCCTATCCACTTTCATTAAAAACAAGCTCTCTAGATATTATGCTAAACGCCTCCTTTTCAGTTCCACGGAGGAAAGAACACAAAAAATGTTTGGAAACACAATGTTACCCTGAACCACAAAACCAGTCATAAGAGTCTTTTAAATTTAGATTTATGCATCATCTAATATGCAAAGCAATAAATAAGCTTTCCATTGATGTATGGTTTGTTATGATAGGACAATATTTGGCCGAGATACAACTATTTGAATATCTGGAATCTGAGCGTGCAAGAAAAATCTAAATATTGAGAAAAATCATCTTTAAAGTTGTCCAAATTACGTTCTTAGCGATGCATATTACTAATCAAAAATATTTTTTTTATATATTTACGGTAGGAAAATTACAAAATATCTTCATGGAACATAAACTTTACTTAATATCCTAATAATTTTTGGCATAAAAGAGACATCGATAATTTTGACCCGTACTATGTATTTTTGGCTATTGCTACATATATACCCCAGCGACTTAAGACTGGTATGGTCACATTTCTTTAACTGTAGGTGAGTTCTGCTTGTAATGGCGCAATCTCACCGCTAGAAGTCGCCACTTCGACACGCAACTCCTCGGCTGTCTGAGAGGCGTGATTGGCGTGCGCAACGAGTGAACGCACAGGGCTTTACTGCGGGACAGGGCTGATATACAGTCATTCACATTTCTGTTCGCTCTTCTCTCTTTCTGTTCATCTTCACGGGCCCCTCGAGGCCTGTGCGTGCGAACCGGGTGATAGAGGTTTAGGGTGGAAGCCTTTGGGAACACGGACTCTTCCCCATCGGGATGGAGACCGACCAGCCCCACCTGCGGTGCCTCATCTGCGCACAAATGGGATGTTATGCAACAACGGGTTAATAAAGCAGCGCTTCAGTTAGTGTTTCACTGACTACTATGGCACCAGGTGCATGTTCAATACTCAAAGGATAGAAACTATGTTTTTTCCAAACACGCAAGCGCAAGACACAAAACCCTTCACCGACTTGACATTCAATTAACCAGTATCTATTTTGTTACAAGTACTTATTTCCTTTTAAATTACAAGTAATTCATATAAGATATAAAATGCTACTAATCCAGCTTCACTATTAGACACTACAGTATAGGCTACTAGCAGCACGTATTCTCACTATTATAAATTAATAGCTTTTTTAACTTGTAAAAATGGCTACTTTTTAAGTACTAGCATCTACAAATGTTACAGGAATACAAGAGTCTAGTCTAATGAACAGGTAGTGTTATTTTTGGCATGAATAGCCATTTGTAACTTGAATGTGCGAGGCTTCCAGTGTCCTTTGCTAGCTATTTGTCCTTGTGCATCAGTCATTATGCCGCTTGATAGTGCAGACTTGTATTTGTTATAAGTTTTTTATTCTTATCCAGAATTGAAACCACTGGTTGTAAAAACAAATGTTTTATCGTTACTGACAATACCTATTGCAGAGGCCTAATATGAATCAGAGTCTCGCACATTCACGGAAAACAGCTCACTTCTGCATTGTAAAATAAGGGGAATAGGGTTAAATCAGTACTGGAAAAATATATTAGTACGCTGAAAAAAAATGATACTACATTTTTTTAAGGCAAGTGGTTGCAAACAATTTATTTTAGCTACATTTAATATAAAAAAATATGTTGAAAGTTAGTCAAATAAAAAGAATTTAGTAACTTCTATGAATCATTTTTTTTTGCAGTTACACTCTAAAAAATGCTTGGTTAAATTCAACCCAGTGCTGGGTAAATAGGGACAAACCCAGCAATTTGGCTGTTTTGAAGCCCCGCGGTTGGGGTACCTAACCATAAGGTTGAGTTAAACATTTAACCCAACCGCTGGGTCAAAACTACCCAATTTGCTGGGTTTGTCCATATTTTACCCAGCTCTGGGTTGTATTTAACCCAGCACTTTTTTAGAGTGTAAATATTTAAATGGTAAATAATTACTATTGTATAATTGTAAAACTAGAACAGGTAGCTACCAGAAACAAGAACCAGCATAGTTGGAAACAAGTCATTGATTGATCGAAACCCTAGATACCCTATTTGTTCAACGGCAAAATCTGCAATTAGTTACCGGTAACTGTGGAATAGTTAGTTGTAATTAATGGGATAGTGAGTAACAGCAAAGGAATACAAGCTTTATGTAATCAACAATACTATAATTGAAAGATATTGGGATATAGTAGCCTTATAAATATGTAGGCTACCTACTAAATACTAAAAATATACTAGTCATGCACTGTTTGTTGTATATTTTCTGAATAAAAGTAGGCTAAATGAAGAAAAAGATAGCTACTATTTAAAAATTGGTGTTCAGAAATTTCGAGTGAGTTTCACAAACAATTACAAAGCAACAGCAAGTAACACTGAATTAAAACTACCTAGCCTACAACTTGCAACAGCGAAGTATAGTGACATAAAATGCAGATTATAGTTGGTTATAAGGAATAAATGTCAAAGCAAGCTCACACAGACGTGTTCAATCAAACCATTTAGTCTGCACGCTTTATTACCACAGCAATATAACACTTTGTCAAAGCGTTGATGGATGTCATATATATGCATGCATATAGACACAATAACAGCTCCGGAGCATCCTCTACCCCAGCCCAGCCCAGCCCACCCCACCCGCGGGGCAATGTCTCAAAGCACGTCACCGTGAGTGTGTGTGTGTGTGTGTAGGAAGGAGAGAGAGAGAGAAGTAGATTGCGTGAACCAACCGGCCTTCGCGTAATTCTTGTAGGACGCTCGCCGAGCACGACCCCAATAAACACTCACGGAAACCGCAAGAGTTTCCCTCGGCGTATAACAATAACTCTTGAATCCGCCACACCATCCAGTCAGTGTCCATCATCAAAGTGCTCCTTCGATCTTAATTAGTTGTTTCAGTTGTGTTTGATCAGGGTTGGAGCTGAACTCTGCAGGAAGGTAGATATCCAGGAACGTCACTAGGTTATTCAGGTAACCCTAGTCCCCGAGGGAACGGACGCTGCGTCAACACAAACCTTTGGGGAAGGCCCCTGTGTTCCCATGCTCTCATGAAGTATGGCTTACGCGACGCAGTGTCTTGTTCCCTCGGGGAACTAGGGTTACATAAGTAACCTAGTTGCGTTCCCCTTCAGGAACTCCGCTGCGTCGCAAAACGCTTTGGGAACGAGTATGCCCACACCACCATACTGACAAATGCCTGACCAGTTTGATCGGCACAGCTGTACGAGAGAACTGAGGACCGGAGTGGGCCTGAAGGTCAATGCTCATAGAACCTGATGCAGGTCCAGAGGGTGCATCACCCCAATATCGTCCTCGTACCCAATGAGAGCCTTGGGAGGCCGCCATACCTCTAGTAGATGAGCCCTGACCCCCTGGTTGATGGGAGACCAGAAAATTGTTCTTAAGGCAGTAGTTATCGCATCCACTATCCCCCTGCTGAGGGTCTGCTTGTTAGCGAAACCCTTCTTATCAGACCGATAGTGCTGGGCGGCATAAGAATGTGAGCGAAGCGGAGCGGTGTGACGCTACGTTTTGCGCTCTATGGACGTGTGATCCGCTCAGTCGCTCTAACCGCACAAGCGAGCGCTCCGTTAATATTCCACTCACGCTCACCGTAAACCAAATCCCGCTCAGATCCCGCTCCGACATAAAATTTCTCTAGTAGGCCTAATTGTTTACTGTTTGCAACGAAATTCTTGGATTATTGTCTAAAATTAAGCATGCTGATAAATAGCAGTTATCATGTTTCAGAGTGAAATTCTTACATTCTTCTTAATTTTGTTAATTGTAATGTATTAATTAAAATGTATTAAATATATGAATATAACCTTAGCAAACCTACCTAAAATGCAGAGATGAAATGTGTAGATCTTTACAAAATACACCTATATTATAAAGCCTGTGAAAAGCACACACAAGATAAAATGCACTTAAAGAATGCTTGGTTTATGGACTGACGTCAATGAAAGAAACACACTGTCTAGTGTCAATTTAAAATAAACCATAACTGCGGGGAACTTTGGTCTATTAAAACGTCTCTTGATGTTTTCTGGATTTTAGAATTTACTTTAAGAAACATTAGCTTGGACAAAGTGTCAGGCTTCAGCATTCGCTGTGCCCGAAAACGCTCGCTCAGCGCTGGAAGAAGCACTGGGGATGCTGAAGATTTTGCGGGAGGGATCCAGCATGGTTTTCCTAAATCCAAGTGGTGTAGGCTAATATCTTCTGTACTCTGTAGTTCTGTATTTAGGCCTACATACTGTGTGTTAGCTTAGGTCTACAGTTTAACGGAGATTATTTAATAACTACAGAGCTCCGAATATAATTCGAATTAACATTCGTTTCTACGACGTCAGCAGTTTTTTGTTTTTTAATTATTTTATTATTATTTATTATTTTAAGTACAATGATTTTAGTAAGTTTTCGAAATATAATATTTGTTCCACGATTTAGGCCTACTATAGGTAATGAACGAATTAACGAACGAATGAATTCGTGGCAGCTAAGCCTAAACAAGAGAATTAATTCTTAATTCGTGGCCATAATGTAGCCCTAGCATAAAAGAGAACTAGCCTATTCTAAATTCGTTGGCCGTGATTAATTGTCTGCATGTCATGATCGGGGCTCCATACAATCGAATATAACCTTAGCCTACCTGTTTGTTTATTCATTTATTATGGTATGTAACTAGATCATGTTTTGCGGCACCATGTTTGCGTAGCACATCCTCGTGCTTTCTGGCAATGGGCCGCTTCAGATTCCAATATGAATCTTTACTAACTCTTCCCGCAATCTAACTCTCCTCTCAGTTTCTTCTCCCTGCTCATTCTTAACTTAGATTGATTACTTTACATTTATGTATAAGGCTTGCAACTTCGTTGAAACAATATCTGAACTCCATAACTGCTCTACTATTCTCGATCTCGAACAAGCAAATCACCAAACGGCATTCTGGGTTGAGCGAGCAGCGCTGAGCGTTTTGGAGCGGTGGGCGAATCTTCAGAAAAGGCCCTCCTGCGCTCATTTTTTTTTTTTTTTTTTTTTTTTTTTTTTTTTTTTAAGGAAATATTCCACTCCGCTCCGCTCACATGCTCTGCTGGGCGGTATACCGGTTCATACCGAATACAGGTGTTTATTTTTGTTATGATATGAATTTTTTAAATACCGCAATACTGGTGTATGTCGCTTAAACAACGTTCGGAATGCGACACTGTTTGAAAGGGGTTCCTTTTCACTGTTGTGAGGGAACAGCTGTATGTGTTACTAAGCGTGAAAGTTCCGAAACTGAAGCTGTAGAACTAATAGAACATGATGACAGAAGAACTCATCCACAATATCCACATTGACCACCACAAATATCCACCGCCCCCTGCCATCAGCTCCCGCGTCTCACACACATACACACGAGCACCACTTTAGCACTATATTTAGCAACTTTCAGACCCTTTTAGCAGCTTTTTTCCATAGAATATTCATACTGACAAACCTAGCGACTTTTTTGGATAAACCTTAGCTATGGTTCAGTTGGAAGATTTCGTCAGTGCTGTCCCGCGAACGCGAGGTCTGAATTTCCCGGAGAAGTGTCAGCTCTCTCGGCGTCTGTTCTGTGCAGAAAAAGTAATATAGCCAAAACAACCACAAAGCCGCTCTTTAGTGTAGATGCATGTTGGTTTATCAGACGATGCCGCGATTATAAGTGAGAGTGACTCCTGGTTAACGTATTAAAAGGGGTCGTGTTTAGTCACTATTTAGTGTGGTATTTTTTGACAATATTCACTAATCATGACAGTAAAATAGGGCATTCTAAGTCAATAGACTGCAGGTACTGCAGTATTTCCTCTCAATCAGTAGGACATATGGTTAACACCCGGTCATGCATGAAAAAAAATAAAAATACCGTCATGTACCATGAAACCGGTATAATTTTGAAAAATACCGTGATATACATTTTTGGTCATACCGCCCAGCACTATACACGTAGCACACAAAATGGTCAACTTCTCCACAGGACTTCTTCTGGACATATGTGTTCATTGACTCGCACATTAGCGCTAGATAAGACGGTGTTTCTTCCACGTCTAAGGCACGTAAGCATCGCTGCGTGACCTTGATCATGCGAAGAGGGTTCCCCTCGGGGAGACGCCTTGGTCTTGAGTCACCACTGTAGGGGTATCATGTACAGCAGGCCAAAAGGTATCATGTTGGACGCAGCTGCCATCAAACCCAGCAGTTTTTTAACTGCTTGACAGTGAGTGACAGGCCTTCTCTCATTCTCTTGACTGCTGTGAGGATCGACTTGATCCGAGCAGGGGACAAACGTGCCTGTATTGTGGTTGAATCCCACACCATGCCCAGATAATTGGTTCTCTGTACTGGAGAAAGCACATTTTTCTGTGTTGAGGAAGGATGGATATATGGAAGTAAGCATCTTTCAGATCTATAGTCACAAACCAGTCCTCGGACCTGATCTAAGACACGACCTGTTTGACAGTGAGCATTTTTGCATTCTTCGGAATGATGAAGTAACGGCTGTAGAACCTGGACTCTCTGTCGAGAGGAGGGACCCCCTCGATGGCTTCCTTCCTCAAGAGAGAGTCTACTTCTTGTTCCATTACCAGAGCCTGCTCTGGGCCCACCAGAGTGGGAAACACCCCATTGAATAGAGGCGGACGCGACCAAACGACCCAAAACAAACTCCGGGTTCGAACTGGATTCTGTAGCTCTCTCTACAGTGTGCAGGACCCACTGATACACATTTGGCAGTAGTTTCTACGCTGCTAAATAATCTACTAAGGGATCCAGTCTCTTGAGACTGGCCTCTGGTGTATTTAGATCTGCTAGTTTGGTGCCCTGAAGCGGAGGACCATCTTGGGGTAGCGAGCCTCTCAAGAACCGCTAACTTTCGGGCGGAGCGGAGATATACTCTCGCTGGAGATCGCTGTGGCATGACACCGGGTGGTGGCAGGTATGGGAAAAGATCTCCTGAGGGCACTGAGGAGAGACGGCCGTCTAACTGAGGTTGGTAAACCTCTCTTCAAAAAAAAAAACCATATGGTCTGCCCTCAGATGTCCTGTCACCTTTATTTCAGGATCTCTTGGCCGAAGCCGCCTTATTGAAAATGACGGTCCTCAGACCAGTCATCTCCTTAGACGACTTCAACCTGGAGTGCCGCCCGCCCTCCTGCCTTTCTCTTTTTGGAGGGGTGCAAGTGGCAACGCTCCGTTTTTGGACTTCTCGATGTGAGGAGCTGGAACACAGATGGGGCTGATTTCGCCTATCAGCCCCATCTGTGGGCCGAGTATGGCTTATTCCACGATCTAGACACCTCAGTGTGCAGATCGAGAAAAAACGGCAGACTCCGGCACAGAGGCGGAGACTTCGGGCGCAGGAAGCGTTCATCGAGCTTGCTTTTTGGATGCTCCTAACGCTCTTTTTCTGCTGACCAGTCAATATTTAATTTAGCCACAGCTCTTGTCACCACCTCCAACAGCTCCTCAAACAAGACAGACTGTGGTGGAAAGTCCACAGACTCGTCTCGTTCGGCGCTCACGTCACCTCCCTCCTCAGAGGAAGACAACATGAGCGTCGAGCCCTCTCCCAGGGCGGAAGAAACAGTTTCAGAACATGCTTCCTTCCCCTGGGATTGAGCGCTAGATCTGGAAGGCGAAGAAGAAGAAAAGGACGTGCCCGTCTCCATTCTCTCTGCCAGATCCGTCTGTGAGCCCCACGATTTAAGGCGCCACTCTGCCTCGGCAGAGGCGGGACCCAAACCGCGGGGAACGCTGGCGAGAGTACCCTCCTCAAAGAGTGCTCTCCGGGAGTGGAGCATCCGCATCGAGAGGCAAACACAATGCAGACAGTCAGCTCCCTCGAGAGTGTATCCCCACCCGTGATGAAACGAGGGCAGGGAGAAACACACAGCCTGAAACGCTGCTTGTCAGACTCAACATCATTGCCAGACTTTGCCATGATATGTTTTTGATGTACAACAATAAATAAGACATAACACACATAGAGAGCTTATTGAACAACAGATGCTGCCGCTGTCTCCACCGCATGTGCTTTTATACTTCCTGGTCCCTACGTCATCCCCGCCGGTGACGTCACCCTGGATTCCTCGAATATACCCCACGTGTTTCAGAGCGTGGGAACAGAGGAGCGTTCCCAAAGCATTTTGCGATGCAGCTTGAGTTCCTGAAGGGGAACAGGGTTGTGCACCCCTGATCTACAACAATACATCTGTTTCACTTCAAATACTTTTCAGCTACTATAACTTAAGTCTTTGGGAAAAACAGTTATTATACATCTGAAATGGATGCAGTCACCACATAACTAATGTCTATATTGTCAAAAATGTACAGTAGTCAAAGGGATTTCAAATCAATAGATTTATTAAATACAAAATAGAAAACATTCAATTCATGTTAATACAGCTACATATAGCCTAAAATGTAAATACACAAAAGTACAAAAAAAAAAGAAGCCAAAAAAGGAAATTTAGGTTGTAGGATTTTGTCATGTGAAAGCTGATGTGTGCGAACGTCATATCTGTAGTACATCAATGCCAATGCACTGTCCATAAATGAAGTTGGCTGATAGCAAATTAATAATCCAATCTTTTGTAATGAAAACACGCCACAGCTCTCAAACACCAGACTCTTTCAAACCAGGAACAGTCAAAAATAGTCCAGACTATGGTTTCACATCAAAAATAACTTTAAATCCATATTCAAACTGAACCATGATGTGGTAACCTCACCAATAAAGAGTAATGTGGTAACCTCACCAATAAAGAGTATTTCTAAAATAAGGTGAACAGAGATGCCAATTCCCGGGGACACGTTCTGCACAGGATTTATGAATTGCCTAAAATAAACAGGTGTTGGTTGTTTGAGCTGAGCCTATCATCCCTTGGAAGTGGCACGTCTGGTCACCTTACTTTAGCTGGGCTTGAAATTACACATTTCCCAACCAGGACACAGCACAATGTGCTCAGCAGGTGAGATATGCTGGCTACTGCTGCTTGTTATTGCTCCCTCTACCCACATGGCTTTACTTTAAGGAAACCTAAAACACCCTAGCACCCCCAGTGGTAAGGAAGAAAACTGCCCACAAAATTCTTATTAACAGGCTCATGTCTGTTACACCTCAAATATGACTCGTGAGATCCACTTTCTTGAGTTTAGCTTTAACTTCGATCAAACTCACCCACCTGTGATTCTCTAATGATCATGAAGACATGCTCAGGTGTGTTTGATTAAGGTTAGAACTAAACTCTGCAGGAAAGTAGATCTTGTGAGTCAGATTTGAGGATCCCTGGCCTATATTAAACAACGGGTTCTGAAAAGGTCTCTTTTGGTTTGAGCCATTCCACTTCAATTGACCGGCTAAAGAATGGCCAGTCAATGTTGTTTGTATTCTCCTAGTTGCATTACAGGACTGCCTACACAAAACCTGCATGGGCCCAAAGGTACAAAAGTTGCTCTGGGCCCGAACGGGCTGGCCCACACTGGGCCATCATGGGATTAATGTGGACAGTCCGCTAGTGTGGCTTGCTCACAGAGAGCCTACTGTGGGCCTCACCTGGGCAAGCCCACACTAGGCCTGTTTAGGTTTAGTGTGGGCTGGCCCTAGCCCACTGTGACTGCAAAAAGCCAGCATGGGCCCCACAAGGACATGTTTGCAGGGGGGCGACATGATGTAAATAAGAGATTAATTGTGCAGTAGAGAGCTTCACTGATTATAATGGAACATGAGATTGTGGTGAACTAAGACACGTGAGAGCACTTCTGTGACTATAGACCAGCGGTTTTAAATTCCTGTCCTCGCGCCTCCTCGCTCTGCACATTTTGTGTGTATCTCTTATCACTTCAGACGTTTGTTCTATTCGACCGTAAGTAGAGGCATTCTCGGCCGGATCTTCCCACCATGATTCCAGTTCGAAGCGAGCGTATATGTTTGATTCAAAGGGCATTAAAGTGTGCGAGTCGTGAATTTAAATTGTATTTATTTACAGAGGTATATTATGTCACACTCACACTTCTCTAGTAAGTTTCATCTGTGTGTGAAGATGCTGCGCAGCGCATATCTTGTATGCAAATCTATTCATATTTTAATGTATTTTTTCCTAGGGTAAATGAGCAACATTGTTATAAAACTAGGCAAAGTCTCATGGATATTACATTGTCGTTTTAAAACTATGTATGGTCGTAGGTCTTTTAGATATTCTGGGGCACTTTTGTGGAATAAGTTACCTCTGGACATTAAAGGTATTTCGAATATGGTTAGTTTTAGTTTAAAAGCTAAAAGTTTGTTCTTAAGTAGGTTGTTTTGTTGATGAATTTGCATTACATACGTGGTTATTTGTGACTGTACAATTTTGTAGATGTGGAATTTTATTGTAATTTTTGTATTTATAATGCAGTACCAGTGTACCTGTTACCGGGAGTGAAGTTTGTGCTTTACATCAAGGACCACAATGGAAATAAGTTTTGTTTTAAACTTTGTGTTATCCTTGACGAATAGAGTGTATTCACTACTTTTTTTGTCAAATAAACAAACAAACAAAAACAAATATCCATGAATGAATGTTCCGAAGTGAAGAAAACTTCAACGGATTTCCCATGCTCAGGGAGTAGGGAGCAATGAACACTGTGTAGGTATCATATCAATCGGAACACAGTTCATGCACGTAGCTCTCTTCTAAAGAGCTG
Organism: Sinocyclocheilus anophthalmus; assembly: GCA_018155175.1. NCBI lineage: Eukaryota > Metazoa > Chordata > Actinopteri > Cypriniformes > Cyprinidae > Sinocyclocheilus > Sinocyclocheilus anophthalmus. The sequence continues at coordinate 16,298 of JADLZN010010490.1, forward strand.
GTTATCTGAATCAGGTGTGTTAACTAAGAGAGACATGCAAAATATGCAGAGCGGGGAGATGCGAGGACTGGGGTGGGGCTACATAAGGTCTATAAGGGAAATGCTTTCTAGGCTATCATTTGAATACATTCACTCACAGATTCATTCTCGAAACGGCAATGAATGTCACAGTGATAACTATGAATCTAAATTCGTGTTTACATCTGGAAGACATATATATTTTAGTGTTTGCTCATTGGCAATAAGTCTGTAGGACTTTTCCTGATGGATGTCAAATAGACATTTATAAAATGTCTTTAAGATGTTTATGATTTAGAATGTATGTAAAACTGACAACTTAAAGATGTTTGTACATAGCAGATGCTTTCCATATGAAGAGATCTTGTAACAAGACATCTCTGTAGACAATATGTGTGTTGATCTGGGCATATTTTCAGATAATCCCACGCAATACTAACACTAACCTAGCATTATAATTTTAAGCTATTTTTGTACTTTATCTATTACACAGTGAATCTTATATTTGATTTGTATGTTTTGTACAGTTTGTGATAAACTTTACTTTGTTCAATGTAGAAATAAATTTGGTGCTACATCGCCACCATTCATTGATTACTTGAAGGAAATTTTGAGAAGGTACCCAGATGGGGGACAAATATTAAAGGTAGGTAAACAAAACAAAAAAAAAAACTATGTATTGCATATACATATTAACTGTCAAAATGGTATGCATCTTATATATCACTGTATCAAACGATACTAATTATTCTATAAAATATCAGGAGCTGATACAGAATGCAGACGATGCAGGAGCTTCAACTGTGGTGTTTATTCATGATGAGAGACATTATGAGACTCACAGCCTGTGGACTGAAGAGCTTGGAAAATATCAAGGTATTTTTGTCGTAAACACTTTTCTCATTAATAGGTCACAACCATGAGGATTTCAGGTGTTTTGCAGCCTATCTTCTGTTTTATAATCGGGAAGGAGTTTTGAGTTCAGTTTTTATACTGTAACTCTTTAGATTAGGGAACACATTCATTCTTCAGAGCATTCTCCTACAATAACTCTAATTTGCTGCTTACTGATGGTAGTAAGGTATTTTGGGGGGGGGGGTTGTAGTAGTTTCAGTTTTAGCATGGGCGGGTGAAGGGTCTCTAGAATATGGTTGTGCAGAATAACGCATTAAATAGTGCTTATTTAAATACTATAAACAGCCAAAATTCTAGTAAGTATATCATGGTATTAAGCAACTAGTTAATGCAAATAGTGTCCTGTTTCTAATCGTTACCGTTTGTATACTAATCCAAATTTTTTAGACACGTTTCTCAGCTAATAACTGGAAATCTGTGCTTCTCTTTGACAAAACCTAGTCCCACTTCCACTCTGTCTCAAACTTTATATCTGAAGATAACCAAAAACCAGGTCAAATCACAGTTTTGATCCTAACACTAAACCGTCTGGAAATGTGCACACGTAAATAGTGAGAGACATGAATTATTTTTTTATCTGCTAGTAGCTAATACTGACATTCTCTTATCTATTTCTATTCAAAGACAAATTTCAGTTTTTTTTTTTTGTTCAATCATTTTTGTATGATCAGCCATATATAACTTTGATCTGGCAGGACCTGCTCTCTATGCTTTCAATGATGCAGCCTTTACAGAGGAAGACTGGGAGGGTATTCAGAGAGTTGGCAGAAGCATCAAGCAGGATGACCCAACGAAAGTTGGGAGATTTGGGATCGGTTTCAACTCTGTTTATCATATTACAGGTAATATATAGGCTACTACATTACCAGATGGGCATATACAACGTTTTGGGTATTCTAGTGCCTGTTGATTAGAAATCCTACAATATTGATTCACGTAGTTTCAACATCGCAATATGTAATTTTTAAATTATATTTCACATTATGTAACCTAAGCTAATAATTAATTAAACATTTGTTTATAAATTAAACATTTGTTTATACAATAAAGAATAATGTAATATCGACTTACTGCATTGGCCAGAATTTTAAAATTGGTGCATCCCTAATTATAGTGTTCAGGGGTGTCCCCGACTAAGGATTTACAAAGATGAATCAGAATTTTAGAATCTTGCCGATAGTCGACTGATATCATATGTTTGGGGGCGGGGCAAAACACATTACCAATGCTAATACAATTGTAATGCAAAATACAATGTAACAAGAGTCAGTAGTCAGACATTCGAACAAGTCCATCATTACAGGACATTACAACCCAGGGAAATGTGATAAATGGGAACGCCGTCGCAGATTCAAACTAATGGTAACACGTTAAAAATAATGGTCCTTGTTAACAATTAACTATGCAGGAAGTAATAGGGTAGTACTACCAATTAACACTTTAACAAACCTTAATGGTAGGCTGGGGGGGGAGGGGGAACGATTAATTAATAGAGAAAGCAAGATTAAACTACGCATAAGTCTAAGCAAATTAGGACACAACGGTAGTTCCTGTAATTAATATTTTAATTACTACATAAAATATCCTCCTTGAGAACTACTTGCAAACTCTGACCAATTAATAAAGACTACACCAATTAATATACTAATCACAAACAGTATGTTCTTACAATGTGAACATTTTTGGGTTCTGTTGTGGAAACTAAATTTTATGATATTATCTCTCCCCACATAATCTCTACAGGTTGAAATTGTGACTAACTAGCTCTTAACCAAACGGATAATGTTCAAACTTAAACATAGACTAATAATACAAATAATACATTTAAAAATGTTAATAATTAGGAAGTGATTGAATTAGTTCACAATTATGAGCTGTAGTTTGTGTCAGTTCAGTATGTCTCCGACTTCAAAAGACCTATACCTTTAGTGACAGTAGGCTGGGGATGACTTTTCTTGAATATAAATAATGATGTTCTCTTGACAAAAACAATTGACATCCTTAATGAAGGCATCGACTGCATTTATATTGTGTTCAGCACAAAACCAGATTACAGTGTCTGGTAAAATTTCACTAGTGCCTCACACAAATGTATGTGTCAGATATAAAATATGTTAAATACTGAGTGGTTAAGGTGTTTTTCACTTTAAAATAATGGTCCAGATCACTAGTAGTTCCTGCAGGCTGACAAGGTAACGCTTGAGTAATTAGTGAGAGGCTAATGTATTTTTCACTTTAAAGCTAAAGTGCTACTTAAGGAACTACTAGTGATCTGGACCATTTTTTTAAAGTGAAAAACACGTTAACTCCTCAGTAATTACAAGTAAATGAATAAGTTATTTAACATATTTTATATCTGACATACTGTACAGTCATACATTTGTGTGAAGCACTAATGATATTTTACCAGTAGGTCTTTTGGAGAGGGATACATTGATATTGAACTGACACGAAGCAGAGATCATAATTGTGAACTAATTCAATCATGAGCTTGTCAGCATCACTTCTTAATTATTAACATTTTTCTTATTATTCTATGTTTAAGTTTGAACATCCGTCCTTTGGTAAGAGTAGTAGTCACAATTTCAACCTGTAGCCGATTTATTTGGGGGATATCATATTCATAACTTAGTTTCCACAAAGCACCCCATTGTTCACTTTTAAGACGTTACTGTTGTGATTAGCAATTAACTGGTTATTCTTTATTAACTGGTCATAGTTCACAGGTAGTTCTCAATGAGGATATTTTTATTTAGTAATTATCGAATACTTAATAAGGAACTACCTTTGTCCTAAATTTGCTACTGTCACGGCAGAGAAGAGTCAGGATCCAAGTGCGAGTGCAAAGGTAAGGTTTATTTAGTAATCACAATAATCGGAGACACAAGGTGATAATCCTCGGTCCTGGTCAGAATCAGTGCTCCACTGAGAAATCCCTTCAACCACTGTGTTGGACCAAACCAAGGAGAAGGCTGAAGATCCGTACCCTGACTGAGCGAGAACTGGAAACAGAGAACTGACAGGGAGACAGGACATGAATAACGAACCGACAAACACACATTGAACAGAGTGACCTATAAAGGACTCGCTAACGAGTTAAGCTGCAGCTGGCATGCTCTGATTGAGCACCAGCTGCAACCACTAACGAGTGACGTACGCACATACAAGCACATGACAAGACGCAGAAAGATCGTCCGGACCCATGAACCGTGACAGTACCCCTCTCCCTAGGAATGCCTCCTGGCATTCCCAGGAAGACTTACCTGACGATTAAATTCATCGATGAGATTGATCCAGTATGTCCCTAGCAGGTACTCAACTTCTCTCCTCCGGACCGTAACCCTCACAGTCCACCAAGTACTGAAATCCTCTTCCCCTCCACCTTGAGTCCAGAATACGTTTTACAGAATAAGCTGGTTCCCCATCTACGAGCCACGGCGGGGGAGGAACCGGAACCGGCGGTTTAATGGCTGAATGAAAAACAGGCTTATTTTTGGATACATGAAACGACGGATTAATTCTCCTGTACGCTGGAGGAAGTTTGAGGCGGACTGCCACCGGTCTAATAATCTTGGTGACAGTAAATGGCCAATGAATTTGGGAGCAAGTTTATTACTGATGGATCGGAGAGGAATATTCTTGGTTGAAAGCCACACCTTTTGACCGACGACGTAAACGGGAGGTTTCGACCGTTGGCGATCGGCCTGGACCTTGGTGCGCGCCCCCACCTGGAGGAGGGTCACCCTGGCCTTGCTCCAGGTGCGACGGCTCCTCTGGACGAATGCGTGGGCAGAGGGGACCGCGACTTCGGATTTCATACTGGGAAAAAGTGGTGGCTGGTACCCTAAGCTACACTCAAAAGGAGATAGACCCGTAGATGAGACTGGTAATGAGTTATGTGCGTACTCAACCCATGAGAGTTTCTGGCTCCACGAGGAGGAGCTCTGGGAAGCCAAACATCGCAAGACTTGTTCTAAATCTTGGTTGGCCCTCTCTGTCTGACCATTACTCTGGGGGTGAAACCCAGAAGAAAGACTAACCGTTGCCCCCAACAATCTACAAAACTCTCTCCAATTTGGACCAGAAAACCAAACTTGGAGCCCCCTGAATGCAGAAAGAGCCACACCTTCTACCGGAAGCCATGGTGAAACGAACGACGTGGTCAGCTATACAGACAACCGTGTATAAATATCCTGGCTGACAAGGGTAATTTGGCAGAGGAATATGAACTTAGATTGCCTATCGATAATACGGATCCACAGGTACCCAAAAAACACACACCAGATGTTCCCCTGAAGAAGGGGGAATACCCGAGAACAAAATATCGGATAGCGAAACATGGGACCAGGGTACATACCCTGAAGGAAACCCACAGCGTCTGTAAGAAGACCGCGGTGGTGCGATCTTCGCATAAGACTGACAAACGCACAGGTGGGCGGTAGAAGAAACGGGCCAAAGCCGAGAATAAACCAATGTCCCGAGCTATACCTGACCACCAGAACCGTTGTTTTACCAGAAACATGGTACGTCTCACCCCGGGATGACAGGCTACCTTGGAAGAATGAGCCCATCGGATAACTTTGGACCTTACGGACTCTGGCACGAACAACCGGTTCGGGGGGCACCCGGACGGGGGCGTTACCCCTTGAGAGGCCGTGCGGTCCTTTGACTCGATCTCCCACGTGACCGCAGAAATAAAAAGTTTCTTTGGCACAATGGGGTCGGGCAGGGACGTGCGCTCCGAATGATCAAAAATACGGGACAACGCGTCCGGCTTGATGTTCTTAGAACCAGGATGGTAAGAAATGGAAAAATCGAATCGGCCGGAAAAAAAGAGCCCACCGAGCTCGCTGCCCCCATACGTCTCGACATCCACTATTGTCGCGTAGTTTATGATGATACACATCAAGATACACTCTTGTGATCCACAATGGGTGCCAGACGACAAAAGGAAACCACGGGCGGGGGGAAAACCCTCCAACCAATGACGCCACTCCTCCAAGGCTAACTTGACTGCCAACAACTCTCTGTTACCAATATCATAATTACGTTCGGCGGAGGACAAACGGTGGGAAAAATACGCGCAGGGGTGCACCTTGCCGTCCGTGGGGGAACGCTGGGATAGTACCCCACCAACTCCCACCTCTGACGCGTCAACCTCCACCACAAACTGCCTGGAGGGATCAGGGGCGATAAGGATGGGAGCTGAAACAAAGCAGCTCTTCAGTTTGGCAAACGCAGCTTCAGCTGCGCTGTACCATCTGAATGGAGTTTTGGTGGAGGTTAAGGCAGTCAAAGGGATGGCTAGCTGGCTGAAATTGCGAATAAAACGCTGGTAGAAATTGGCAAAGCCCAGAAACCTCTTCAGGGCCTTGCGGGAATCTGGGGTTGGCCAATTCACCACAGCCTGAACCTTCTCAGAATCCATGCGCACCCCCTCGGCCGAGATGATGTACCCCAAAAAAGGAACAGACTGTGCATGGAAAGCGCATTTCTCCGCCTTGACAAAAAGCCCATTCTCTAGCAGCCTCTGAAGCACTCGTCTGACGTGCTGAACGTTTCCTGGAGAGAACGAGAAAATATCAGTATGTCATCCAGGTAGACATAAATGAACTGATCTACCATGTCTCTCAGCACGTCATTGACGAGTGCCTGGAAGACCGCTGGGGAGTTGGAAAGCCCAAACGGCATGACCAAATATTCAAAGTGCCCAATAGGGGTGTTAAAGGCGGTTTTCCATTCATCCCCCTCTCTTATGCAAACCAAATGATAAGCATTGCGGAGATCTAATTTCATGAAAAATGACTCCCCC
>JADLZN010010491.1:0-69013 GCA_018155175.1 Sinocyclocheilus anophthalmus
CCTTGTAATGCGTTACCCCCAACACTGGTTATAGGCCTGTAAATCCGTTAACGTCGCTCACGGACGTTTCCTTAACGTTTGACCGATTAATATTGTAACGACTTTTCAGCTGATCATAGAAAAAAATGCATGAGAAAAGTCCATATAATTAGCGCACTAACAAAAGACTCAGGCTACAACAGTTAGACCAAGTTTGTAGGTTTTCGCGCGGTTTCTGTTTGAATTAGACGTCGACCAAAAGGAAATAGCACATTAGTTTTAAAATTGCAAACATATCTTCCTACCACAAAACCATTTGGGGGTTTAATTTTATATGGGTTAGTTGACGGTTAGGCTAGCGCGACCAAACCGCAAATTACTGCGGCTGACAGAAAACACTGAATCACGTCTAATTAAAGAATCCAGACTGAGTTTGGATAACCGCTAGTTTTAAGACACGTTCAGTGTCTTAGTTTATATAAATCATCAGTTTTCCACAACCAGAGCACGTATTAACTCTTTTAAATCCACACTTAGGCTCGCAGACTGATGACAGGTTACAGACTATTAGCACTGCTTTCATCGGATCAGGAGCGGCTTTTCGGTGATTGAAGTTTGTTGTCTTGGTAGGAGGCCTGAAGGAGCCATTCACACCTTGCACTTAAATGGGCGCAGGTGTGAAAGAGAGGAACTAGCGCGGCTTTCATGTGTGGAGACACAAACCACTGAGCGCGCGGCGAGTGGAGTCTGATCACATGAAGGAAGCTGTGCGTCGGATGTGCGCTGTATAATAATGACAATAAAAATAAAAACTGCTGTAACTGTCGTCTGACTTTGAACATATGGCGCAGAAAGGGCCCCTCTGTTCCAACCAACGGTCCATTTGGGAAGGACTGTGTTGTAGGCTACACTAAAATGCAAAGGAATTGTATAGGCTACAAAAAAAGTAAATCTTTTGTTCTTTTTGATTTGTATTTGTTATATTTGTCCTCAGATTTCGTTTTTTTTTTCTTTTCATGTAACCTATTTATTTAGTTTGTTTGTTTTATTGCCATAATGCATCTTTGGCTATTAAAGATGCAAAAGTAAGTTACTAATGAAAAAAATATATTTTCGTATCATTATTTTTTTGTTGTTATGAGAGTCCACGATGTTCTTTGACCTGTAGAGGAAGTAACAGTAACAATCTAGTGGGCAAATTGTAATCCAGCGGATTTGTCGTGGTTAATTGTTTTTTGGTCCAATAAGTCAAATATCTATGCTTAGCCGAATTTAATCGGAGGAGATGAACAATGGCAGACCGCCCACCTAGGTTACTATGTTAACCATGCTGCCCAACGGGACGAGGACCGCTGTGTCAGCATGCAACACTTTGGGAACGCCCTTGCGTGACCGCTTTCTGAAGCACGTGTCAAATCTGTCCAGTGGAGCAGCGAGACGTCACGAGCAGGTTGACGTAAGCACCAGAAAGCATAAAATCACATCCGGCCGGGCGCAAACCAGCTGCGATGAAGTAGCGCCTGCAGGGAGTATGGCAAAGAGACGCAACATCTCGTTCCCTCGGGGAACTAGGGTTACATAAGTAACCTAGTTGCGTTCCCCTTCAGGAACTCAAGCTGCGTCGCGGATTCGTTTGAGAACGAGAATACTAACACAATCTTTTGCCTCCCGCCATCATCTCCCCAATGTTACCACCGCCCTTGCCTGTGTGTGTATCCTACAAGCACATCACGAAGAGAGAACTTGGGAACTTGGGGTAGAAGCCAGGTCTAGGTTGTAAAAGAAGACAAAAGTGTGTGGAAAGGACCAGCCCGCAGCAGCACAAATGTCCTGCAAGGCCACACACAAGCTGAAAGCCTTGGAGGCCGCCAAACTCCTGGTCGAGTGCGCTCTGACCCCCTCTATTTAGGGACGGCGAGGCCGAGGACGTAACGTAGTGAGTGGCCCCTCACCACCCACCTACTCAGAGTCTGCTTGGTGTGGAGGATCCTTTCTTGGATGGCACCAAGCAAAAAAAAAAAGCTGATTCTGCCCTAGCCAAAGCGGGTGAAGCTCTGTGGGCGGTAAGCGTCCAGTGGCCTCGAATGCACAGAAGCAGATTAAGCCTCTTGGCTCCTACTTACTGGAAGGAGAGGACCAGAAAGTCTGCTACAGTACTATGGGCCCTGGCGAAGAAGTGGGTACCTTAGGGACATACCCGGCCCTCGGTTAAAGGAATGCCCTAACCATGCCTGGATCAAATTCCAGGCACGAAACAGAAAGTACCTGATGATCCCCGATCCTTTTTAGTGAGGAAGTAGCGAGGAGAAAGATAGTCTTGAGCTTGAGAAACTTGAATGAAACTTTTTCTATGGGTTCAAAGGGTGCATTGCATAAGTCCTCCAGAACCACATCCAGGTCCCATCAGGGCATCTTAGTGCGCTGTACCGGCCATTCTCAACGCAATCCACACGGGTGCCACCTGGAAGGGAGGAGGAAACCAGTGATAAGTGGGTGTCTTCCCAATGATTGACCACCCGTGGCGTGGTAAGCAGCTAAGGCCGCCAGTTATACCTTCAGAGTGGTAACCCTGCGGAGAATCGCTCCTGCAAAAACTCCAGAACTGTACCAATTGGGCAATTGACTGGGTCCTGCAGTCGCTGTCCACACCATGAAGCGAAAAGTTTCCACTTCAAGGAGTACTGTTTCCTAGTGGCGGGAGCTCGGGACTGGAGTATGGTCTCAACAACCTCAGTAGAGACACCGGATGCTAGGAGCTGTGCCCCCTCAGGAGCCATGCCCACAGCTTCCATAACTCCAGGCGGGGGTGAAGAATGGTGCCCCCCGCCTGAGAGAGGAGGTCCTTCCTGATCGGAATCTCCAGCGGAGAGCGGTCGAGGAGGGACATCAAGTCCGAGAACCATACTCGGGCCGACCAGTACGGGGCTACTAGCAACAGACGGACCTTATCCCGGCGTACCCTCTCCAGAACTCTCGGGAGCAGAGTGATCGGGGGAAAAGCATACAGACAATGCCTCTGCCATGTCTGTACCATGGCATCCAGCCACAGTGGAGCTGGATGCGTGAGGGAGAACAAGAGCGGACAGTGTGTCGTTTCCTGCAAACGCAAATAGATCCACTTTAACCTGGCCAAATTCCCTCCAAATGAGCTCCACCACCTCGGGGTGAAGCCTCCATCCCCCGGGCCTCAGCCTCTGTCTCGACAGGATGTCTGCTCCCTGATTGAGATGCCTAGGGATGTAGACTGCTCTTAACGAGAGGAAATTTTCCTGAGCCCACAGAAGGATCTGGCGCGCCAGCATGCACAAGGGGCGCGAACACAGACTCCCCTGCCCATTGATGTAGGAGACCATCGATGTGTTGTCTCTGCGGACAAACACATGATGCCCCCTTAAGTCTGGAAGGAAGTGTGTCAGAGCTCAAAACAAGGCCAGCATTCCCCGGCAGTTGATGTACCAAAAGAGATGATGGCCTTCCCACACACCCTGGGCAGAGCGGCCACTCATGAACGCTCCCCAGCCCGTGAGAGAGTCATCCGTCGTTAGCATTACGCGACGACAAGGAGCCCATAACATCGGGCCTTGAACCAGGAACCAATGTTTCTTCCACATGTCTAAGGCACATAAGCATCGCCTTGATGGGAAAATCCCTGGTTCTGAGGAACCCATGCAAGGTCTCATGTAACTGGCCTTCGCTTACTCTCGTGACTGTCGTGAGGATTGACTCGGTTCGAGCAGGAGACAGACGTGCCTGCAGCGAGGTTGAGTCCCACACCACGCCTAAATAAGTGGTTCTCTGTAGTGGAGAAAGAAAACTCTTCTTGGCATTTAGTCTTAACCACAGCTCTCTAGATATGGTCGCTTTGAGGACGATAATATCGAGCCGAGCCCCATCTGCTCCGAATTGAGCTTTTAGTATAAACCAATGTCTAGTAGTGAGTATGCGGGCCCTGGTAGTCACAGAGGACGCCAGAATACCGGCTACTTCCAAAAACTTTGGTGGAAAGTGCGGGGTGAGAGTGACAAGGGCCGAAGGGAAGAACTCGTATTGGTATGCTTCGCCCCGAAAAGCCAACCGTAGGAAACGTCAGTGTTGATGGGAGGATGGAAACATGGAAATAAGGTCTTTGAGGATCTATCGTAACAAACCAGTCCTCATGACTGGATTTGACGATTATGATCTGCTTGATCGTTGAGCATCGGGAACTGAAGCCGTTTGACAGGCGGTCAGAAGACAATGAGGGGGCGAGCTCTCCCGGACGTACCATTTGCCGGGCCGGCAGCTGGGAATTTCGTCGTCGGAGCTCACTGAGCACTGAATTCTAGCACCGAGGTGGAAGGGGTATCAGTAAACCTACGTGAGGGCACTGAGGGATACAATCGACACTGACCTGTAGAACCCTCAATTGAGGGGCGGGGCTCTCCCGTGCCGTACCGTTGCCTGGCGGCAGCTGGGAATTTCACTCGTCAGAGATCACTGAGACCTGAAGCACCGAGGGTGGCAGGGGTATAAATAAGCCTCCGTGAGGGCACTGAGGCGGATTGGGCACCGTATACTGAGGTGTTATCCTTTCCTCCCCAGGTGGGGCTGCCCTCAGGGACCTGACAATGGTAGGACCATTTAGCCGAGGTCCTCTTAGACAAAAATAACGGTCCGCAGATCCGTTTTCGGTCTAGAAGACCCCGATTGAGAGCGTCGCCCAGACACCCAATCTTTTGTGGAGGGGTGCGGGTTGCAAAGCTCTGTTTTTGAGACTGCCGATATGATTGATGGCTTGGGCTGCTGCCGCTCAACAGCCATACCCCTGAGCAGGTCAGCCTGGTATGATTGTAACACCGCCATGGTGTGCAAACAATCGCCAGCCTGACCTACCGCCGTATAAACTTTCCAAACCAGACTCGATGTATTTAGCCTAACGGGCCTGGTGGAAAGCTTCGGGGCCTTCAGGGACGATGCTGAGGATGGGGAGAGATAGCTCGCAAGCATCTGCTCCACCACTGGCATAGCCCCATATACCTTATCATTCAGCCCAACGATGTTCTTTTGAATAATTAAAGACTGTGGGGCTGTAATACAGAATGAGTACGGTTTCTCCCACGATCTTAACACCTCAGCATGGAGATCGGGGAAAAAACGGAAGGCCCCCGTTGTGAAGGCTGTGATCTGGATTCAGAAACCTCGTCCTAATCCTACTTTAGGACGAGAGTCAGTGTCAGGCTGGCCCCCAAACGATATTTTATTTTGTGCGATGGCCAAGAACACACCCCATAATCACGACTCACATCCTCATACGCGAGGGACTGTGGTGGCTAGTCCACAGTCTCCTCTTTCTCGACACTCATCACATCCACCTCCTAGGAGGAAGATAGATGAAGCGTCTGGCTCTTCTCTATGGGGGGGGGAGAAGAACACCGCATCGCGACGGGCTTCCGACACGAAGACGACAGACAAGGCTCTAGCGGGGTTGGTGAGGCCGAGAAAAGGAAGAGCCCTCTCGGATCCCTCCACTAATGCACCACGATCCCACGACCAAACAGTGTCGCCTTTGGACCAATCAGACACACAACTGTTTGTTATATTTAACAAATAATATCTAACAACCCCTCACCTAAACAAAGGGCCAATTACAAGGGTCTATGGACCCTTCCCCCAAAATGCAACTAACACCTCAGAAAGGCAGAACAGGCCTCTGGTTCCAAGGCAACCAATGCTGATATCACTGGTTTTATTGCCTAAAGGAATGCGGGCAGAGAAACTCCCTAATTTTCCTCATAAGAAAGACACATAATGCCCAGCGAAATGGACTGTTCTCTAATTAATTCAAAACCTTTCTTTGAATGAATACACTATCCTTTAGAATCATTGTGTATACATTACGTTCTTGTATATTGGTTGTGTAGTGTATGATGTTTTAGCATGTGATGATAGAACCACTAGTTAATACTAACATAACCTATCATGTTTGGCTCTATGAATTCATTCTTAGGATGAATCCTAATGAGAGTGCATAGTACATGCTGATAACCTACTGACATATTGATGTTCTAAGATCGTTTAATAATTTGCGCCATCACACCCAGCGAAATTACATAGGCGAAATACATGCGTAGAAATCTAAGAGGGCCTATAACAAAGCCAGAACCTCCCACTGAGATTCCGGACTTCCTCAGTGGACAAGCCCATCTTGAGAGGCGTGAATCTCTGCAGGCCCTTAAAGGCCACAATTCATGTGACCCGCCCAGTCGGTGGTTCAGTCAGAGGCTAAGACGAAGATGTGAGAAAACGCTTCAGGATCCCAAAGCATTGTGCCAGGCCTTTCTTCGGCCTTGACTTTTCAATGCACCAAGATCTTCTGACTCAAACTGGTTCTTTTCATCAATTAATTTCAGCAAGATCCTGGGCCTTAAGATTGCATCAGGAATCTCTTTAAGACAGACGAGACTTGCAAGTATCAAAATTAATCTTATTAATTGATACGTTAGGTATCATTTGCACCTTTTTACAAAAGTGTGTTTGAACTAAGAATCTGACGTATCCCTTAGGTTTAGATCTGCTGAATATGCAAAATGATTCCATAAATGTCATTCCTTATGTCCCTTTCTTTAGTGTTAAACTTTAACCCTTTCCTATACCAACTGTATGTGTGTGTGTGTGTATGTGTATGTTAGACCAGTTTATGTGTGTATGTAGGATGTTAGACCAGTTTATGTGTTTATGTAATATGTTAGACTAGTTTAAGTGTTTATGTAGTTAATAAACCTTACTTGTATCACACTTGACGTGTTTATTGTTTACTCATAACCGGAGTCAATTATCATGCAGATTTACGTTACAAGCTTTGTAGAATTGTACAGTAAGAAAGTTATTTCCCTTAACAGGAAATAACGTTCTTAGTATTGACAAGACAGTTGACCCTGAGAGGTCAGTTAAATATCTACAGCGGATCTAAATATGAATAGTTAATTATAACTAGTTATGGTTAATTATTCATATTTCCTGTCATGAGCTGATTCGTTACAACAGTCTGCGCTGTGCCTCGGCAAAAGCGGGACCGCTGCCAGCGGGATCGCGTTCCTGGCCTCTCTCATCAAACACAGCCAGGCGAAAGCGGAGCATACGCAGCGAGAGTAGCTCGCAGTGATGACAATCAGCTCCCTCAAAAGCTGACCGTGCATGCTCCGCTCCCAAACAAAAGACACACAAATTGTGTGTATCCCCCGCCACCAGATATAGTGGGCAGGGAGGAACACAGCGTTTGCAATGCAGTGTAATGCATATACTTTGTCATGATTGTTTTTTGTTTTTTATATGTTGTGTATGTATACATACACAGAGCGATACTGAAGAGAAGCAAAGCTGGTTTGGCGCTCTGCGGATAGCTTTTATGCTTTCTGGTGCGTTTGTATGTCACCCCGTTCGTGAACGTCCGCCTGCTACATTGGGACTGATTGCCAGTGCTCAGGAACGCGGTTCACGACAAGGGCGTTCCCAAAGAGAATTGTCGACGCAGATCGAGTTCATGAAGGGGAATTCTTGGTCATCCAACTATTTACAGGTTTTAACACACTATGTTAGCTGAGATAATTTATCGTGTGTTCATCTGGTCTGGTTAGGTATATAGTTGAGTATAATTAGCAAACAGTGGAAACTAATACCGTGATTTTCTAATAAATATTACCAAGGGGCAAAAGTCTATTGAAAATAGCGAGGACCTAGGGCAGATCCTTTTGGCACTCCTATGTACTGGGGTAATTGATGAGACTCCCCGTTTAAAATAACCAAAGTGGTACGCGGATTAGTATGACAGTCGGACTAAACATCTTAAGTTGCCGAATACCTGTATCGTTCTTGTAACATCTATGAGTAGGTCATGATCTTATCAAGGGTCTCCAGCCTTGTTTTCCACCATGGACGGTACGTGTGGAAAATGTTCTTGCGAATGGCTGGACGCGTGGGGGGCGGGGGGGTATAGCCTTAAATTATATATCTGCGGCGAATTATATATTATAGCGGTTTAACGCATTATAATATATTATATATTATTTTTTTTTATGTCACAGATCTGATTATTTTTTCGGGTAAGCAAGAAAAAAAAAATTCAAGCACAGAGAATGACAATGCCGTGAAAAGTTTTTGACATAGGCTAATTTTATGTATATGTAGCCTATACGCAACTCGGTATTTCGCGCTGTCTGAAACACGTCTCTATATGCTTGTGCGCGCTTTGATTGTGTGCAAGAACAGCGTGTGAGTATCGAATTGAGCTCTCTTTCGTTTCTTATCTTGTGGTTTAAAATCACCTTCTATCGAAAGGTAATTTGGCCAAATAATCTGCGAAGCACGTGCGTGCTTCGACGTAGGGTCTAATCCGTACGTATCAAGGTCAACTCCGCTCCGTTTAACTCCTAATCTGTGAAGATCATGACAGAAATCTTTAATCTTATTTATGGAAAAGAAATCGTCAAATTGCTACTCAAAATCTATTGCATACAACAAACATACTGAATAATAAGTACAATCATTAACAGGCAATAAATAACAGAGTGTGATATCTATACACATTTTTCCCAGAACGTTCTTGCGACCTGGTAGCAATTCTTCCACGGCCCGATAGTGAGTCGCAACCCGTTGGTTGGGGACCTCTGATATATAGTGTTGAACGCAGCCCCCCAACTTTAAGAAGCAAGTAAAATGCAATGAGAGCCGCATCTTGGTCTGGCCAAGAAGAAAGTCATTGGTAATTTAAACAAGAGATATAACAACAATAGATAAGTTGTGCCATTAATTTATGGGGGGGGGACCTTTTTTTTTTAAAACACCCATGTTTTTTTAAATTTTTGATAATTAAGTAGTTTAAATTTCATTTACTTTAGTACTTATACTCAAGTAGTCAATTTCCATCTTTTTTTACTTAAACATGACAACTGAAAACTTTATACACTGCTTCTGAGCACAAATCTGATGGTTTGAAGAATCCCCATGAACACCATATCAGAGTGAGTCTGTTATGAATTTACGATTGGGCTATTAGTTTCGGAATTTGCCAATAATAAAACCAAATTTGTTTACCACTAATCTGAATACCGATGGGGACACATAAATACCTTAATATCTACTTACAAGATGAACTCGAGTTACAACCATATTCTCAGCCTGAGAGAGAAAAAAAAATACTGAGCTCTGCAGTAACATTTTCAAATGAAATGGTACAATTTTCAAGCACAAATGGCAGGGATTCCTGAGGATGCTGCAGGTACTATAGACAGAAAGAAAAGAGAATAACACTCAAGAGACAAGTGAGAGCAAGAAGGAGACATATAGGTAGAATAGAAGACAGTCAAAAGAGACCTAAGGGCCTACTTGAACCATTTCTGTTCCTAAAAATAAATCTGGATGAATCCTTCCCCTGTGGTAGAGCTGAACAAATGGTTCTCATTTCCTATGTAACCACCAGTGCATCTGTCACTACCTTAAATGAAAAAAGAAAATACACTTCTCACATCACTCACCCTCTGATTGATGCGCCAGTCATGGGGTTTGTTGGCCGATTTGTTTGGACATGACCCATGTGGCGTGAACACAAAGGCCTGCCGTCCTTGACACCCGTACTGCGATTTAAAGCCTTGAAAGTAAAGCTGGGATCTTTTCACTCAAAGAGTAGATCTTTTTAGATGGATAGGCAGTGAGTACTCTCTGTGTCCTCTTTTGTTATAGTTGAGTTGCACTATGCCGCCGGTGACTGACTCTTTTGTAGTCTTATCGGCCGTGCTGACAGTTGGCCAGAGGACTATTGGGCTTGGCTCAATAGCTCCCTTTGGAAATGAAGGACACTAGATTGAAGGGAGTGGCTTTTGGTATCAGTGTAGTAGTATCATGTTCTTTGAAAGGATAAGAATATCTAGTGTTCAAGATGGCTTATCACAACACATATAGTCAGAAACTTAATTTACACTATAGGGTTAAGGACATCTTGTTTCTTAATTAAGGAGGCCTCTAGATCAGTTTTACTATTCTCTGTTATGTTTATCTCATCAATATTAGTTTTGCTTATACATATGGTTAAGGATTTGGACTAATTTCAGCATAAATACCTAAACCTTAAAGGAAGAATTAACCAAAAATAACAATTTTGTCTTCATTTACTCACCCTCAAGTTATTCCAGGCCTGTATGAGTTTCTTTCTTCTGTTCAAAAGAAGATATTTTGAAGGGGATGGTGGGAGTAACCAAAACATCCTGTCCCCATTGACATTCTATGGTAATGGAAAATAAATAAATCAAATATATATATGCAATTGGGAACCCGAAAACATTTGGGTGCCCACCTCTTACGTCGTATTCAAATTCTAAACAGAGTCAGCCCCATCCAAGGTAATCATCTCAGGGTGATGTGTGGAAAAAAAAAAACACTATATAGTGTGGATAATTTAACTAATGCAAATTAATACCTTAATTAATGCACCCTGCAATAAAATGTTTGCAGAAAATACTTGTAACAAACAGGCTATAGTAAAAAGTTGGTAAATTGTGTAAATCAATTATATGCCATTTACATCAACTTAGCTCCAATCTTAGGTTTTTTGCAATAAAAAAAACTATAAAGTTACCCAGGGAAATTATTTTATACATATTACAGAACAACAATACCCAGTCAACCATGTGAGATTCATGCGATGATCACAGTGAATCACACGATTCTCATACTGTGATCATCACGGTGTGAGTAATAGGTGAAATCTTTGTGAGTTCACACGATCCTCATACTATGATCCTCACAGTGTGAGTAATAGGTGAAATCATTGTGAATTCACACGAGCCTCATACTGTGATCCTCACGGTGTGAATAATAGGTGAAATCATTGCGAGTTCACACGATCCTCATACTGTGACCCTCACAGTGTGAGCAATAGGGGAGCTCATTGTGAACTCAAACGATCCTCATACTGTGATCCTCACCGTTGTGAGTAGTATATGAAATCATTGTGAGTTCAAACGATCCTCATACTGTGATCCTCAAGGTGTGAGTAGTATATGAGCTCATTATGAACTCAAGTGATCCTCGTACTCTGATCCTCATGGTGTGAGTAGTATGTGAGCTCATTGTGAGTTTAAAATTTTGAGCAGGTTGAGGGAAGGCAGTTCAAATATTAGTCACCGGGGATAAAATCATCTACATCTTGGTTAAGATTACAAAATGTTTCGCACCTACAGCACACATTACATCCATTGATGAAGAAATGCAGATATGTTCTACATGCCTAAAGTATATAGAGAGATAAACCTTATAAACTGCTTGATTTGTGTAACAGACAGAGGCGGACAAAGTACTCAATTCTATTACTTGAGTGAAAGTACAGATTCTGCTGGTCAAATATTACTCCATTAGGAGTGGTAAAAGTTGTAAAGACAGATTTTTACTTAAGTAAAGGTATAGAAGTACTTGCTTTTAAAAGTACTTTAGTACCAAAAGTAAATTTCCTTTTTTTTGTCAATGCACTGTTTTATTGTTGTAAGTAGTATTACTTGCAATACTTCTGAAGCAACTTAGAATATATTACACCTGCTGAATACACTGACTATCTTGTAGTATATTTGGAATAAAGAGCTTTTAAAATGTTAAAAACCTATGGGGGAAAAAACAAAACAAAACCCCCAACAGTATTGAACCCCTCTCGTAACACCCCAACAAAAGCAGGATGGTAGTGATGTCACACAGTTCTGACAGTGTGTGCACACATCTGTGTGTAGCCATTCAATCACATTTGAACGGAGTGGACAGTGATATTGCTGTAAATACAGAGTGATAAGGAAAAAAGAAAAAAAATTCAAACCTGCTTTAAAACGCAGCAACACAACTGTAGATGTATAACTTCACAACAGCAACACTGCTTTAACAAAAAAAGCAAAACAGCAAGACTTAATTGACATCAAAACAAACATTTTAAAAATGCTGTCTAATCGCTCTCGCTATACTTTGATGTCACACACAGAACAGTAAATGCAGTGCTGCTTCAAGTCCAACACCTACTGTGTTTTATTAGGAGACACACAACAATTATTCTGTGGCTTTATAGGTAATATTTTAATTTACACAATTTAGCAAAATCAGACAATATTTTGTCTAAATTATACCACAATATTAACTTCTTATTAAATAGTTGTAAATAAATATGACATTTGCAACTGGTCAGTGTTCAAAAAAATGAAAATCATTTAATGTAGCCCTACAAGAAGGATTACTGATAAACTGTCTGAAAAAAAAAAAAAAAAAAAAAAAGGGGGGGTTTTTTTTTTTTTTCCCCACGTTTTAGAGAATAAAAAAAAATCAGCCACTGACTTTCAAAGCTACTACAGAGTAACGACTTTCTACTTCGAGGATCTTGATAGAAATGTAGTGGAGTGAAACGTACAATATTTGTCTTTCAAATGTAGTGAAGTTAAAGTAATAAGTTCCCAGAAAAAATAATACTCAGGTAAAGTACAGATACTCAAAAAGTGTACTTAAGTACAATATAAAGGTAAAGTACTTAGTTACGGTCCGCCTCTGGCTAACAACGTATAATCTGCATATACAATAAACTATAGTATTAATTTAGATCTCTCTACAGTAAGGATTTTGCAGGTTTTAATAAAATGTTATTTAATAACATTAGTAAGCTAAATAAGATTATTTCCAGTATGTGCCTCAGGCTTGCAAAGTATCGTCAGCTCCTTTATGAGCATCAACGGTAATCCTCTGCAAACTTTCAACACTTCGACGGTCAGCAAACTTTGGCTGTGCGTCTTGCTTCATCAGCCTGGAACTAAAGTTAAATTCAGTTTGGTTACTTCCTATGAACAGGCTCAAACAACAATTTGTTCAGAAATCGAACATCAAATCTGAAGCAAAAGCAATAATTAAAGCATATACCGTTAAGGAGTGGCAACAAAAAAGGGATACAGGAAACACAGGATGTCATCTTTATAAAATACAGCAAGAAGTAGGAGTAATGAGGATATCAAAATTTTATCAAGTTTAAGGGTTGGTCACATGTTGAATAAAACTTTAAAATGAATAAATAAAATCCAACAGGAGCATCGTGAGCAGTTTCACACTTGGAAATACGAGCACCATAGACAGCGTAATGAATGAAGATAAGTTCATCTTTATAAAACAAACAAAAGCGAGGGAAAAACAAAAATGGAGCAAAAACATGGAACATCTCTCTGTCTTGTCACCGCAGAATGTTCAGGACCCAACACTTTTTCTAGCTGCCCCACTTGCGCCTGATAGTGCTATGTGTCTTTCACAATGCCCTTGAATCAAAATAAATGTATAGTTGTACATAAAATAACAGTAAATAAAACAATAATAAAACAAAACCTGACATGCATCTCTACTTTTTTTTAAGGGGGGGGGGGTACACAAGTTATAATCATGATTTCTATGTTTGCCACAAGAGGAGTCAGTGGAACATCTATGTGTTTGTATTTTAATGAAAAAGAAACAATGAAAAAGGAACTTAGAAAGGTGGGAGTGGAAGGAATAAGTATAATCACTTATGGATTAGAGAGCTTATTTCTTTATCTCAAAAGTAAAGAATTGATAAAGAGAATGAAGGGTTTCTTTTATGAAATGGGTAAACTCCAACACTGAAGGTGGCGATAATGCACCTTAACGCTGGTGCTACCCACCATAAAACAGAAGAAGAAGAATCAAACATCACTATTCAAGAATCAGCTACGGGAAATAGGTATAGTAGAGTTTAATGTTAAAAATATAGTAACATGGAAATAGTGACCAAGGACGGAGATATTTGTTTAATTTTCTAAGGAGGACTGGACTGTAAGGACGAATTTAATTAAGATATAGTAAGTTAAAGTGAGACAGCAGATGGCAGTAATGCAACACTATGGATGCCAACTGCCGTAAAACTCCAACGAAGAAGAAGACAAACATCACTATTGTGATGTACATTTGTGTTAGGGACTGTTGACTGTGGAATTGTTACACTGGAGAAATGGTGAGTGGTTTCTTTAATTGCTATTCACATATGCTAATATGATATTATAATACCAATATGCACTGTGGCCTGGCCCCATGTTAGCAAATTAGTCAGGTACATGTGTTAGCCAGGTACATGTGAACCAGCCATCTTGCCAGCTGAGATTAGTTAAGTTAATTAGTTAATTAGTTAAGACAGGAACACACTACACAACTGTAAGGGTGGTTATGAATGTAATTTGATACTTAAAACTGATCACACCCAAATGTGTCAGAGCCATTTGCGTTCAGTTGGTGTTTACAGTCAGCATTTAAAATCATAAGTGTTTTCAGTTCAGTCTTAGAATTATTCAGTTAGTCGTTAAGTGTGTCCCTGGCTTTAGGTTGCATATCAGTATTTATGATTTGTTATACTTCCCAAATCAGATCATTACTACCTCGGGATCAAATTTCAGTAACTATACAAGCATGTTTTGTGGAAGCATGGATGCATGATTTGTTTCATATTTTGTTTAACTAATAGTTATTTTCACCTGTTAGGTTGTTAGTAACTGATTGCAATGACATATTGTTCTCTGTGTTTCAGGATGTGTCAAGTCTTTCCAAGGGGACAAAGAAATTGAAGTTAAGAATCACAAAGGAGTCATCAAAACAACACCAGAAGCAGAATGTATCTGTTAAATTGAAATGTCTGTCAAATGCCAACACCAAACTGAAAATAAATCAAAATGAACAAGGAAACCGAATTGTAGAAATACTTTGAAGGAAATAAAAGATGAAATTCTACATGTTTGTGATATTACTGACCAATATTAGAGAATTTTTAGATCACAGTTAAAAGAATGAGTTTAACACAATATGACAGTGGTCTCACATGGTGAGCTCACAGTATGAGCACAAAGTGAGTGTGCAGTGACCTCACATTGACAACAGTATGAGCGCACAGTGAGTGTGCCGTGACCTCACATTGACCACAGTATGAACACACAGTGAGTGTGCAGTGACCTCAAATTGAGACCATCGTATGAGCACAGTGAGTGTGCAGTAACCTCACATAGCGACCACAGTATGAGCACACAGTGAGTGCGCTGTGCGGTTAAAATTTAGCTCACTGTGACACACACATTGTGACCACACTATGAGAATCATGTGAGCTCATGGTGATATCATTGTGAGATCAAATTGTTGACTGGGTAGCCAGAAGTGCCTACATGACACGTTATATATGATTATATTTTAAATAAATAGTTGATAGTAGTTTTTTTGTTGTTGTTGTTGTCAGTAATGTACATTGGGGTGTTTTCTGTTACATTTTGTGTTATTTAATTAATTGGTTTCCAACCATGTTCCTGGAGCACCCCAAACACTGCACATTTTGCATGTCTCCTTAATCAAATACACCTGATTCAACCCATCAGCTCATTAGTAAAGACTCCAAGACAGGTTAAGGCTAGGACAGGGATTACAGCAAAAACTAATGGGCATGGCAAAATCCAGTATAGCATAATTTTTCAATACTTCGTTGGAATTACTGTAAGGGCTAGTTTAGGGTTGGGGTATGTGTAGACTTTAATAAAACACAATCTAATAGGTTGAAAATTTTATTTATTGTTAGCTTCCGGTTTTTGCTGTATGCCTTCTAGCCACAAACCTCCTAGATGGGTGTATTAGTCAAAGCAGACATGCAAAAAGTGCAGTGTTAGGGGAGTTCCAAGAATGTGGTTGGGAACCACTGATTTAGTTAATAGTGAAGGGAAGATTGTATTTTACTGACTCTCTCGTTCAGTCTTGTTCTTCGAGATGAAATAATCTTTAACCAAGTCATTTTGTTTATTTGAGTGGCATTAAATGTTATATTTTCAACAACCAAATTGCCTGAACATGTCCATCTATGTAATCTTGATCCTATTCTGAATTAAGAAATCATCATGATGTAGCCAAAGATAATTTATGAGGAACATAAAAGATTACCTCCAGATTTTTTTGTTAATTTGTCACATGACAGACAAAATGAACATATCATTTATAAGTTACTCATCACTATTAGTTAAAGTCATTATTAGTTCAAGTTTATTGCATTATTTTAGTTCGTGTGTTCGTGTGTTACTCTGATGGTCTTTGCGAGTGTGACCCAGTTCACTGTCCATATACTGTACAAGTAATGGATATATTTTATAGACAGGCCAATTGTGATGTACTCTGATTCATCATTTAGCTATCCAGCACTTAATTTATGTTCTTCAGTGAAAATATGTAACCATATAGATTAAGTTAAATTATGGTTAAAATAATTGAATTATGGTGACTGGAACTGACTGAAAGGAGAGTTAACATATCTGTTATTCAACCAACATCTCAAAAATCTCAAATGTTGTCAGATGTATCTGTCGTTCATTTGTGTTTCAACTGCTGTTAAAAAAATGTCCAAGAGTTGTGTCCAGCTGATTCTCACACAACTTTTGAGATAGACCAATGAGATAGGATTAACTTTTCTATTTGAGTTTGGAACAAGGTCTTTTCTCTGTTGCCATGTGGCTAATGATGGTTGCGCTTCATTGGTTTACCTCTGTGGAAGCATTCACCAGTCACGACTGGTTAAGTAAAGGCAGAGAGGGTGGAAAAAGCATGTCCACCTGAAAGGCTGAGCCGAGACGTGCTCTTGATTGTATCCCATCTGTGAGGAGGTAAGGTAGATGAGCTTTTGATTGGTTGGGGGGCTGGGGTGACGGGTGAAGATGGATTTTTGATTGGGTGAGAGAGCGCACAAGGTCCGTTCGGTCAGCCTTGAAGAGAGTGCGTCCCAGCGGAGGCCGTCATGATCAATGTGGTCATTACAGCTCTTCTTTAGCTTGACTGGAGCGCTGCTCTGGCTTGGATGTATGGAATAAATTAAGGGGAAATGGGCTATAAAGATAAGGGGTCAGTTTAGCAGCAACTGTCAGTCTATTCAATATACCAGCTGGTTGTGTTTATTACTTAGCTTACTGGCTGTGACATACCACCAAACTATCTTAAATTACAAATGCATGGGATATCCCAAAACCACATCCAAAAGGGACTTCAGCTTTCTACTTCTGTAGCAAAGTGTAAATATATCAAAAGCAAGCACAAAACCATTTTTTCCCCATTTTGGTGGCAGTCATATTATTTTGCAGTACAACATTTTAAAAACATTCTGGGAACCACACCTAACAAAATAATAATGTAATGTAACTATAATGGTTTGAACCAAAAAGGATTAGTTAGAAGAAGAAGAAAAAAACGTACATAGTTACAAATACGTTTTGGAAACATTGTGAAACTCCTCAAACCGTCTTTATATATTTTTACTGCGATAACAAACCAGATCAAACTGCAGTGTATGTGGAACTTTTTATTTACGATTTAAAGTCACATAATCTACATTTTAAATGAAATATTTACAAAATGTACATTGCAAATATGACTTTTATAAGCAGTAAATAAAAGATTATTGGAGTATGCTTTACAAAAAATATATTTCTTTTTAAAAATGTTATTTAATTAAATGTTACCTGCTATTTTCTTTTTACTAATTATTTGCTAAATTACCTAACAGTTTGCTGAGGTAAATGTTTCAAGTAATCCTACACTTTTTTTTTTTTTTGAGAATAACAAAATGTCTTCTGTTACTATGTCATGAATTTCGATTTCATGGACTTCCGTTCAATCACCACCAGAAGTCACCCTTCCATTACATTGACTCTCGCACTACACAAACTGTTTCATAGCACCCTGGACTACATATCCCATCTTTCATTGCACGGTTTGCACACTGCACTCACTGAACTGATTGCACTCAGCTGTTTATTATCACCTCACGCACTATATAACACCCACTCAAACCACCATTTTCTGCTGAGTATTGTTTAGCCTGTACCACTTTCCGAGTCTTCGTGTTTTCCTTGTTTTGCCTTGCCTTTTTTTGCGGTTTCGATCTTTTGCCTGTTTTTCCTTGATTTTCCCTCTCTCTCGTCTCGCCCCTGTGATTCTGTCTGCCGATCAGTGACCTAAGCTAGCCCTAGGACTATTCTTGTGTTTTGCCCGCCTTATACCTGTTTGCCATTGTTTACCTTGCCTGTTTACCACGTCTCTTTAAATAAAGCTTGCAGATGGATCCACACTTCTCACGTCTCGTCAGCCCCGTTACAACCTATATGTCTCCTCCTTGCTCTCACTTACCTCTTGGGTGTTATTCTCTTTTCTTTCTGTCTATAGTATCTGCAGCATCCTCAGGAATACATGCCATTTGAGCTTGAAAATTGTAACATTTCATTTGAAAATGTTACTGCAGAGCTCAGTATTTTTTTTTCTCTCTCAGGCTGAGAATATGGTTGTAACTCTAGTAGATATAAAGATTTATTTACAGTAACTCTATATTTGTTTTTTTTTTTTTTTTTTGTTTTTTTTTATAATGCCATAAATTGCCCACCTTTTTGTTGAATTTACAGTTGTTACATTGCAAGATGTGCAAGAGATCTGCCAACCCTCAAACCCCGTTTCTGTATACTGTGCAAATATTTATTTTTGATGTTTAAATAGAAAACAGTTATTTTAAAGGGTTAGTTCACCCAAAAATGAAAATTAGCCGATAAATTATTCACCCTCAATGCATCCTAGGTGTATGTGACTTTCCTTCCTTTCAGACGAATCCAGTCGGAGTTATATTATAAATTGTCTTTGATCTTTCAAGCTCTATCGTTGCAGTCAGCGGGTGTTGCATTGCTTCAGTACAAAAGAACTTGAATAAAAATTGCCCATCCATAAAAATAAGTGTCTCACTTTTTTCCGGGGGTGAACAAAGGCCTCCTGTAGCGAATCGATGCGTTTTTGTAAGAAAAATATGCATATTCAAAACATAATAATCACTTTAATGTAGCTTGTGCCAACAGTTGTACACAGAAGCAGTTCCGGGCGGATGACGTATGAGGTCAGCGTTGCGCATGCGCCGGTGAGTCTCGTGAAAACCAACGTTTGTTAACAGGAGCAAATGAGGCAAAGTTTCCTTACTTTAGCAAAGGAAAATCAGTCTCCCCTTGGCTTATATCGAAAATCCTCCGACATTCTTCTTTACAAATCCTCGTTTTGTACTTCTAATTAGTGACCGTTGTTTTGTTTTGATCTCTCCGCGTGCGTCACTTCTGAGCGTCGCATGCGCAAAGCTGACCTCATACGTAATTCCCCCAGAACTGCTTCTGTTTTACAACAGTGAGCGCAAGCTAGATTAAAGTGATTATTAAGTTTTGAATATGGATATTTTTCTTACAAAAATGCATCGATTCACTACAGGAGGCCTTTGTTCACCCCCCGGAGACGTGTGAGACACTTTTTTTTATGGAAAGGTGCTTTTTATTTCACGTCTTTTGGACAGAAGTACTGCAACACCCGCTGAGTGCAACGATTGAGCTTGAAAGATCAAAGACAATTTTTTATATAACTCCGACTGGATTCGTCTGAAAGAAGAAAGTCATATACACCTAGGTTGCATCGGGGGTGAGTAAAACGTAGCCTAATTTTTATTTTGGGGTGAACTAACCCTTTAAGCATGCTGAATAAAAACATTTTCACAACCTTTTCAGAACTTTGAATGTGCATTGGTGATTTCTCGTTTATTCTGCGCTAGTGTGTGGTTGCAGCATCATGTTTTTATTTATCAATGGCTTTGATTTTTGTCTAAATGTCCTATGTCCTTTATATTAATGTTCAATTAGCTGTGATTCATTTATTCCACAAGCATCTAAATGCAGTTGTGCTAGCTGAAGACTTTTTTTTAATGGATTACATGCTTCCGCAACCATTACGAGGCCAGAATAACCAGTGTGGCTGACAGAGGCCATTTGGATCCATATCTCAGTGGTGGCTTGAGCCTGGATGGTAAAAATGAATGTTTCAGAGATTTCCCAGAGGGAAAATGCCAGCAGCTTTGTTCCTTTTCACAAGCTCATCTGACACTCGCACCCTCTGCCTGAACCGTATTTGGATACGAGAATGACTGTTTGCTTGTTTTAATGGATTTGCTGTGTGGAACATCTCCAGACATATAACAGTGACTGAGAGAAAATTAATGAATAAGAGGGAGAGAGATAGATGAATAAAAGGAGAATGAAACAGATACAGAGCCATTTGGGGGAGCTGTAGTTCCAAGCTCCGGAAGGCTTACCGGATAGAATTGCTGGATTCAGGGATATACAGTATATAAGTGAATTTCACTTGAATGAATACATCAGTTACATTTCACCCCAAAATTCTACTTTAAAAACCTTTATGGTCCTAAAAAATTGCTTTTTTTATACCAAAATAAAACTAAAATATAACATGTTTTTGAGAGGTTTTGGGAGATTCATCCATATTTGTATTTCTTATTTCCCTTCTTGTGTTTTGTAGAGACAAACAGTGCAGTCTCATTGTGCACCAGAAAGAATGGAATGGCGTACTATTGTGTGTGCCAAGCCTGTGAGAATGCGTTGCTCTTTTCCAGCCCGAGTGTTCACATAAACTGTCTCCTGGGGGCATGTCAGTTTAACCCTATCAGATAACAATAATATTTGTTTCTCTTTGTCAGCTCACCGCTCTTTCGTCCGTGCAATAGCTCGAACTCCCCAGTAATCAACAAACAGACCAGACAGGAGAAAACAATGTGATTGGAGGATACAGCGTTTTATAACAGCACAGATTTTGTCGAAAGGGGGAAAAAGCTGAATTTCAAGCTACATTGTAGTGTTTTACAAAACAAACTTGATTTCATAGATAGATGGATAGCTTTGCCATATCTGGTCAATCTTAGATTTTCTATGGATAAATTAATATTCTGTGAATTGGATTTAAAGGATGTCATGTAAAAAAAAAAACAAAGGAAGAAAGGAATTCTATCATCATTTACGCACTCTTATGCCGTTCCGTATGTCATCCCATAAGACTTTTGTTCATCTTCAAAAAGACAAATGAACATATTTTTAATGAAACCTGATTTCTGTTTCTCCATTGAAAGTCTATTCGGTAACACTTTAGAATAGGGAACACTGATTCACTATTAAAGTGTTAGTTCACCCAAAAATGAAAATTAGCCCATAAATTACTCACCCTCAAGAAATCCTAGGTGTATATGACTTTCTTCTTTCAGACGAATCCAGTCGACGTATATTAAAAATTGTCTTTGATCTTTCAAATTTCATGGCACTCAGTGGGTGTTGCATTGCTTCAGTTCAAAAGAAGTTAAATAAAAAGCGCCCATCCATTAAAATGTGTCTCACATGGCTCCGGGGGGTGAACAAAGGCCTTCTGTAGCGAATCGATGCATTTTTGCAAGAAAAATATCCATATTCAAAACGTAATAATCAATTTAATCTAGCATGCGCTCACTGTTCACTGCTCACGGAAGCAGCTCCGGGCGGATGACATATGAGGTCAGCTTTGCGCATGCGCCGCTCAGAAGTGACGCACGCGGAAGCGCAGGGGAGAGATCAAAACAAAACAACGGTCACTTATTTGAAGTACAAAACGAGGATTTGTAGAGAAGAATGTCGGAGGATTTCAATATAGGCCAAGAGGAGACTGGTTTTCCTTTGCTAAAGTAAGGAAACTTTGCTCCCTTTGCTCCTGTTAACAAACGTTGGTTTTCACGAGCTCACCGGCACATGCCCGGAACTGCTCCAGTGTACAACAGTGCGCAAGCTAGATTAAAGTGATTATTACGTTTTGAATATGGATATTTTTCTTACAAAAACGCATCGATTCGCTACAGGAGGCCTTTGTTCACCCCCCTAGAGCCGTGTTGAGACACTTTTTTTTAATGGATGGGCGCTTTTTATTTAAGTGCTTTTGGACTGATGCATGCAACACCCACTGAGTGCCATGAAACAGCTTGAAAGATCAAAGACAATTTTTTATATAACTCCGACTGGATTCGTCTGAAAGAAGAAAGTTCTTATCATTCACAGTTAATGATAAACATATTTTTAACTAAATATAATACAGAAAGTTCAAGCACTAACATAAAACAATAACAATAAAACATGTTCATCAAATGTTGTCTAACTAATGAATGAATGAATGACTCAATCAATCAATCTATAAATTATATTTCCAGAATGGAAATGAATTCGTACAATGTGAATGGCACAATTTTTAGAGAGTGAGAGAGAGAGAAAAAAAAATTAAGCACAAAGGTACACCAAAAAGAACATATGAAAATGTATGAATGAGATTGTACAAATTCTTACAAATTATCTACCTACAATAAAATAGTTACAAATTACCCTGAGATTGTGTTGGGAAATATCTATATGCTTTTCATGCTTCTAAGCGCCCTCCAAAACAGAGACATGCACTTGATTTATGTTAGCTTAGCATTAACTAAACCTTGTAAGTTTGGATAGACCTGTAAAATATATGAAATCATAATTCGGAGCTGAAATGTGCTGACTCATAAAACAGAGGCTTGCAGATGGTATTTATTTCTAAACTAAGTGTGTTACTCAAAACACATTCTTTACATTGTCAAGGAAGTTGGTCTTACCACTGTAATTTTAAGTAAACCTTGTTTTCAGACAATTAAACTCTCAGTGAACTGAAACTCATTTGGGTAGCCAGAGAGGCAACAAATGCAATCTGGTTAATGGCATCATTTAGCAGAGAGCTGCGGCTCACACACTGATGGGGCCCGCTGAAGGAAAGAAAAGGAGAAACAAAGTGTAATTACTTTAAGCACCATTAGGGATGCAATAACTTTCAGGGAAAACAAAGTCCAGCTTTCGCTCTCTGCTTGAATTGGACAGAGAAAAAGTGCAAGGCTTTCTAACTTTGTCTTTTTCAAATTAAAAAAGCAAGAATGGAATAGGCTGTTGTTGGTGGTATTTCTTACGCGGAAAGACAGCTGTTTGACTTTCATTTACCTTTTGTGATTTAAAAGGTCTGTTCATTTTTATAAATAATTATTTATATCTGCTGTTTATGCACTTATTGTGCAGCAAATTAGTGCTGTTTGCTAAAGCAAGCATCAAGGCAAGCTAGTCCTGCTGAAAACAAAACAAAGAAGCTGGTCTTCGAGCTTGGTCATAGCTGGTTTGCAGGCTGGTTTTAGAGTTGTTGTTTTTTTTTACCAATTCTTTAGCTGGCCAGGCTGGGAGACAAGCTGACCAACCAGATAAAACCAGCTTGACCAGGCTGGGAGAGCAGCTCAAACCAGCTAAGACCAGCTTCTCTTTTCATTTCTTTTATATTTTACAAATATTGTTTAGGGTTGTTTTAACTTAGCCACTAAACACCTTAGCAACCACCTGCAATGCCCAGAATCTCTAACCAACTGTATAGCAACACGTTTAAACTCAGAACACCTTAGCAACTGCACAGCAATGCACTAGCAACCATATACTGTACTGTAGATACACAATAAAAATGGAATCAAAATGCCCTAGCAACCACTGACAACAATATAACAATGCATTAAACCAAAAAGCAATGTGCTAAAAAAAACCTCCATAACCACACAACAAAACCCTAATAACCACCAGAACATCTTAGCAACTGCACAGGAATACGCTCAAAACACCTTAGCAACACCCTGGCAACCAGCCAAACAACATAGAACATAGCAATGTGCTAAAACCACCCAAAATACCTTGACAACATCCTGGCATCCAGCACAGCATCCTAACAACAGTGTACAGTAGCAGTGTGCTAAAAACACTTGAAACATCTTAGAAACACTCTAGCAACCAGCAGAACATCCTAGAAACCGCATAGCAATGTGTGCTAAAACACTCAAAAACCTTAGCAGCACCCTGGCAACCAGCAGAACATCCTAACAACAGTATACAGTAGCAGTGTGCTAATAAACACTCAAAACACCTTAGAAATACCCTGGCAACCAGCAGAACATCCTAGAAACCGCATAGCAATGTGCTAAAAGCCACTCAAAATACCATAGCAATACCCTGGCAACAAGGAGAACATTCTAAGAACAATGTACCATAGCAGTGAGCTAAAAACCACTTAGAACACCCTGGAAACCAGTCACAACCTCTAGTAACTGTATAGCATAGCATAGCAAAATAAAACATTTAAAACACATTAGAAACCAAACAGCAACTCCCAACAACCACCAGAACACCCTTTACCTGCATAAAAGCATGCTTAAAAAACCCTCAACACTACTTTGCAAACACCCAGAACACACTGACAACCATCCAGATGACACCAACAACTCCATAGTAACATTCTAAAAAAGTCTCAAAATACCTTAACAAATACACAGCAGTTTTATACTGCATGTGATGTTTGACATTCAGGCATATGAGCAGACATCTAATAACATTGTGCAGCAACCAAAAACTATATTTGATTTGTTACACCATGAAGTAGTGGTCTAGAAAAATTGAGATTTTGTTGAAATAATAAAAAAACAATGAAGGCTCATGGGACATTAACCAGTGCTCTCTAAATGTTCCTTATGATATTGTTCTGGTTTTAGATCATTAGCTCTATATGGTCCCCATTGCGTTCCAAGCGCCAACTGAAGATAGTTTAACTGTTATTACTGTGTGCTCAATTAAACTGTGAATTTGAGGCAGTTTGCAGTGTTGTCTCAATTAATCGCTCTTGATGACAAGAAGTGCAATGGGTTTAATGATGTATGGTATGATGAGTAGGTGTACATTACATCCTTTAGTCCTTCTCTTTCTCTCCTCTACAACATGACCTATCTGAACACACAGAGGACTGGTGATCAATAACTCCAGGAAATAACAATAAAAATGGCATATTTATTATGTTCAGCTCAAATACTCTTAAATAAGCTGTTTTAAAAGGTAGAGGTGGCCCTGAGAGATGTTTGTGTGGTCACTGAATAATATTCAAGGTCTTTATTGTGAGTCTCTCTATATTCCATATAGTACTCCTTTAGTGCTTTGTCCCCATTGGCTTTAAGTTTGTTTGTGTTCAATTGATCTTTCTAGCCATTTACACATTTGAACTCATAATCTTTAGCCTTATGTTGGAAAGGACTTTGTTTTGTTAATAAGCATCTTATGGATGTTACCCTTCATCCCACTTTACATCGTTTTTGTGTTTCTTCCTGTCCCACATACTTCCCCCCCAGAACATAAATTAAATAGTTTCAAAAATTGCTTTATTAATGTTTTTTTATTAGCTTTTTTATTATTTGATTCATTTTTAAATAAATAATTTTTATATTATTTATTATATTATTTCATTATGATATTTTTTAATATATAATATTGCTGTTAAATAATGCTGTTTATCACTGTTTTGTTTTAGTGGGTCCAATTTATAAAAGTAAAATAATAAAATACTCACTCAATAATATCCAGTTTACAGACATAACACAGTATTATATTAACATAGTTTTGTATGAAAATTGCGTGCTAACCATTCTTGCCAGGTATCCCAACCCGCTCCTGAGACCTACCCTTGTGCAGACTCAGTTCCACCCTGCTCCAACACACCTGATGTAATTATCAGTTAACCATGAACACTTGTTTGAGAGTGGTTTGCGTGTAGCTTCGTTTTTCTGTTGAATCTCTATCTTACTATCACTCTCTGTTGTTTAAACTGCTAAAATATAGCTTAATTCTCACCATATTTCTGATATTATTTATCAAACTAATTTGAAATTGTTTGCTTTTAATCTAAACTGCTAGCGCAGTGCATAGCATTCCGTTAGCCTGTTAGCTTGTCATTCGCTTTTCGTGTTTCCTACCATTTCTTTTTCTCCTCCTCTTTCTCGCTCTGTTTTTTTCACGAGTTCATCAAACAACTGTGGTAAGTTGGAAATCATTCAACAGTCATGGCTTCTTCTCCTGTTATTGTCACTTGCACTGCTTGTCACATGTATAGTGTAGCCTTCTCTGTCATTGGCGAGGGATTCACATGTGATGTGAATGCAGGGAAATAGATAGGCTGACAGAGTTATTTTCAGACAGTCATCAATTCGTAGCAGTGAATGAAGAGGTATCATATCGATCACAATTACAGTATGGAGTACCACAAGGCTCAGTACTAGGACTACAGTACTATATCATCAGGAAACATTGTGTAAGCTTTCACTGTTATGCTGATGATCCTCAGCTCTATATTTATTTGTGGCCCAATAAAACATACCAATTCGTAAACAGAATGCTAGTGTGATATAAAAAACTGATAACTAGTCATTTCCTACTGATATCTTTTTGATAAATAACAGATGTGTTAATTTTTGGACCAAAACCTCCACGTGTAATACTAGAACCTGCAAACACTCTGCTGCTCTATCATTTCTTCGTCATCAGTTAGGAACCTAGGTGTGCTATTTGATAGCAATCTTTTTTTTGAAAACCATGTTTCTAGCATTTGTAAACCCATTTTTCCACTAAACATATATCTACATTACACCTATGCTCTCATTTCAATACAGAACATTAATTAATATTCATTAATTCATTCATTCATTACCTCAAGGTTAGATTATTGTAATGCTTTATTGGGTGGTTGCTCTGAGCGCTTAATAAACAAACACCAGCTGGTCCAAAATCCAGCAGCTAGAGTTCTTAATAGAACCAGAAAGTATGACCATATTGGCCGGGTTCTGTCAACTCTGTACTGGCTCCCTGTTGAACATTGTATACATTTTAAACTCTTGCTAATTACTTACTGTATAAAGCCCTGAATGGTTTAGCTCCTCAGTGCTTGAGCGAGCTCTTATCGCAATCACTTATCCTTCAACGTCTGCTGTGATCTCAAAACTCTGGCCATTTGATAATAAATAGAATATCAAAATCAACTGTGGGTGGCAGATCCTTTTCTTATTTATTGCCCAAACTCTGGAACAATCTACCTAGTGTTGTTCGGGAGGCAGACACACTCTATGTCAGTTTAAATCTAGATTAAAGACTCATCTCTTTAACATGGCATACACATAACACACTATCACATTTCTATAATTGAAATCCATTAAAGGATTGATAGACTGCATTAATTAGGTTAACCAGAAGCCGGAACACTTCCCATAATGCCCGATGTACTCTTTACATCATAAGATGAATGACATCTACGCTAATATTTTTAAGGCCCTGTTGTTTCTGTTTCTTTCTTATTCCGAGGTCACTGCAGTCACCTGGATCCAGTCCGTATCCAGACCAGATGGTGGATCAGCACCTAGAGACGACCTCTACAGCCCTGAATGTCAGTGGAGACCATGTCTACTAGATGAGCCCCAGAGACAGATGTCCTGCAAAGACCTTGTCAACTAGGCGGCCATCGGGACAAGACCATGGGAACCAGACAAGTCCTCTGGACAATCTGATCTGTGTTGCAGCCTGGAATTAAACCATACCAGTATGGTTTTGTCTGGTCAGAACTGTTTGACACTGTAAAGCTGCTTTGACACAATCTGTATTGTATAAAATGCTATATAAATAAAGGTGACTTTACTTGACTTGACTGAGCTGGTTCTGGTGTGTTTGATCGGGGTTAGAGCTGAAATCTGAAGGACAGTAGCTCTCCAGGAGCAGGGCCGGAGACCACTATTATATGCTAAGTTATATTGAATTTTACATAATTTCCATGATAATGTAATGGCTAAAACCCTGAAAGCCTATGACTATAAAAACTATGATTTAAACAGCTTTACAACTCAAAAAATACAAAGTTTTCAACTCAAATAATTTCAAAGTGATTTTATACAATTATAGAAATGTGTATATATAAATATTACATTTACATTTAGCGACTTACAAATGAGGACAATAAAAGAAGTCAAAACTAATAAAAGAGCAACAATATGTAAGTCCTGTGACAAGTCCCGGGTAGTCTAATGCAGTACATTAGTGATTTTATTTATCATTTATTTTTTATTTTTATAATAAATACAAATAATTAATAGAATGGAATATAATAGGTTCAAGTTATTATTATTTTTTTTAACAAAAAAAACAAGTATATAAAATAGAAATAGAATAGGAATTGCTAATATTAAGAGGGTCAGTTTATGTATATATATGTTATACTACTTTTACAAATAAACTAAAATTAAGAAACTAGACTTAGTTTATACTATAATTAACTTATTTACATTTAAATTATCAAAAAATTGGCCGGATGTACTTCAGTTGTACATGACCTCCATTTATGCAGGTTTTTTTTTTTTGGCAAATTAACATTATGCCACAAATGCTGTAGCAGTGCTGAACTCAATCTGGAATATTTTGGAAATTAAAGCCCAATGTTATGACAGTATTACCCAGGACTCATGTACAGTCTTACTACATGTACATATAACAGGTACTTTCCCATCGCCAGCATTGTACATACCTTTAGTGCACAGATATGCCAATGGGGACGCAGCCTTAAACTCAATCGCAAGGCTGAAAACAGACAAGTTGGTGTCTGGGGCTCAGGTGCGGTTTCTGCAGCAAGGCCAGACAGAGTCCATCCAATCTCAGCTGAGTTATTTAAAGGAGGATCATTTTAAACACGCGTCAAGTCACAGATGTTATCACCCTTACAAAGAGCTGTCTCCAAACAGTGGTTTGAGAGCCTGCAGACAGCTGTTTGTTTGTCTTTGTAATGTCTCCAGGGAAGAGTCGCTGAATGAGACGGTCTGTCTCGATAGGGTGCAGCCCGCAGAATAAATCAATAAAGACGTGGAGACGCTACAGAGAGGAGGAAAGGAAATGGAATTTACTTTGTGGACGAGAGATGAGAAAATTACCCAGCTTCATTGCCATGCTGGTCCAGATAGCCGCATAATGTATGGACCGTATCGAAACTGTGAGCAAAATGAAGAGCTAAATATCCATCCATCTCACTGGAGAGAACAAGTTATTTATCCCCCAAAGTCATTTTTATGTAATAAGTCTGTTAAACTTGGAGGCGCCCCATTCGTCATTTTTTTCTTTTTTCAGCCAATGACATTTGTCAGGAGCACAGGCTCTGTATTATTAAAGGCTCTTAAGAATTACACTGAAACATGAGTAGATTTCATGTAGCGGATTCATAATAACAGCTGTTGACAGGTTATGCCTCCCCTAGAGCTGAGAGATCAGATGTGTTTTGTACTTTTACAAATGGTGTTGAGTAGAGGTGAAATGTGTCATTTTATGTTGAAATACTTTCTGATATGCCAAATTAATATGCCGAGACAAATATTCAGAGGCGTTTGAATGTTTATTCGCCCAAATACTGTAAACACTGACTCTGTGGCCCTTTCAAAATACACTAACAGTGAATTCATGTCGTCAAGATAGTATTTATGAGCTGAACGCACATGAATCCCACCACAATGTAACTTGGAACTTTGCGACTCATAAACAAAATTGGGAGTTTAACTTATGTACATATTTGGAATTTTGCATAAAACATCTGTAAATAAAGCACTTTATATTAACTTTATTTAGTTTCCATCCCATGTGTTCAGTAGAACTAATTGATCTCTTCCTGGGAAATTGCTGATAAAAATCTGTAATAAAAAGTAAAGTTGAAGCAGATACCTGGTGTTTGTGAATGCAGTTATGTGAGACAGATCTGGGGGGAATTAAACCAGTGGCATACGGAACACCCCCGCAACCCCCATGGTGCGTGGGGGCCCTGACACTCAAACTTCTTTTGACCTGAGCACCGCGTTTTTAGAAGGCCGTGTCTTGCTCGAGACACCGCAAAAGACGCAAGATGCAAGTGTAACCTAATACATTATGTTAAATAAGAATTTAATTTAATAAACATTTTTTTTATCTTTTTCAAATGGCAAACGCTTTAGCAGTTCAGTACACTGACGACTTGTCACCAGACTTGTCACCATACAATTGCTGTCGTTCGTTCTCGAAATTGAAAGTGATCAAGACATTTCTCCGGAGCACAATGTTACAAGAAAGACTGTCCAGTTTAGCTGTCTGTGTGCTCAGTGGGCCAATAGCTCACTGGTTTAGGGGTGGGTTTAGTTTCAAATCAACCAATCCATTTAAACACAAATGACCAAAAGGGGAGGGCACAGTGGCACAAAGGTATGAATGGCCCCTGAAAAAAATGTTCTGAGGGGATTACTTGCCATGGGAACAAATTGCTGTTGCACTGAAGAATACCTCAGTAACATACATCCGAATTGGTACATATTCATGGTATGTCCCGTGTCTGGTCAGTAATACTCCCGGATTTGTCAGAAAATCTGCAGTGTGGTCAGAAGTTTACTGGTCCATATACACCTCTTTTCATGCAGTGAATCGAAAAAGTGGAAGAGAGAATAAGCATGGTGGAAGATACAACAATGTGACACCAGACGGCACTAAAGTACTTGCTCCACTTTGATGTGGATCTTACTGCAAAGTGTGACGAACTTGAAAACAGAATTAGACGTAATAATATGAGAATCTACCAGATACCAGAAGAAAATGAAGGAAAAGATATCGCAGGATTTGTGAAGAAGTTGCTGAATCTACAATCAGAAATAGACATTAAGTTCGAGATAGCATATCGTTCACTAATGCCAAAACCGGTGGACACAGCAGCTCCCCCTAGGTCGATCATTGTAAGATTCCTGGATGCAGCGGTGAAAGACCATCAGACAAGCCTGGAGCCAGGGTCAGATTCACTTCCAAGAAAGGCAAATTTTCTTTGACCAAGATTACTCTCCTGACCTTCAGAAGAATAGAGCAAAAGTCTTTTTCTAAACGTCTATTTGACATCTGACAGGAAATGTCTTATAGATGTCTTGCAGATGTGCAAACACTCTAAAAATACATATTGCAGATGTCAAATAGACGTCTCTGTGATGTAAGTGTGCTATCAGGACTGTATGAGACACAGTACTGTCGACACATGACAGTACAGAACAGTACAGAAGGCCTTGATTCAAGAAGAAATGTAATGTACACTCTTAAAAATAAAGGTGCTTCAAAAGTTTCTTCAGGCGATGCGATAGAAGAACCATTTTTGGTTCCACAAAGAACCATTCAGTCAAAGGTTCTTTAAAGAACCATCTCTTTCTTGCCTTTTTGTAATCTGACGAACCTTATTTCACCACAAAGAACCTTTTGTGAAACAGAAAGGTTCTTCAGATGTTAAAGGTTCTTTATGGAACCATTTAGACAAAAAGGTTATTCTATGGCATCGTGAAGCACCTTTATTTTTAAGAGTGTACCTCAAAATGGCACAATTAAGTCCGAACTTTTTCTATGTAAACTCAGGAAGGTTCGTTCCCCACTTTTGCTAAAAGAACATTAAAATGTAATCGCAATTATGTTATTATGAGTATTATCATATGCTATGTTGTCATAAGTTCATACAAGTTTTATGTTAAAGTTCTAACAGATGCCAAATTTGAATGGGAAATGAATTAAATACACTCAATTAGACCTTTTATGTGCATGTACAATAGTGTAATAGGGCTTTTCATAGCACTGTGTGCAATGTTTTCCCTGGAGAGGATAGGTCACACCTCTCTGCCAAAATACCAATACGGATTAGACGCAGAAAGTGTTTGAAAGCTGGATTAATACTCGGATCACACGATCCTCCGATGTCAAGTTCACTTGATATGGCCTTGTCTGACGAGCGTAAACGATGAGACAAGACAGAACGTCGCAGCAATGTGCAACACAAAGAAAGTTCAAACACAAAAAAAAAAAAAAAAAAAAAAAAAAAGGAAAGGAATGTAAGGGGAAGCCAGGTCACTATCCCAATCGTCTATCCGCGATCACACGGACATATTACAAGCGTGCCTATTCAGCTGATTGTTAGCAAATCAGCCCTTCCGACATCAAACTACGGTTGATAAGCACAGCCCGGAAAGCATACCGATGCAACAACGCAGTGATTGGCAAATGCTTGCCCTGTAGGGCTCGGCTCAAAGATCCATAATGCTGGGAAAGATCAAAAAGCCAGAGTCCAAGTTTGCAGCAACAGCCACCAATCAACACGTTCCCTAACAACGCAGGAAACATTCCATATACACACACACACACGCACCTATAGCGCACCTGAATCTAATTAGGCACTTGCCATTCAGTAATTACTGCGGGTTATAGCCACATTAACTAGGCAGCTACTCCTGCTACAATCTACCCCGTTGGACTGGATCGGCATCACATGACCAACTCAGATCCATGGCCTAAAAAGCGCAGTGACCACATTAACTGCCCCATTTGACCCTATCGCTGGCCTAGGGAGGCGATTCATGTCATAATGCTGGCCCACCGTAACTTGACTGGTCCTTCTAAGCGCATTCATAACCTTACAAGGTGAATCACCTGGTCCAGGCCTCACTTCCCTCTCAACTAACACAGGGGTTTCTGCTTGCAACACGCCTGTCCTCAGAGGTGGAACAATATCTTCCATGCGGTCCTGAGAATGACCTTGCCCTGTAAGCTCCGAACTCCCAGCGCCTACTTTAACAACTCTCACCAGATCCACATCCTCCTCCTCTGGATGAAGGGAACTTTCCTCCAGAGGAGGGGGATTCTCTTCTGGATCTGATCTGTGCTCAAATCCATCCAGAGCTTCTGACTCTGACCCCAATCGACCCTTAATCAAGGAACGATGTATCGTTCTTACCTGGGTCGTCAGCAAGAGCAATAGTGTACACTACACAGCCTTCCTCAGGTGCACGCAGGATATACCACAGGGCTCCAAAGATATCACACGTATTGTATACTGTTTTATGCATGCTTATAGAACCACTATTAAATAATCACCTCACCTATACCATGATTGGTCTCTATATTCGTAATTCTCCAGTTACTAAATAATGTTTATTATATGTTGATACCTATGCAACATATTAGTGTTCTAAGAATCTTTAATAATTTGTATATCAACATCCAATCCAGTAACATATGCAAAATACCATGCCTGGAGACAAAGAGTCGTAAACTTTCCCTCCAAAAGTTCAAGACACCATTGGCTCTTTGATCCCCCAGAGGTGTGACCTCGATAGAAGATAAAGGCAATCACATCAGTGACCCGCCTTTAGTCTAGGTTCTTTCAGATTCTGAGTAGGTGAGGATGCTGAGCTAGAGTCTTCGAAGGACCCCTAAGTTTGTGCGAGGCTGTGGCCTTGTCTTTCCATTCACTAAAGATCCTCGCTATCAGCTGATGTCTCTCTAGCTCTGCGCTCTTCTCTCATCACTTTCCATCTGGGAGAAAACTCTCCCGACCACCACAGAGTCAGAATAACATCTTTTTGGAGTTCATCACTCTTCAAACCCGGAACAACGTGATCGCGACTCCAACACCACTGAACCTCCAAACCATCAAGACTTTCATTCGAGACTGCATCTGGACTCTTGTTCAACGACCAAGGCAATGCAAGTATCGTACATTTAACTAAACGAAACCGAGGTTTAGTATAAGCTGTAGACCCCATTCTAAAACGGCGCTTATGGTTTCACTCAGGTGGTTAACTGACGCTTTTCATAGCTTCATTCTCTGGTTTCACCTCTAGACGCTTTCTGCGTTCTTCCCTTTAAAAACTCCCCAATGTATGAGTGTTTGTTTGTTTGTTTAGATTAGTTATGTGTTAGTGTTTAGTTAGTAAAACTATTGTGCACAAATTACATGAGTTTCCTTCTGGTTCTGTCACCACTTGTGAATAGTGTCCCTTTTACGATCTGTTCTATAGCTACATGCTCTAAAGCATTGGTACTGTAAGAAAGTTATTTTCTGTAGCCACGAAAATATCCTTTCTTAGAGTTGATATGAAATTACACTAATGTTTCTCAAAGGGGTTGGACTAACAGATTAGTTGATTGTAATATTAATTCTGCTACAGTTACTACTGGCAGCTGAGTTGAATAATTGAAATTATTTATATACTTTCCCTTTCCCGAGTAATTTTGCACCTAATTGTGAGAACGTTGGCTTGTTTTTAAACAGTATTGCAAGCTTGCTCGTATCAGAGTGTGTGTTTGTCTCATGGGTTTTATTAACATCTTACACATGC
The DNA here is from genome assembly GCA_018155175.1 of Sinocyclocheilus anophthalmus. Classification (NCBI taxonomy): domain Eukaryota; kingdom Metazoa; phylum Chordata; class Actinopteri; order Cypriniformes; family Cyprinidae; genus Sinocyclocheilus; species Sinocyclocheilus anophthalmus. The sequence continues at coordinate 33,905 of JADLZN010010491.1, forward strand.
ATACCAGCTTCTGATTAACTCAGATAAACTATAGCTTGAATGCTCCTTACTAGGAGCAGTAGAACGTTTTTCAATGCTATATATAGCAGTTCTAGCAACTGTTGTCTCCTTAATGAGCCATACAGGTTATTAGTAACCCTAATTCCTGTCTCTGCTATACCCATACTTCTCAGCACCAGACCTATTACATAAGGTACAGTTACCATTCATTATGCTATAGGTCCTGAGAAGACAAGACACACTTCCTAGTGTTTCTGTTTATATACCTTGAGGTGTTTGATGTGTTCTTGCTAGCTTAGCTAACAGTCTCCCTAGGTTTTATGACCCTGCTACAGCATTCCTTTGAACAAATGACAACTGCTTAGTTGTATCTCACTTAAACTAAACAAGGAAAGCCCTTCCTTCTCCCTCCGTCTCTTTCTGATTTTATTTTTGTTTTGTTTAATTTGATACCCTTGTAGTGACCAAACCTGTGAACCATCAGTGCTTTGAGTAATAGTTTGACCACACATTAGCTGACCCCTGCTTACAGCCCCGTCAACAAAGTTACTCAAACCCTCTCCTTGTGTTCACCAGCACAAAATCTTAGCACCCTACCTAGCTGCCCCTCACCAGCTATTCACACCTTACACAACAACGCCTACAGAGCCGTTCCCCATACAGATATCTTAAAGGGATAGTTCACCCAAAAATGAAAATTCTGTCATTAATTACTCACCCTCATGTCGTTCCAAACCCGTAAGACCTTCATTCATCTTTGGAACACAAATTAAGGTATTTTTGATGAAATGTGAGAGCTCTCAGACCCTGCATAGACAGCAACGCAACTGTAATGTTCCCAGGGTACAGAAACATAGCAAGGACATCAGTAAAACTGTCCATGTGACATAGGCGCCCTTCAGTTAAAAAGAAAATAGACATTTTTTTCAAACAATTCGGTCTTCCTCTCCCACCGAGCTACGTCTTCTGCCATTTTAGAGAGTATCACAATGCCTATGCACGCTTTCCCCTAAGCGTAAACAACGCTGATTTGCAGATACGTTCATAAATATATGCTAGTTGCGTGCGCTAGTCCTCCCCCGAACGTGAAACAAAGCTTATTATGTCGATTAACCGCTCCTTGGTACTCTTCAAAATGTGCGGAAGACTCAACTCGGGTAGATCCTCAATTTATATCAATTACATTTATATATAGGTCAATCATGACATCTCGTCTGAACATTTTAGGCATGGGTGATGGATATGACAATAGTAATGTATTATGCTTTGACGTACGCCCTGGACCAAACACCAAGGAACCGATCTGGCTACGCTGCTGCGTGCTAAGTTTGTTCTTGTGTCTTTGTAATTAATTGGCTGCTGCAGCAAGTTCAGGCACTTGCTACTCGCCACTGGCCTATGGCGGATACGTTCCATGCTTGTTTTCAGACATACTGGCTGCTGCACAAAATAGCAAAAATAACCCTTTAGCATAAGTCTATACAGGTGGATCTGGGGAAGGTTGAGGGTTTTCAGAGAACAGTCTGAAAGCACGCTGCAGACTCTCAAGTGAAATTCTAGCCGCCATATACATGCAATGCAGTAAGTTCATTGGCTGCATATGCAGCATGAACAATCAGCTTGTGCCAATTTCGTTTCACTCTCTCTAAATATCATTAGTTACATTAACACCCCGTAAGTATGCGCCATCTAGATGTTCATGACTGAACGAGAGATGTAGAATAGTGATTCAATATAACTCGAATGCAGAGCAGGCAAATACGGCCCACATTCATTACTGTTGTGCAAATGGGGGAGACAGACTTTGCAGCAGATACACAATACATTTTCATACATGACATCACTGCTGGTGGGAGGGGCCCCACCTCGTTCCTTGTGGAGGGGCCTCACAGATGTGCAGTACGCCACTGAATTAAACCAAATCATTTTGATGACAGACTTTGGCTCAGGCATTTCAGAATGATCAAACCAACATTTGACATGCTGTGCAATGAAATCTTCTAGTTAGTCCAATTATCCAATCACATTAACCGTTGAGTCAGTCATCGTTTTTTGTTGTTGTTGTGCATAGATGGATTGATTCGTAAATGTGTTTCCAATATAGTCTATGCAAATGTCTTATCAGATAAACAAATAATTATACTCCTCAATTGAGTGCATACGTTTTTTAATGCCCTTTTTTAGAATTGATGCGTATCTTGGTGATTCTACTGTATTTCTATGCAATTTCACAAAATTGCATAAGAAATATGTGGATGGAAACATATCTAGTGATAAAATGTGTGGGACAGAATAGATGTAATGTCTGTATAGATGGTAGATTTGTTGAAATTGTTATTATAGTTGCATGTTTAAAAATTGATAGTATTGTACAACTGTGATATATGATGATTGAATTCACAATACCTTCATAAAAAAGCAAAAACACACTTGTTGCATCATTTTGTTGAAATGGAGATAAACAATTTTGCTGAATCTTTTGTAGAACAGATACATTGCCATCTTGCTCTGACCAAAATGACTTGGATGCACCTGATGTTGTAATTATGGCTTCTCAACTCATAAATACAAACTTTCCAGGAGGACTTTAATGCAACATCTATAATACTCAAACAATGTTGAGTTTAGGGCAGGGCTATCTCTTGGGTTGTGACCCAGAAATGGGGCACAGGTGTGTTCTGACAGGGTTTTGGACAGCAGGGAAAACAATCCTCAATGCAAACAGTCTTTTATTTTATGGTAATCTTTGGTATTTTGGCAGAGATTCATCTGTCGCTTGGTACAAGTTAGTCAAATTAGGTGGATGTGAACATGGACAGGTTGCACAGTATGTCCTCATCCTTGAAACCTATGAACAAGGATAAACATGGTTTGTGCCAAGTACAATGTGTTTTGAACTAAATTACTAAAACTAGAAATTGACTGCCAATATGAAATCATTGAACTACAACAGAAACAGCTCTCAGTTTTGTACATTGTTGGGCTTATGAGCTTCATGGTTATGTTGATAAATGTAAACATTTGATTTTTGTTTAGTTTTGTACAATTAACAAGTTTGGTACTCATTTGAATCACCTAAAAGTAAAACCAGTTCAGCACCACTGATTACAATTTCCTAATTTCTATAGTTCTGTCTTCCAGGCATTTATGTTATTTTCTATTTATTGTTCTGATCCTCCTTTACATGAGAATCCAATAAATTGGATTCCAAGATTTCAGTAACAAATGTTACTGCAACTACATTACAAATGTGCGTTGTAGTAATGAGAATATCTACTTAATTGTCATAAAAATAGTCTACGCTCCCACAATATTTATCATTAATCTAATTTTATTTTGCAGTTAAATATGATTTTGGCAATGGTCATGACAGTTTTAGTGATTTTCACACTTAAATCCACACTTAAATTAATCTGCCAAAACCGACCACTCAGAACACAAACAATTGTTCAATGAACTTTATTTATGGATTTTCTTTCCTTTTCATTCATCACTTCAAAATAAACATCAGGTCTTACAAGTCATCTCGAGTCCAGCAAGATGACTTAATTATCAGTCATTACTGAGTCTTAACAAGTGCTTGAATGCATAAGGTGACACCCTACTGAGAGAACTCAGTTTAACTTTCAGCTGAAAACACACAAACAGTACTGGACAACCATTGTAGTACATTACACAGTCACCTGTCATGAGCCGTAAATGAACAGCCACCGCCAGGGCAGCCCAAAGGTGATGCAAACCAAAAACCATGGCCACATTCAAATAATTAAAATGGGTTGTGAATGTTATCTTTGGATCAGTAGGACAAGGTGGTGGCACATCATGTGCGTACACAGCATGTACTGGGTTTGATTATGTCTGAAGTGGGCTACCAACAATAGTAGAATAGGTGTCAAATACACAAGTTTTGAAGACTAATACTACAACACAAATACTGTTACACATGCAAGAATAGCAAGCCACAGTTCATAATTCATAAACAACAGAGGTTCTTGAGACATCTGAATTGCCTGGTTGCATATGAGGACATCATTTCCATGGTCCTTAGTATAAATGGGTGATTCCCATCAAAACGGTCAAGAAATATCCTGGTCATATTTCAGCACAATAATTGAAAGAAAATGTGCTTATCAGTCATGAAAATAATGCCACAATGCAGTGCAAAAATACACAATACAATGACATTTCAAAAAAAGTTTCCATTGTCGTTATGAAAAATATAATTTCTAAATTTGCTTTTTAATTTCAGGGTGAAATGTTACTTGGAAATTTCTTCCCGAGATTCATACACGCACAACAATAGTGTGAAACCCATTTCCACCACAATAGAAACAATACTTTGGTAAATCGAAATTATGAGACTATTACAAATTATGACAAAAGTCAAAATTATGAGATACGAAGTCAATTATGAGATAAAAAGTTACAATTATGATAAAGGATTTAAGTTTTAGTAATTCTGTCATTTTTAATCAGTATTTTTTTTGTATTTCTATTTAGCTTTAATTGATTTTTATTTCAGTTTTCAATTATTACATTTTTATATAATTATGACTTTTATTTATGATGATGTTTTTTATTTTTACATTTTTAATTGACAGTTTTTATTAGCATTTTTTAAAATATATTTCTATTTTCATTTCAGTTTTTAATAATGACAATTAAGACCCAATTGATCAATTATGACTTATGTAATAATTATAATTTACCAAAAGCAGTTTTTGTTTTCTTATGTGGCAAAAACTTCCATACAATCTTTCAGTCTATGAAGGAACAATGTTCCCTGTAATGGCTACAGAAGTTGTGTCGCCCCTACAGATGCATCATGGGAAATCCTTGCCCTCAATCACTAGTACAGCTGAAGAAAACACTTTAAAAATTGCATATTAAAGCAGCTGACATGCACAACAGCGAAAAGCAATTTCTCTGTCTATCAAAAACTCCTTCATTCTTCGATACCACAGGAACAATAAGATCTTTCAGAAGAAATAAGACATCAACATAGGAAGCACAAACACAAAATTCATTATAAAGGGAGGAAATATTCTCGGGGGGTGCAACCAAGGAAGACAACGCAGAGAAGAGCGCAACATTATTTACATTTACATTGCGTCTGATGAACAGCCGTACATACGCTGACCCTGCAGTGACATTGTGTAGCTGTCAAAGCTTGTAATCTAGCTCGCTAATGCTACATTTTGATGCGTGAAATGTCTGGAAAACAAAACCAACTGTGGTAAGAGAGGTAAATGATACATTCGAATTGTTTTTTTTGGGAACCGGATTTACAGTATACTGATCAGATGTGCCATTTGGATAATAACAGTATATGTCTCCTTTAAAGCGATCACAGGATGTTCTGATCATGTATACATTTGATTTAATGTAGGCTTCACTGTCTATATGACATATTACTTCATGCTAACTTTTTAAAGGAATAGTTGAGGAATTGACTTGGTTACCGACATTCTTCAAAATATATTCTATGTTCAACAGAAGAATCTAACTCAAACAAATTTGGCAAAACTTGAGGGTGAATAAATAATAACAAACTTACATTTTTTGGGGGGGTGAACTATCCCTTTAACAATAACACTGCTGGCAGTGATTAACAACTTTAAAATCAATTTGGAACTTGATAACAGAACTTTAATTTTTGAATGACCAACAAAGCATTCAACGTAAACCACAAACTTTTTTGGTATACCAATAACTTTATCAGCTGACCACCTCATGTGCTTTATACCTAAAAAAAAAACACAGAGAAGGTGCAATCAAGAAGAATGTATTCATAAGCATACCAGAGTTTTCACAGTTCCAGGAATTTGACTTTGGGATTCAATTAACGCTACTCTCAAGACCAGCTTGATCGTGGTGGAAGACAAATGCTGACAACTGGAAGCCGTCGCATACAGCAAGCGATATCACCAGCAACTTCAAGGCCTTCAAGGGTTGAAATGAAAAAACGGCAAAACAAATACCTAGCTGAAACAGCTAATCCTATCTTACATAAATCTAATAAAGCCTATTTAAATGCTGTGAAAATGCTGTTGATGTGAAAGCCATTTGCCACGTGCGAGGGAATGTAATAATCCGCTCAGTGTGTTTCCAAGTCATTCTTCATTAGCTATCTCTGGTAAAACAGCATGAGTTTTGTGTGAGCTCTAAGGGGTGACGTCATTCCATTTTCAAGTAATCTCAATTCTTCCTCCACAGATTAACCCGCATTAGGCATGGATGTTCTCAGGTTAAGGTGGATTGTGGACCTTCTAGTTTTTGGCCACCATTGAGCGATACGGTCCTCAAGACGAGCCTGTGCTGGCGCTTCAATGCCTTCTCGCAACCAGGGCATAGGATCAGCTGTTTGCTAGCTAGTGACCTCTAAAGACAGAGAAAGAACGCCAACAATCAAATCAACACAAAATGCAACCACTAGTCGACTGCTGTAAAAAAACAACAACCCATTTCTTTACTTGTAGAAAACGCGCCCTTGTTGACTTTTCTTCTGGCAAATGAGTATTACGCTACCTGTTTTATGACACGTTGCAAGTGAAAATTGCCTGAGTGAATGTCCTCTGCCTTGTTTACCGTCTTAGTTCCTCTTATTTTGTCTTGTTAGTTGAATGACAGGTGCGGTCTCAAGAAATTAAGAATAGTCTGGACAAAAGTTCATTTTATTTTCGTAATATCAACTCAAATGGTGAAAACCTCGCTGGATATCATTATGAATTCAATGCAGACCCCAACTCGAGCTAGGTATTTAAGTCTTTGGTTATTTTAATTGATGATTTTGGCTCACATTTAAGAAAAACCCACCTATTCACTATCTCAACTAATTAGAATACGTCATAAGACCAATAAAAAAAAACATTTTTATTGAATTGTTGGCCTTCTGGAAAGTATGTTTATTTACTGTACATGTACTCAATACTTGGTTGCGTGCCTCCCTTTTGCATGAATTACTGCATCATGCTGCGTGGCGATGAGACCATAGTCAGCTCAGTGGCACTGCTGAGGTGGTATGGCCCAGGTTTCTTTGACAGTGGCCTTCAGGTCATCTGCATTGTTGGGTCTGATGTCTCTCATCTTCCTCTTGAAAATACCCCATAGATTCTCTATGGGGTTCGGTTCAGAGCCGAGATTTTGCCGGGCCAATTCCAAAGGCACAGCTAAACACCCTTCGGAATTCGCGGAAGCCGATCTTTTGGTGCTTTTGGCAGTGGGTGGGCGTGGTTGCCAACATCCTGTGCCCCCCTGGAAAAAAATCACGAGTTCGTCCAAAATCGTGTCATCAGAGGAACATTAAGTGCTTCCTAAAATTATCCTGGTAGGAAGCCTGTCGGTTGGACTGTGGAGCTTGTTCAGAAACCACAAGTAGAATCCGAACCCCAGGTAATGCCATGGCATCCCAAATCTCATGAGACTGTGGAACTTCCCACTGTGCATCCTCCACTCGTTTCCTCCATACTCTGTTGAACCTTGATTGTCAGAATGACATGCAAATGTTACTTTCGCTGAAAGAAGGACTTTGTGTCCCTGTGTTTGATCCACCTTGTATTGTATCTCGACATAGGTGGCGGTTCAAATAAATGGAGTAATGTGTTTGTCTACTAGCGCACCACCTCCCTGCAACTTCTACCCTAAAACCCATAGTCTTAGCAAAAGCAATCACGCTATAAAACTAATTTGCTGGCGAGTCAGCCAGTGCGATTTGTTGTCTTGCATCTACAGGTCCGTTTCAGCGCTCTTTATATTGTTGACTAGTGTTTCATGGTACTCGTGTGAATACGCTGCGCACTCCACATCATCAAGTGCAGATGCTTTACACGGGGTGAGTTACTGATCCAATTTTACTAGATGTTGTATACTATTAATGGTAGAGGATTTGCGGAATAAAAAACGTGGTGGCAAGCCATAATTGGGGTGGTGGATAAGTCGTTTGAATTTTCTTTACTGTGCACGAGATGTTTGCATTTTAGGCTGGAACTGAGGGAAGGGTGTATGGTATATAGGCTGCAATTTTAATCGCTTCTGACTTATTTTAGTGAACATCTATCGATTCCTAAATCCCAAAAATTTATTATTCTAGCCTGTTTTCAGTTAATGGACATTGAAGGGCACTTCCCATCCAATATATCTCATTAAGCATTGTGCTTTGGTACTTTTAATCTGAAACAAAGTCTCAGATTTCAATTCTGTCCATTGTATTGCAGTATTCCAACAATAAATGCCATTTTGGCGCTGTCTAATGTGGATAGACATAGCCGGCTGTAGCGGGCCTCGATCAGCAGAAGCGCGGGGCAGCGTGCGTAGGCCACAGTGAACATATCCTAGCTCCACATTGATACCAGCTCAGGGCACAAAATAAACAATGAAACTAACACTCCAAGGTGTAATTTAAAATTAATAGTACCACCTTTACAATTGCGTATACGTGTCTCTGGAATCACTGTAATACCGTTTTTTATATCTTCACCAAAAGACGGTCAATATAACGGCTTAACTTTCACACAACGTCAGCATTGTACGATCAGAAAAATCATATTCCGCTTCGGCTAAAACTCATTAGTCAGGTATAGAAAATACGACTGTTAAGAGAGAGGGGTGCATTTTGCTTAAATATCTGCACCATATAATATATTTCATTATAATTGTTTTACTGTTCTTTATGTTTAACATGTTATAAGTTTTTTGATGACAGGATGCGACCATTTAAATGTTTATTTTAAAAAAAAAAAAAAAAAACATAGTATAAATAATATATCACTTGTACTTTATTATAAAAACTTCATTAGTGTAGTTTAAGTGTAATTTAAATTGTATAACCTAAAAAAATCAGTCATGTTTAACCTTGTAGCACCAACTGTCTCTCATGTATATTTTACAGCATTAGTTAAGATAATTTTTTTTCCTTGAGAAAATTTGGCATGTGTACCTGATATACTGTATATCCAAAATAATCAATATTGAATCGAATCGAATCGGGAATCGAATCGAAAGCTTGATACTAATAAACGAATTCGGCTAAATTTGGTCAAAACCCAGCCCTAATGTATAGATTGCAAAAATGCAGGTAGAGGCATGTTTTTCCAATGTACCGGCTCAGCTAAAAAGTATTCTAAATTTGTTTAAAATTTAAACAATATAACTGTAATATTTAAGTATAGTGGTTTGTTCAAATCCCTAACCCAAATTATATGCATCAATAACATAGATGCTTACCTTAGCAAAAACCACTAATGTGTTGTGTCCTAGACTAAAACAAAGTACGAGCAAGTGCTGGTAAGCAATAAATGCAACGTCGTGTTGAATAAAAAGTTTTGTAGTTAAATGCATGCGCTGTTAGGAGGTTCGAGGCTCTTTAATTTCCTCTAATTCCACTCAATACTCTGGAGGTGAGTTCAGTGCCAGGCGATTGCCTTTTTCGGCCGTGGTATCATCATCAATTATCTCAACAGGTTATTTGCTTACTCATTCGAGAAACAATTACTGAAGCTGAAAATGGAATAAATGAATGGACTTCTATTTTAATTAAAGGAGGTGAGCCTTTAACAGTGAGATGGCCATTAAATTAGGAGCATTTCATTGCTACGCATTGTTGACACAGAACAATTGGGCATGAAGGAAATGATTCATTCAGGTGAGCCGTCATGCTGTATCAGGGAGGAGAACAACTCCACTGCAGGCACAATGGAGGGAGTTTTTTAATTTTAATAGCATCTTTTCCACAGGCTCAGACCACAAAATCCATTTATTTACCCTGTTTAGTATGCTAGTGCTGAGATGATAAGATCTGGTGCTCAAAAGACCTCAACATTTCAACTACAGCTTCTACTAATCGACAAACACTTTAGTGAAGCCTGTTCATTTTGTGTCGGAGGAACATTTTCTGAAGATGAAAAGTGTTCATATAAGGTCTAAAAGAGACAGTGACATCTCCTAGATATATGAGGAAGTCTGAGTGGGAGTGACACTTATGTCCACACACCCCTTAATTACAATGAAAATGATGACTTGCTTGAAGTAATTAGTGTATAATGGCATACTCTTTCCTTTCTGAAACATGACACAGTGCAAAATTCTAATTTTCACTACATGCATCTTTTAAATTCATAATTTTTCATAATTTAGTAGAGAGGGCGTGTTATCACTCAAGTAAAGTATCTAGATATAGCATTTCTGCAGCTCAAACTTCCATTGAGTCCAATACATGAACTCATAAATACAAAAATACCAAAATAGCAAACACAGAGGGCATATCTGGACAGGGACACCTACCGGACTTGAATGGCAGTGTGTGGAAGGATCTCTCCATCACAGTTCCAGTTGCTCTGGGAAGGCATGCAGCCACAAGCTCTGTGTTCCCTGCAGATCTGACTAATGAATCGCTTGCCTGTCGCTCCGCTCTCTCTCAGGTCCACTTCGGAATCACACTCCTGGTATCTGGGGGTGAATTGGAACTGCCTGACCCGGTACACCTCCACAAAAGAGTGATCAAACTGAAGAAAGACAGGGAACAAGAGTAATGCTTACTGAATCTCATGTCAAATATCATTAAACACCCATTAAAGATCAGCATATTATAGTGATTTCTGAAGGATCGTGTGACAATGAAGATTGGAGCAATGGCTGCTGAAAATTCATCTTCTCATTGCGAATATATTACTAATTATATTACAATAGACAACTGTTATGATAAATTGTAATAATATTTCACAATATTAATGTTTTTACTGTCTTTTCATAAAATAAATACAGCCACAGTGAGGATAAGAGACCTTTTTTAAAATAATTAAAAATATCAGAAATTTTTCAATTCATAATGTCATGGTAAATTTGGATCTGTGTATTGTATATTTACCAAATATGCCAAGAAACGATATTTTGATTAGAATGAAACTCGCTGGTTAATTTTATTTAGGGCATTTGAATTATGAAACTGTTACAAGATTCTCAATGCTAAGAATTTCATATTATTTTGATTACGGGATAAAGATTGTAAAGTAGTGTCTCACAAACAGAACCATTCTATTTGTTAAATATGTTTAGGATCTAAGAGCATTACAATTAAGGGTCAATGAATGCGATTTATTTTTCGTTTTTTTTGGAGTGTTTACAGGCTCTTGGTCATAAAGAAGATGCTGTAAAGTTGCCAAGACTAAGTTCCTCAAAGCAAAAAGTATCATCCTTATATAAAAGATTAATAAGTGCACCGCGCTGCCGTGACCCTAAAAACGGCTCGTTCTAAAAAACCCCCCACATTTCTACGTAACTTGTGGGAAATTTGCATAACGGCCGCCCCAAATGGTTCGAGCGAGAGATCAAAGAAATAAGGGCGTAACTTTTAATTCTCGCGTGGTCTGTGTTGCCTGGCCAGCGCATGTCGTGAAGGGGGCGCTGTGTTGGTTTCTTATGAAAGCGAAACTACTTTGTTTGGCCTTCCAAAAGAGACGATATCCGCTTTGTCATGCCTAGAGCTGATCCTTGCTGTCGCTGAGGAAATACATCAACTTTCGCACTGTGGATCGCCGGATCGCTTTCACCGTGGACGAAGCGGAGTCCACGTGTGGTCATCACATGTGGTTGCCACAAGCACTCCCGAATCCTCCTCCTTGCTGGCGCCATTCTCAAGCCCGCCTGTGCGCGCGGCGCTCACCGTCAGCCCGCCGCTGCCACTCGACACAAGCCGGCTTCCCTCCTCAAGGCCGCGATGTGTGACGCTGTTTTCGTTGTGAAAGCAAACGGTCACTTTGTTTGGCCTTCCAAAAGAGCACGACTAGAAATCAGTGGTTAAGTTTTATTTGCAACACTGTTCCAGAACAGTTCAACCAGATCTCAATTGAGCAGCATTTATGGACCTGTTCCTGATCCCTGGGAGAGTAACCCCTTTTCAACAAATGGCCGGCTGTCGTGACCAAAAACTGTAAATTCGTTTGTCATATTGAAAGAGGACCCACTTTATATTAAGTGGCATTAACTACTGTGTACTTACATTTAAATGAATCATTTGGTACAACGCACTTATTGTGTACATATATGTTTTTACATTGTACTTATATTTAAAAAATACCTGCACGTAATACATCATAGATTAATTATATCTGTAATTAATTTCTGTAATTACACTGTTGACTCATCCCTTACACCTTAACCCATCCTTAAACCTACCCATATTACCAAACCTGTCCCTAACCTTACACGTATCCCACCTCAATAGCAGCAAAAAAGTGTTTTGCAGTACAGTATGAACACAGAATTTTTTGTGAGCTAAGTACATGGGATTGGTTAATAGCCGCTTAATATAAAAAGAGTGTGGACTTAAAGAGTTGCCGGATCTGATGATTGCAAACTCTAGTTGTGGAGCACGTGTATAGTAGCCTTGGGGTTTTTTGGTCATTACTTTCCTCCGATCCAATGCAACATGGTTTTATTTAACCGCGCGCGATGTCAACAGGCACGCAGTAAAAGACAGTACGGTGTCATGTAGTAATTTCCATAATTTATGTCCCCCACTGGATGCAACGAAAGTGCCCTCGTTTTTAGAATGGTTTTTTAATGTGTTTTTTGTCGCGTCGCTCCTCCGAGTCCGCGGACAGACGGCCTCACGTATGTTAAGTGTGGCGTAACTTTCTGTCACCCGCTTGAGTATGTTTTGTGCCAATCAAACGCACCGTGTTATAGCTGGCCAATCACAGCACACCGCGCTTTTCAGACTGATGAGCTGTGAGGTAAAATTCGCCGCATTTCAAAGTCCTGAGGGCATAGAGGAGAAACAATAATGTACAGTCAGTATGTGGAAAATAATGTGTTTATTTGAACCTTAAACCGCATAAACACATTTCTTTAAACCAAATACACAAAATACTGTTCTTTATAGCAGCATCATATGACCCCTTTACCTAGACAAATTGCCATGACGTTCAAGGTTCTCTTGAACCCTGCTGTTACTGGGGTCAGACTTCAAGAGAACAAAATTAGGCTGCCTTGTTCCAGAAGAAAAAAAAGAAAAGAAACTGACAGTTAAGGGTGAAATAGGTATTCATATTATTTTAAATTTATACTATTATAAATTATATAGTAAGCATTTGGTGGACAGCAGGGATACTTTTTGAAGTGTGCTGGTTAAGAGAGTGTTGCTTTTTTCAGAGGCTTTGATGAAACATCAATGGATTTGCTTCATCGCTTTCATAAAAAAAAATATGTTAAATCTACTGATATTTTCTGTTGAGATGAAACAAGAACCTGGTCTTCCTTATTGGTATGGCGCAGCAGGTGGCACAGGAAGTTGAGTCTGGAGCACTTCCTGACGAGGATGAGGTCAGTAGTTCCATCTGCTAAGTGCGCTGACGGCGACAGACCTTTAGGACTGCGAGGACACGCACAACTCATGCTGGCAGCATTGATGGCCAAGAACTTTCCCCTGATGACCGTCCATGTATCCCCACACTCTGAAATACAATAACATCGTGTGACTACTAATATACCTTTACACAGTGAAGTCTATAGACCCTTTTCACAGACTCTGATACATGCGTCTCCAAGGTTTTTTTTTTTTTTTGAAGTGTTGTGGATACGCTACCACCAAGAATACCCTAACAACTCAGAACACATCAGAACCTTCTGTTGGTTTCTCCCAAGGTTTTTTGTTTTTTTTTTGTCCTGTTCCTTTATTTCTTTCCCCCCATGCCAGTTCTGTCACAGGGGTGTAGTTTGGGTTCCCTTCCACTGTCGCGCCTCTGGCGTGCTTAGTGTGGGGCATCTAATATCCAGCAATATTAATGAATCGTCTGTACTGACAAGACTGGATGAGAACTGAACTGAACTGAAAGCTGGATATATCCAGTTCTAGTTGTTGGATTTAACATAGCGGTGAACTCATTTCATAATTGATATTCTTGAATGGAACTGAATCAACACTGAACTTTTTTAATAACTGCTTACAGGCAGAATTGCTCTCTGAACCACATTGAACAATTATTTTTCTTTTTGACAAACCTCTGTATTTATAAAGTCTAATATAAGAAGGCCTTGACGTTAAAATTGCAGGCAGTTTTGCAACTGCCGTTTGAAATGCAAAATCTACAACAACTGCAAAAAAAAAATGGCGAATTACGTTGAAGCTATTTTCACTCAGAAATTACTAGTAAATTTCACAAAGAATTACACAGAAATGGCAAGTGACATTGAGTTTAACAAAATTTTGAAGTAGAGTGAAAGACAAGAATCCTTGAAATAAGTTACCTTCCCTAGATTTATTTTATTACAAATTCGAAAATCAGTTTTTAGCAGTGTGGGTAGGCTATACACTGAAAAAAATGACCAGAAGTCGAGGTTATAGTAATACTCAAGGCATGGTATAGCTTTGGGCGTCTCCAGATGAAGACTCCTTTTCGACTCCCTTTCCTGTTTACATCAGTCTTCCCCTTATTCTTCCCACAAGACTCTATTTATGTCAGGCGGTCTAAAGCTTCAGAATATCATGGCACGAAATGCCATTTGGGATTGCGAGTGCAGAGAGGTGGGTGGCGTGTAAACGCACTTAATGCATCTCAGGTAAAGCACAAGAGCTGGTTACGGAGGTGCCAGTTGTCTGAGGTGCTGAGAGGCAGAGATAATATTCTGTGGTGTGTGTGTGTGTGCACTCTCTTAAATATCAGCCGGGCAGCAGCTTGAACCATTTGGCCTAATGTTCACAAACATCGTGCCAGTCGAGCCGACAGATGGAAGCATTACAAATCATGGCTGGAAATGCACTTTGTTGGCCTGTACTGAGGGTGGGCGCATTTACCACAGGGCAGATATGAGACTTTTTGTCAATGCCGAGCTCAGTTTAACACCAGCATAGAGATTATTCCCAAAAGCTCCTCACCAGCATCAGAAACGCTGTCTTCATTTTTGCTGACCAGTTGGTCAGAAGAGGATTGCAGACAGATACTACACCTGCAAGACAGAAACATGGTAACAATAGAGGTGTCAATACAGCTATCTGTTTTTACACAAATGTAAAAAAAATAATAATAAAAAATAAAATCCATAATAATATCAATGGTCATTCTTTTAAAAATGTTAGAAGGACAATCATATCTCATCATTACACTAAAATATTTACATTGTACTTTATATGTATTTGTCATCTTAAATTTTGTTAATAGGTTGGGGTCATAAGATTTTTGTTTTGTTAAGTAAACTAAACGTTATTCAGCAAGGAGCTTAATTTATTAATTCGTGAAAGTAAATAGTGTTTTATGAAGTTAAAAGATGTTATCTCGGTCAAATAAATGCTGTTTTTTGAACATTCTATTCATCAAAAAAAAAAAAACTAGCATGGTTTCCACAAAAATATTAAGCAAAAAAAAACCAGTTGGTTGAATTTTGATGATGATTATGATGATGATGATGATGATAATAATAACAAGAACGGTTTCTTAACCCCTTAACTGCTGTCACTCACATTTTTGAACATAGACGTGAAAGTGCACGATCCAAACTTACATTTTTATAATTCATGAAGGAAAAAATGTTGTAACATGATATTGATGTACCATTAGATTTTAAAATGGGTTTCAAAGGATGAATTCTGAGATTTAAAGTTTTCAATTGATATATAATTTCTGATGATTTCTAAAGTGTGATAGAGGAAAAAAAAAGTCAACGAAGACTTTTTTTTGACAAAGGTCAGAACTCCTGTTATGATGTAGATTTTTTGAGGTGCACTCTTGTCAAAAATTAATTTATTACTTTTCCTACATAATTTTTAACAAAAACATTGGTAAAATATCTATTTAGGAGTCTTAGACTTTTCCAATGATATATAGTTTGCCATGATTAGATTAAGATGTATTAGTATTATAGTGAAGTAAACTTAGGTGTCCCACAGAGGTCCCAGTTAAAGGGTTCAAACAGCAAATCAACATATTAGAATGATTTCTGAAGGATCGTGTGACACTAGAAGAAACTGGAGGTTGAAGGCTGCTTTGCCATCACATGATTAAAATACCTTTAAAAATATATTAGAACAGAAAACAGCAAATTTTGGATTGTAATAATATTTCATAATATTGGCAGTTTTACGTAATTTTTTTAATTAATAATTCTTCCTGGGTTTAGCATGAGACGGATCGTAAAAAATCGTCAGTAATGTACAAAATAAACTTACTGTCTGAAACTAGTTGTGTATAAATATCATCTATCCTGGTTTACAATATAAGTATGAAACACATCAGGATTGATGGCTATAAATACTAATTTTAACGGTTGGTTGGTCAGTGTTGTATTAATGGTTTGCTCGAAGACTTCAATTAAGTGATGGCAAATTAGTGATTATACAGTGACAGCAGAACAACTTTACCATATCGGCACTGGCATTTTTTGTCTCTGGAGTGTGCCCGAGTCCCCTTCACAGGTAAAAATGTCACAGTTCCCTGCATAGTAGCGATGTACAGAAAAGTTTTAACACCTGGAAAAAAAAGAAAGAAATAAATTATTTCTATTTTAAAAGGCTGCAGAAGACAAAATCACTTATTCAGGTCTGATATATTTTCTGTATACCCTAGATATCGTAACGGCTGGGACCTCCAGCGCTTCCGCCACTCACGCTGTCAGCACTCTCCGTAAACCGTAACCCCAATAGTGACACAGATTAACGGCAGGAAGATGGTTTCTTCATTGTGCAACGGAGCAGACGTCGCTGGTGAGATCAGCCTGCAGAAAAAAGCCAAGCACACAGGCTGGATAACATCAGGTTGTGTGCTAGGAGCCACATCTAAAACAGAGCACACTGCATCAAAATTAGATCCTTTCTGTGAAAGTACAGCACCAAACCTTTTCCGCATTTTGGTGTAATTGCTTAATTTATACAATACGTCCTCAAAGCTGTAAAGGTGTTCCAGAGATTTTCAAAATATTGTTTTGTATATTTGTACTATGGTTGACATAATAATGCGTCTACTGTTCCTTTTTTTTTAAAACACAAACAAAAATGCCTAAATATATTTGGATTGATATGTCATTGTAGTACTGCCATTTACAAAAAAACCAGCAGTGTTTATTTAAATAGTATGTAACTAAGTAGGCACCATAATGACATTATGTACAAAAAGTGACTATAAATAAGAGTCACTATTAGCACGTCTCTTTCTTAGGTTCTAGGACAAGAAACAACATGGTTTAAAAAAAAAAAAAAACTTCATGAAATGTCATCTGGATATTAACTTTTTCTATTTTTTATTTTTTGTCATACACCACAAATTCTCACTTCAGAAAAGAATACCAGAATCTCTACTAGTTGACACATTTCTACCCTTGCATGAAACATTCTGTCATAGAGCTCAGTCCTAGCTTTAAAATACTAAAGATACATTTGCATAAACAGACATACATAGCTAGATATGTGTATCATACTGCAGATATGGAGATGACCACTTACCCACAACGATGTGCAGTGCTGAGGTGACAGGGTCATTTGAGCCAACTGTTGCGTAGCATATACAGTCAGTCGAACCTGTTTCAAAAACACATTTCATGGGTCAGGGGTTCAGAAATGGCCTAAATCCATCTCTCATAATTCACTCTGAAGGTTAACGTATGGAAATCACACTTTCATTTTCAATTTTGGTGGTACACGGGGGCAGCTGCAATCTAACCTTCAATAGTGAACACTAACCAAACATCACAAGCCAATGGAGTTTTTGGTCCATTCAGCCCTTGTGAGAATAAGAAACTTTTTTTAGATCTTGAAATGGTTGTTGCTGAAGCATTGCAGGGCACTGTTATATAGAGAGATGAGATTTCAGATGAGTTCAGCCCTCTTACTGTCTCTTATATGCTGTCTGGTAATCTAATTCCTCTTCCTCAAATTGCTTATATAACAGGGTGAGGTTGAAGATTTAAAAACACACCGATTGCAATCTGCAAACGTGACAAACTGGTTATTTCATGATCCCATTATTGTTTCCACAAAGGTGGAAAAAGTTTATATATCATGATAAAACCATTTAAAGAGCAATAAACAGCATGTTGCTTAAATGTCAGTTCCGTAATGTGGCAGTACCATGATACAGTGACAGTATTACATAACATCCATATACCAGGTGTAACGCCTGGACAAATCAGACACACAATTATTTGTTATATTTAACAAATAATTCCTAACACCCCTCACCCAACCAACAAGCCAACTATGAGCGTCTATGGACCCTTCCCCCGAAATGCAAATAACCCCACAAGGACAGAACAGACTGTGTATAAACTTTACAACTTGTAGACAGAGTCTCCCTCTTACTTACAGACACATACTGCCTATAGAAGAGGTCTCCTTTCATTAATTCATAGACAAACTTTCTATGAATGAACATGCCCCTGGTCATTGTGTGTATTGTTACTCTTCTTGTATATTGTCATTTGTATTGTATACTGTTTTATGCATGCTTAAGATAGAACCACTAGTTAATTAGTACATTTTAACGTGGTACTTTTTCAAATAAACATATGATAATGATATTATAATGTTAAAATACCATAGCATGTTTTTGTTTTTTTTGTCAGTGGTTTCTAATGCTTTCATCTCTTAGACATTGAAGTTGAAGATTTGTCTCAAATTGCCTTGTTGTTCAGATCAGTTGTCATCCAGACACAAGATTATGGACCATGAGCTGTTGTTCGTAGAATCTGTCACTAGTCCTTGTGTGTCTGGACAACGTGAGATAAGGCCATAAATAGACAGAATTACACACGCTGATAACGTAGCTGATAACAACCTGGACTCTTAAGAGTTCGACATTGTCAGGTTTATATGGCAAACAGTAATATCAGAAAACACGATTTGAGAAGCCGCATTCATTAAGTTATCAATTGCTGGCAAAGCTCTTGTGAAGGGCGTTCTGCAGTGCACGACAGCAGTCTATTTGTTCTGCTCATGCTCTTCCAGGTTGGTCATTTATTAATAACGTCTTTGCCCAAGTATTTTTTTCCCCCTATTCTCTGCACAGTATGTTTTGTATTCTAAATCTTTTGTGTGTGCAAGGCTGCATTAAAAAAATAAAATTACAGTAACATTGCATAACAATTTAAAATAACTGCTTCCAATTTTATTGCATTTTAAAGTTGTATTTATTCCTGTGAAGGCAAAACTGAATTTATAGCAATCCTTACTCCAGTCATCAGTGTTACCTGATCCTTCAGAAACCATATTCTAATATGCCGATTTGGTGCTCAAGAAACATTTCTTATAATTATCAATGATGAAAACAGCATTGTTGTGCTGCTTAATATTTTTGTGTTAACGGTAGACTATCCACAAAGGAATCAGAATGTATTAAAACATTAAAAAAAGCTAGACGGAAATGTATTCAGCATTGAGATGCTGAAAAAAGCAAGACGCTCTATAACAGCCAGAGATATTAATCAAGCAACTTTACATAGACCCACAATTTAGAAATAATAGTGCATACAGATGCAAACATGTTCTGTGTGAATGACCCGATAGAATTTGATCAAAACATGGTATCATCGAAGGCAACATAATGTTGCTTTCCATTATTTGAATAGCCTTTATATCGTGAGTGCACCTCTGATGCCTAAACATGCTCTTTAGGCAGCTCACTAGGTTTTGGAAGAGAGCTATAATCTCCCGCGGTTCTCTATTATGCAGCTGTGCCCATGCGCAGGTGTAAAACTTCCAATGACTTGGAAATATCTCAAAACACAAACGCTGTAATGGAACCGTGGGTGACAGATGCCTACAGGAACACTGCCAAGGAAGTGACGTGCATGAAAAAGTAAATGAAATTCATTCTGAAGAACTGTCTTGGCTGTATAGACTCCAAGATTTGTGACTGTAAGTGATTCCCAATCCGGGAGCATCACCAACACTGCACATTTTGGATGCCTCCTTTATCTAATGCACCCGATTCAGCTCATCAGATTGTTAATAGAGTGCTCATGAACTGAATTGGGTATGTGAAGGGACATGTACCAAATGTGTTGGGTACATGCTTGATTACCAGGATTGGGTATCACTGCTGTAGACCAACCTGCAGGAATGATGCCGATGCGAAGTGCACATGGCATAAGGGTCTCCTCCATAGAGTTCTCGTCCACACCTGCTTCTCGCTGTGTACGGGAGACAAGGCCATGCATCATCTCACTGAACATGCCATCTCCTCCAACACACACCACACTGCAGACAGAGACAGCAATAAGCACTTCAATGCATATTTGTTTCAAACAAAATTTTCTGTAGTGAATGGCAGAGCACAAATATTCATATTAAAGAAATTTGGTCATATTACAAAAATTGTCAAATGCTCTGCACAAATAAAATTGACAAAGGTAATTGCTACCATTTTTGTAACTAAAATTAAGTACAAATATTCATGTTATTCTCAGGTAAGATGATGATAGAGCCTTCTCTGTGTGCCCCCCTTGACTTCATTGTGTGCTTGCTTTCATCACTTTTGTTTTTGTTCTTTTCATTGTTTTTTTGTCGTGCACTGGTTTGTTAAACTGAATAGCCAAAGGGTGATCTTTTCACCGACTGCTCAACACCAGTTCAACAAAATGCGGCCAACAGAGACAGTACAGAACACACTGCAAAAGCTGATGGCTCAACAATGGCATGACTTTGACCAACTGCCGACCATCGGCTTGGTGCATCACGACCTTAAGCGGTAGCAATAGCAGTAAGATGGAAGCCTTGTTGCTTGTGAGAATAATAGATGTGGTACCTGTACCGATAAAGTTCCACAATTTGATGAGCTTTTATGTGTGAAAGTGGCTTGTGTCTAAACTGCTGTTCACAGAAATGCATGTTAAAAGGTACAGGAAAAAGATCCAGACCCAGCAGTCAGAGTTGTTTTGTGAATCTCGCCTCTAGCCCAGCTTTGAAGCAGCATCCATGTTGCTGTCACCAAAGGCCACTTTATTTTCATTCGTCATTTCCCAAGCTGCTCGCCGTCATCTGCCACAGTGCCAGGCTGATGTGCATTGATGTGCAAATGTTAATCTGAGCTTTGCTGCAGAGGACGCATTCCTCACTGGGCAAATTAAGAGTCGCCGCTCAGTGACCGTGATCTCCCAGCAGGACACCCACTCACCCGTCATACTTCTTCAGATCAGCCTCCGTCTTCAAGTGGTCCCTGGCATGATTTGCACGTTCGGTAACTATAGAAACAAAAGAGAAAAAGTCATTGTTAATGGCGACGATGACAGTGAGGCTGAGCAGAGGGGGGAGAAACATCATTATGTTCATCTGGCAGTTAAATTGCATTTTTCTGCTGGCTTGATAGAGACCATCAATCAGCCACATCAAATGATGAAGCTGAAGTTGGGGTAAAAAACAATCCCCAGTATATTTCACTACCGGTTCTTTACCATCAGCAGTGATGTAAAGCCGTAACTCAGAGGGATGTGCTGAAAATGATTGGGGCCTAGGACCGAGCCCTGTGGATCACGCTGATGATAAATGCCAAAGGTGATAAATGGAGCTTATTAAACCGTCGGCAGAACATCTTGTTTGGCTCCTCTAATGATTTGGTTTGAATGGTATTTGTCCAGCCAGACATGTACTTTACCATTTACAAAATGTTCGTAAAAAGAAGACCTTCAAGCAACTGCTGAATAAGACTGTAAGCCTCAGCTCTAACAGCCAACGTTCACGCCAACCCAGGGTCTTCCTCCCTCAAACTTAATAAATAATGGATGTCTTTGCATTCCTATGTTTATCGACTATCACAGTTTGCATTATGGCCAGCTCCGGTGATAGATGGCGCTGTAAATAAAATCATATTCGTGGGATGGGTTGGCAGGTGGGGCCATTTGCCAACGGAGATCTATTTGCGAAGCATAAAAGCTCATTTTTTATTTAAATGTTAATGCAGGCGACTGACGGGCACTCACCAATCACGTCGGTGGAAATGGAAGCCCGGGAAAAGATGGGGGCCACTTTGTGGTCGTAAATCTGCTTCCCACGTTGTTTTCCTCCGTAGGGGTTGATGTACACTAGCAAATTCTTCGGTCGATTGGCTGCGGAATGAGAAGCGGGCAGAGCATTAAAGTGAGTTTTCGTTTGACAACAGTTATCCTAGGCTGTCAAAACTACTTCATTAAGTTGCTTTTGAAAAACTTCATCTGATGTGACAACATAGAGAAGACCAAAACTGTACTTATGCCTACACTAGAATCCAAACACCCCAAAACTTTCCATAGGATTGGTAAGAAATATTATGGGTTATTTCAAATGTTCAATTATTTTCTCAGTGTTCTAAACTGGCGCAACTGAGTGGAATTTGCCAGTCCACACTTAGAGCAAATCAGAACATATTTGATATGTAATATACAGCTGGATTAAAATTTTTAACCAATAAGATTCTACTTTGGGCGGAGCTACTGAGCACAGATCAGAAACAAAATGGCTAACAGAAATACCAGCTATATTGGCAGATTAAAACACAGATTAAAAGGGACGAGAGATTTTATCACGCTATGTCAACAAGGAATTAGTGTCCATTATTTATTTATACCATAATTATGTACAGTACCAAATGTGTGGTAGTAATTGACTATAAATGAATGAAAAACATGTTTACAGTAAATTCACATGTAATGGACACCGAGCAAATATTTTGCAACTAGTACTTTTTTCAAAAGTATAAACATGTTACTGAGGTACACACAACTGGTGTGAAAATCACTGACCGACCTATACAATACTTTCTTTTTTGACTATAGGTGAAAAAGTGACGTGTGGCCAAGTATGGTGACCCATACTCGGAATCTGTGCTCTGCATTTAACCCATACAAGTGCACACACATAGTAGTGAACACGCATACCGTGAACACACACAGTGTGGAGCAGTGGGCAGCCATATTGCTGTGCGCCCGGGGAGCAGTTGGGGTTTCAGTGCCTTGCTCAAGGGTCTCATCTCAGTCATGGTATTGAGGGTGGAAGAGAGTGCTGGTTATTCACTCCCACCACCGACTATTCCTGCCGGACCTGAGACTCGAACCTTCGGACTCTCTAACCATTAGGCCACAACTGAACCCCCCCCCCCTTTTTTTTGCTATAGTTTATGTGTAATTTATTAATTTTACAACAGTAAACTTTTCCGATACAGAAAATAATAATAATAATAATAAAACAGTTCAGGACGCACTCAACAATGCAAGTTGTTCCCTAATAGTTTGGACCCAGAGCAGACACATGGAATGTTCAGAGCAGTGGAAAGTCACATTGCTGCACCGCCAGCAGTGCTGCCTCATCCTCTCTACGTAGAACACTGCAGAGAAACACAAATGAAAATGCCACATTATTCCAAAAACTAGGTAAAAGGTGACATGCATGATCAGTATTGTTCTGATAATACACTCACAGCATATAAGATAAAATAACAAGCTATGTATTCCCGTTATCAGGGGCCAGATAAGCAGATGACAGTCTGATTATGATGGTGTACCTGTGAAAGCGTGCTGGCTGGAGTCCGCTGGGCTCTGAGGAACCTTCTGCCATTTCCCAGTGTCTTTACAAGGAGAGTAATCTTCTTTTTCCTGAACGGCTATAATTTCACACACTGGGACACAATGACTACCTGTGTATAGAAGAGCAGTGGGTCACATAACATGAGAAACATAACACCTCACATAACTCAAATGGAACCTAATAAGTCACGGAGGAGACACAATGCAGTGATTTTTAATTAAATTTAAATATGTCATATTTCATTTTTTGGTAATGAAAACAGGGCTGTGAGTTTCAAAACCAATCTCAAACATTTTATTAAAACTCAGTCAAAAACAATCACTTGATTTTAAGCATTTAGAGAGTTATCCAACACAAATGATTTAAAATTAAAAATGTCATATTTCAAGCTCAACTGAGGCAGGATTTTTAGACAATGCACTGAATAAATAAATTCATTGGTACACCCCTTAAACCTCTGATACTACAGTCACTGATGCCTTTTACTTTTTAGAAGTTTATAGTCAACATTTCTCTCAAATCATCTGCCGTGTTGGATTTTTATAAAAAAAAAAAATTCCAATAATGCCCGAATTTGTAAATTATTATTGAAAATGCTTTTGACTTGAGTTTGGAAAATGTGAGTTTTGGGATTTCCAGGTGAAGTCGACTGCTTCATTTTGTTTGCTTTGCAGTAAGACACTATGTAAATGTCAGTTTCCATCATCTCCGTCTCTGTGGCTGTGCTAGGCAAAATAGCTCTAAGCAAGAGTTTTTTTTTTGCATTCTGACAGCTTGTGCCCAAATGAGTCAATCTCGTGTTATGTTACATAATGCAGGCTTTCCAGAAAACCCCTGAAGAGAAAGTTAATGAGGTTTGACCTTACTCAAAAGATCAGAGAGTTATGTGGATTAGAATAAAGTACAGCTTCAGAAACTTTACTTAATACCCAGATAAACCTAGAGTAATGATTTATCTTCATTAAAACTTCATGACACATTTATGAGACATAACAAGTGTATTTCATTTTTATACAGCCTAATGAAACCATTCATATGCCCAGATGTAGCCCCATAAACTTAACAGCATAATAACATGGAAACATCAACCTGATAAAAGTTTCATGATACTTGTATTAGGGAGTTATTGTATAATGCATGAATACTGCATGAGGTAAAAAGCTGAAATGTAAAGGTGAAGCAGTAGATTTATAGAGTTCATAAGGGACTTTAGATGCATGTTGCATTTATTCTTAGTTTAGCATCCACTAAGAATATCTGACCAA
Source organism: Sinocyclocheilus anophthalmus (assembly GCA_018155175.1). Lineage (NCBI taxonomy): Eukaryota > Metazoa > Chordata > Actinopteri > Cypriniformes > Cyprinidae > Sinocyclocheilus > Sinocyclocheilus anophthalmus. The sequence goes on from JADLZN010010491.1 coordinate 58,643, forward strand.
ATAAAACAACACACACACAATGCCACGTGCATGGAGTGTATTTTGGAGTTATCGGGTAAAAACATTTTCATTCTTCACCAGCAGTATTCTGTATGTCTCCACGGCAATCTGTTTACTGTTGTTTCTGGGAATTTTCATATGCAAAATGCAATCCACGATCCAATTTCGCGAACTTGTGACCTTGTTTGCGAAATCTGCGTGGGTATCTTTTGCCCTGTATGAATCAGCCACGATCCGCACTCCCCTATGAACCCTTGATCCTTTTTGAAATGACTGGATTTTGCCTTATGAAAGTTCACAGAACAACAGTTACATGACTCCGACGCCGCACGCGTACTTCTGGCGGCCGATACACCAAGTAACAAAAAAATAAATATTCAATGTACCCATATATTATTACTGAATCTTTGTATATTAGTTTGTGCTTTGTAGACGACTTTAAAAAAATAGCCTAAATCAAGTTAAATTAACAGCGTCTAACTTTATTTTTTGCAGCAAATGTTGTTTTGGGGTTATAGAACTTATGTTTCCCATAAATGTAAGAATACAAGAAAGAAAATAGTTATTTGATCATTAACAATATATTTGTAAAAAGGGCTGAATTACAGTGTTGAACGCTTGATGAATGCCGTCAACAGTTTAATTTGGTTTAAAAATGAGAAAACAGAATGAGAGTATTTACTTTGTCAATTTTCCCCATAAACAAAACACATTCTTTTGATCCGATCATTTACAATCTATTCGCCTCGTTTCATTTATTTCAACTAAAATTCTCCCACAATCACCCTGTATGTGATTATTTAAAAAAAACAATGCACACACACATTCGATTACATAAAACGTTCTGATTGCTCTCATTTATGTGTTAAGTATAGTAACGGTATGAAAATTTCTTATCACGATTAGTGACCAAAATGATCACGGTATTGTTAAAATGTGCCGGAGATTTTCAAAAAGTACTGACGCACAAATAATTTCACCAAGTTTTACATTTAAAATAAAAAAACAACAAATAAAACGAGTTTTTGTTTGCATAACTAAAACAATAACATTGCCAATGATGTCCGGATTTTAAATGACAACATGACTGACAACAGTTTATCTAATAGCATGTTCAAATATCTAATGTAAATGTCAAATATCTAATGTAATAAACGTGTATTTATGCTTCAGCTCGACTTTTATTTTTCCCACTGGTCACTTCTTTTGCACTTTCTCTTGGTCACACCGGCACATGAATTGGTCGCCACTAGTTTATTCTTAATTATTAATCAATGCATGGTGATTGACTTTTATCATAGTTTATAGTTATATGAAATCGAAAGTGGTTAACATTCAACCCCTTGTTTTTCATCAGTATTATTTGTGATTTTAATTTTGTGAACGGGAGTTCCTCTTTTTCCATGTTATAAGCTGGGCTTTGGGTGCTTTCACTTTCGAATTCGCAATCTTAGTGTCACGTTTTACAAGAAAAGATAATTGTCTGATTTGCTTACAAACATCCATACATATTTCACTTTTTAAGACTAAAACAAAAAAAGATGGATTTATTGTTATCCTTAATTAAAAAGCATAACAACAATAAAAAAGTAAGATACATGCTAGCTACAAAACGTTTATTAAACAACGAATAGACGATGTATCCTACACCACCTGCTGTATTTATTACCGACTACTAATAGCTACAGACGGTTAGCAACCTGAGGAAGCAATAAAGAAAAGAGACGCCATAGCATATGTGAGTAAAGCACCAAGATACAAGCTTTTCAAATGAAAACAACAAAAGAAGGCAACTAACTTGCTGTCGTACAGTGCTTTGCATGTTTTTCCCCCCAAGATCCAACGTTCACCTTTGGGTTTAGGAAGCGTCGTTTTACCTTGACTTAACATGAAACCCATCCATACCGTTTTACTCAATGTCGCGTCATTTTTTGCTTCGCGCTCCTTCTGACGCAGCGAGTATAAACCAGGCCCTACACACTCTATAAGCACGGTTTCGTAATGCTTTCAGTTTCGTTTGCCTTTTGATGTTTCTCATATGCAACAGAAATACAGCACTTATGAGTTAAACAATGCGGTGTTCGCGCCAGTGCGACCGCACACAAAATTTAGTTGCACGGGCAGAAAAAATTATCGCAAAATGCGCCAATTTGGTCGCACTCTGGAGCCCTGTGCAGTACAGTATTTATTTATTTATCCTCAGTTGTTCAAATAGCGGTAATCGAAGACGGTTATAGTGATAATTAAAATATGAAATGGCAATACTAACCGTGGGGAATTTTATCAAGATTTATCGTCAAACCGGTAATCATACCTCCCTAATAGTACTACATAACCGAGCAGTAAACTTAATGAGAGATACGAATACCACTGCACAATAGTTGCTTCCTGGGTCCTGGGACATATATCGCAGCTCTCTTTTCAAATCAATCCCAAACCAAATGTCGTTGCCAAATACACCATATATCTCTTCCCAATATGGCTCAATGATGCACAATCTGAGGCTGTAGACATCTCATCTCAATACTGTTTCAAAAAAAGTTGAATAACGAGTGATGATAATAGCAAAATTACAGCATCTCATTCCTTCAACTTACTAATTTTACATAACGCAGAAGGTGCATTGGTTTCAAGATCTATGGAGAATTGCCCCAATAATAACAGAGGATCTTGTATAGTTATGAACTAACTTCATTACACAAAACTAGCAGCTGTAAACACAGATTGCACAACGAGTTTAAAATCGGCTTGGTGTGTTTCTTCAACATGTCCAAACCTCTTTGCTACCTACCCAGTTATCAAACCGGGGGCAAATTATATTTGGCCTCCACTCTAATGATCACAGCATTATTCGTCGTTATTATTTATTTTTGCAATTATTACTTACCTATGTTAATTTTTTTTTTATACCTAATCTTTTAGTTTATACGGTCTACTGCCATAAATACCAAGAATTATATTTTTTTATTCATGGATCCTTACATTTATTTCTTAATTTTTTTCTAATTTCTTGCGACACCAATATATAATTAGGGTTGCAAGAAATATGCAAGTATAGCTCCAGTTTAACACAACAATCCCGAGTCCATATATTTGCATTTCAAACCGTTTTCACATCTGTTCGGCATATTGCAAATTACCAGTTACAACACCAGGTGTACACTGGCTATGGCTGATTCATATACGAAATTGCGGCATTAAAATTCACAAATCGCGAGGATTCAGTTATTCCTGTTTGATGGCCAGATTAAAAATAAACCCAGAACACCATGCTGTATTTAGGTGTGTTTTTTTTAATTCCATCTCAGTAGGTAAAGCTATTTTTCAAGCACCGGGTTAATAATACTAAGTAATAAGTGGGATAAACCATTTGCATAGAGAAAGAGAATTTAATTAAATCACGTATAAATCAGTACACACATACTGACGGACGATGGCCTTGCGCGACCGGGGGACCTTTCATGTCACCAAACTAATTGGTGGACTAACCACTTTTTTGGCGTGTCGCACCGAACGGAACGGGGTGCAATTTTGTAGCGGACTGCCTTTTCGGAACCAATTAGCTTTTTTTTCCTACGAATCTATCGGGTCTACCCATCCACACCTGGTACTGAATCGTTGACGTAAATAAGACATTGATTGTCCACCGTAACGAAAGAGCGCTGCCCTCACCCCCATGATTTAAAGGCTTGTGTAAATCATAGTGTCAACTAGTTTGCAGTTGGAGACCCGTATATGGACGGATGCTGAAGTGCATGCACTTGTATCAAATGTAGCACTGGCAGTTGTCGTTGGAGATTTTTAGTCCTCCTTTCCGTTCTTTCAATCGATTTACGCATACGTCGACTTTCCATGTCAATTATTGTGAAACCCGCGAGACACAGCTCCGATCACAGTGTCCTCTATCCTCCTGTTGTTAATGTTGTTCTTGTTTGTTTCTGTTGTTGAACGCTGTGCACAAATGATGTCGCTGTCGACCGGTTTTTAGTACACACTGTCGGTGCGAATGCTACCCTTTAAATGGTACTTGGAAATAGTTCACGCAAAATCATCCCCATACTTTAGTACTGTACATTTAGTTCTGGACCTAAAGCGGTGCGAAAGGCCCTAATTTCTACATTTCCCAGAACTTCCTGTGGACAAACTCTTATGAACGGCTAGAAGGGCTTTCCCCTTTAAAGGAACACGCCACTAGTTTTGGAAATAGGCTCATTTTCCAACTCCCCTAGAGTTTAAACAGTTGAGTTTTACCGTTTTCGATTCCATTCAGCCGATCTCCGGGTCTGGTTGTAGCACTTTTAGCTGTAGCTTAGCAGAGATCATTGAATCTGATTAGACCGTAGCATCTCGCTCAAAAATGACCAAAAATTTTCAATATTTTTCCTATTTAAAACTAGACTCTTCTGTAGTTACATCGTGTACCAAGACTGACGGAAAATTAAAAGTTGCAATTTCGAGGCCGATTGGGCTAGAACTAGACTCTCCTCTCCCGGCGTCATAATCAAGGGAAACTTTGCTGCCGTCCATGGTTCAGAGGCACAATGATATTACACAGCACGAGTGCTAGTTCCTAGCCATTTCGGCCTAGAAAATCGCAACTTTTCATTTTCCGTCATCTTAGTACACGATGTAACTACAGAAGAGCAGTTTTAAATAGGAAAAATAATGAAACTCTTTGGTCATTTTTGAGCGTGATGCTAACGATCTAATCAGATTCAATGATCTATGCTAAAAGTGCTACCGCCAGACCCGGAAATCCGCTGACCGGATTCGCAAACGGTAAAACTCCACTGTTTCTCCAGGGGAGTTGGAAAATGAGCCTATTTTCAAAAATTGGAGTGTTCCTTAAACAATGTGCTAGTCATACCTCCCAGGCATGTTTGTTATTAATATGGCAATAAGACATATTTGAGATTGCAGTTGTATTTAGGCCTACTACAATTATGACATCACTTGAGCAACAAATTAAAAGCTTGAGGGCTGCACTAGGATAGAGGAAACCTCAACTGTTTGAAAGAACAATCCCAGTCCATATACATTACCTATGGATCCTGATGCGGATCATGTTGCGGGATATTACTCATATCCTTCCAGGCATCTATTGCCATAGGAGATATGAGTTTGGGACCAGGCGTTTATTCCCTTCTCGCAAAGTTCTGGAACACCGTGTTTGAGCAGCACAACGCACCATTCATCCATCCAAAGTGACCTTCCCCGCAAAACCAAACATTTGTTTAGTATGAAAGGGCCCTCTACAAATAATGTCTTTTGTGTCCCTACTACTTCAGTTACAGTGAACTAACTAGTGGTGAAAGGGGTTAGATTACACAGCAGATGGACAAAGTACATCACACACTAGACAGCCAGCGCTGACAGAAGTCACACTGGCAACCTGAAGTTTTCCACAATAAAAACAGATTCACAAAAAATAAAAATACCATGGTCTTAATGTCTCCATATCAATAAAATAGTTCAGTATCAAGTGTACGTGAACAAAGACAAGAGTTAGTGAAATGTTATTTGCAATTAGACAATCTGGATGTTTTTGAATTTTGTAAATGAGGTATGAAAAGAGAAACAAATGAGGTGCTTATCTGGAAAAGATCAATCGTAAAAGACAAACTTTTATAAAAATATCAGGTGCAAATTAAGAGTTTATTGACAAACAGATTTACACATTTACACATTTATGAACGTTTAGGAAGTGTAAAAAGCACTGCAAACACTGAGAAACAAAACAATTTGGGTACTGATGACAATAAAATATTTAGGATAAGAATTTTCCTGGATACGAATTTTCTTGAGCTCTTGTGAGCAATGATTTTGTTCATGTGAAATCCTTTAATTAAACAATGACAGGGTGCCTTGAACTACCTTAAGCAGGGTGGAAACTTCATTTCATATGTGTCATGGCCCTGAGGAAAATATCCATCAAGATCTTTAAATAAAAGCCGGATTTGTGTAATGGATCTTAGTACTGGAGGTCATCCAGTTCTCAACTTCTCCTCAGCTGTGTAATGTATCCACGGCTTGGCAAATGTCTGGCTCCGGTGAACCAGTTTCAAAACCTTGATTAGTTTGGTATTCAATGTTTATGTGCAGTTATGTGGTTCTTTAACATAGGCAGTTTTAATAGGTCAAGTATATTAAAACGCATCCTGTTTTTATCCACTCACACTCATGTTGTTACAAACCTGTATGGCTTGGAACTTAAGATTATCAGCAGAATGTTTATGCTGCTCTTTTACATAAAACAATTATAACTAGGATGATCAAACAAAATACCTTTTTTTATTGCAAGGTTGTGATTTTTGTATAAGCTTTATTCTTCTATTAGCAATATTTAATTTAAGCATATCTGAAACTTGTTGTTTTAACTGTGATAATAGGCATTGCTAGTTTTTTTGTTTGGAGATGTTTTTTTAGTAACTTAGCCAAACTTAAGCTCAAAACATAAAATACAAGGATCCCAGACTTTTATATTATCAGCAAAACACACTGAAAAACAATAAGAACTCAAATTGTATTTTATTTTCTCTCTCTATAAGAGCTGAAAGAGAACTGCAGCATGTCCTTGCCTTGTTTATAACATAGTTTGAAACTTTAACTGGAAAGTTTGAGTCCACCTACACACCATCATTTGTGGTCACTATTTTCTTCTGAAAAGATCCAGTGTTTCCTGTGAATATGCATGTTTCACGATAAATGTGAGTGATTTTCAGAAAACAAGGTTACGTCACACAAATAACTGATTAACATCCCGCAACCCGGAAGTGAATTTATGACAATTAATGACAGACACCTACAGATTCATTAACAATCCCAACCAAAGACCAGGAGCAATGAGAGGACAGGACAGCATAGTGTGTGCGTGTGTGCTGCAGACAGGTGGAAACACACAATCCAATTCCTCTAGATTATCAGTAACCTCCCTGACCTTCCAGCACAGTCTGAGAACACTTCACACACTCTTTATACACACATTAACTACTGTTTTAGGAGCAGAAAAACTCTTTTGTAAAGAAACTCATCTTGCCACATAATACTTTACATAACAATCTAGACAATAAATTGTATATTTACCTTATTTTCATGGCTGTAATTCAACCTAGTGAACTGCCTACATAGTAGACAGCATTTTAGGGCATCATATTTGCATGCATAGAACACAGCATGTTTAGGCCTCATAGACGAGTTCCGAGTAAGGCACCATTCAAGTATGCACAGAACTCAGCATTTTTGGGCATCACAGAAATTGTAGGAGTCAGCAGCATTTCTGGACATCATAAACGTGTGCTTACAACACAGAATTTTGGGGCGTCATAGATGAATTCTGAGCCACCAGAGTTTTATAGCATTATAACCATGTTCAGCTTTAGTGGTGTTTTGGACATCATAGACCTTCATTTCTGAATGCATCATGTGCATCATTCAACACAGCACTTCTAATCATTATTTTATGCATTTTGAGCCAGTAGAGTTTTCAGGCATCCTATATAATGTTACAATTTAACAATGTTTTGGGCATCACTGAAACATTCCAATTCAGCACCATTTTTTACTCATTATAGATACATACTCGAGTATGTTTTTTTACATAAAGAAGGGGGGGTTGGGGCGGGGGGGGGGGGGGGGGGTGGGGTGGTGGTGGGGGGGGGGGGGGGGGGGGGGGGGGGGGGGGGGGGGGGGGGGGGTGGGGGGGGGGGTGGGGGGGGGGGGGGGGGGGGGGTGGGGGGGTGGGGTGGTGGGGGGGGGGGGGGGTGTGTGTGTGTGTGGGGGGGGGAGGGGGGGGGGGGGTGGTGGGGGTATTCAGCTGGTTTTTTGGGCAAAAAATGCATTCCATATCAACTTCGATTTTGGGCATCATAGACGTCTTCCAATCATAGGCGGATTAACCATATGGGCAATTGGGCACGTCCAGGGGGGCACCACGCAAATAAATGTTCTGCGGTAAAACAAGCGATGTATTCTCAAACGTCTATCTAGCCGTGGCCAATACATAGGCTACCCTTTTATCTAGGGGTCGACCGATATGTATTTTTCAAGGCCGATACCGATTATTACAGATCAAGTAGACCGAGAACCGATGTGTGACGCTAATATGTGTCTGGTGTAAAAATGAAAATTAATGTCAAAATTAAGAATAACAATGGCTCTGACAAAAACTGCCTTCCCTGTGTTGGTTGAGTGTAGTACTCCCACAGTAAATTCTTTATTTTAAAGAGTTAAACTCTTTATTTAATGGGTTTACCATTAAAATATGGAAGAAATAGCGTATTGTGTGATTATTCTTTTAAACAAAAAATGTAATAATTGTTGTAGTAGTCAGGTTTAAACGCAAAAATTAAATCTTTTTGCTGAAAATTTTTCCTCGCCAAACCCCATTCCTCAGCCATAACGGTCACACACCCGTTTTAGAGCATGTTTTCTTCGTGTAATCGAGAGCGCATTTCCCTCCTATTTAAAAAAATTAAGGAGGCACCCTTCTGATAATATCATAAATGTCGATCAAAAGTAGCCTTCCTAACAGGAGGGTTAAGTGGATTACGGGAAGTTTCTTTAACCTTTGGCCATGGCAAAGCATTTTCATCTGTAAAATTAAAAGATTTATGTTTATAAGCTTTTTAAAATTTATTTTTAAAACAATATAATAAGAAGTAGAATAATACAAATAAGTTATTAGAGTATTGAAATGAAATTAGTATTTATGTAAAATTAATTTGTACTACAGAGGGTGCACAAAAAGAACACAAAAGTGGCTTGTAGGTACATTTTCAGACATTCAATGAGGCTCAGAGGTGGCATACAGAAATATTAAATTATTTAAATAACTGCAATTATACCTAAAAATTACACTGAAACCGCCAGCAGGTGGCGGAAAAACCCTGATTTTATTACTGAATCATTCATTCAATTGATTCGTTTGAACAGCTGATTCATTCAGGAATTAATCAAGTGGCTGTCTTTATGAATGTGTAATCATGAATTACTGACTCACTAGATTCGTTCAAAAAAGCACTTTCATTCATTTCAACACCGCTATGTTTGCTTTTAGATATGTGAAGCTACTGAGCTGTTACTTTATTTGGAACTGTTTTCGTTGATGAAATAGAGCAAAATCAGGCAGTACGTGTTTATTGAATTGTTGTATTAAATCAATATCACATTTTCAAACTCCTTGAATAATTATTAAAATCTGTCACTGTCCTTATCGCGATCTGTGGGCGCACAAAAGAGAGTTTCTCAAGACCAAAAGGGCTGCCAACCTTATAAGTTCACGCTTCACTGTCCTCGGTGTTCTACAAAGAACCAGCGGGGATGATAGAATTAGTGTGAATAGCCACAATCCGTCGCGCCGAAATCAAAGACCAGCCGGTGGTTCTCTGCATATAACCTGACTGTGAATTATACGAGCGCCGGTATGTTGTCAGTGATAAGCTCGGCCGTGGCGGGGAGAGATTGTTGGTGTGCTTGGGATTCGGACAAATAAGCTGCCTATCCGATTATGCTACCAACAAACCGTCGAACCACCATGTGCTACATGTTTCTCTGTTCCCTCTTTTTTTCCATTGACGGAATCCCTCGTAGTAGAGAAGTTTTACTCCAATGAAACTGTGAAATGCTCATGAAGTGACTCTTAGAGGAGTCAGAGCAGTTCTGGAGATGTTCATGTATTATGTCTTCATTAGTGATACACGAGCGTCACACACTTGATTGTGAAACACAAGAGCGTCTGTGCCATTTCAAGACACGGAACCGCTGCTGGATCCTGATTTAAAATATTATTTTTGCGTGGCTTAATATTTACTCGATACGATCCATGGCGACTCTATTGCAAGGGGCACCTACGTTTGATTAATTCCCCCAACGTGTTGCCAATTTCCGTGACTTCCGCGCATAGGCCTACAGTACATTTCCATTTAAGGACTGGTTCCCGCATTCCGTCTGCGTTTTCCGCATCGCGGGAATCATAGATAATATTGAGGTGTTTTGCAGCTTCAGTGTAATGTTAGTGGATTGTGATTTAACTTAAGCAACGTCTGCTGCTGCCTTATCTTTTGAGAGACAACTGATGCGTGATCAGTGAAGCAGCTGCAGTTAGCAAGCGCTTTTGGAGTTAGAGTGAATTCCGCATTGATTGGTCGGATTCGTGACTCCCAACAAATCAGATGGGCTGTGGGCGGAGATTGCTCTAGGCCATAGAGTGGTGAGTTTTGACAGGCTGCATCAGAGCCAAATAGAGCGTTTCAAAATTAAGTTATTTTATCACAACTAAAAAATAAAAAAAATAAAAAAAAAAACAAAAAATTAAAAAAAAACATACCAAAAAAAAAAAAAAAAAAAAAAAAAAAAACAAAAAAATTAAAAAAA